>OZ010652.1:73148571-73748571 GCA_963932375.1 Phania funesta | reverse complement strand
CCTATCGTGATAAGAGTGACATTTTCTTTGAGTTGGCTGCGACGTCTACTTAGAATGTAAGAGCTTCACCTATCAATAGATGTCCCGGAGTTAATGCTGACATATCGGAAGGGTCTTTGGACATGGGTGTTAATGGACGAGAATTCAAGATGGCTTCAATTTCTATGATAACCGTTTCCAATTCTTCGTATGTTAGTGAAATTGTACTTAGGCTTCGAATAAGTAGATTTTCAGCCGACTTTACCGCTGCTTCCCAAAGTCCTCCAAAATGGGGGGATCTGGGTGGAAGAAAGTGAAATTGTATTCCTTTTGAGCTACATGTTGACACTACCGATTCCTTCCCTTTCTCAGAAAATATTGATTGAGAGAGTTCATTAAGTTTATTGTTGGCTCCAACAAAATTTGTTGCGTTGTCACTATAGATCTTTTGGCAACGTCCTCTTCGACAAATAAAACGTTTAATTGCTCCAATATAAGCGTCGGTTGATATCTCACTAACCAGCTCAAAATGAACTGCTTTAGTCGCAAAGCAACAAAATACTGCTACATATGTATGCTTTTATTGGTCGTTTTCCTCTTATTTTGTAGTGGATCCATATTGGTCAAAATAATCAACGCCTGTATTAATGAATGGTCTTGCTGGTGTGTCTCTGTCTTGTGGAAGATTTCCCATTAATTGTTGACATAGTTTGGGACGTGCCCTGCAACATTGCATGCATTTTTGTACGGTTGCAATGGATTTCCCTTTGATCGGCCAAAATCTCTGTCTCAGAATTCCTAATAATGCTTGCGGACTGCAGTGCTTGTTTTCTTCGTGCACTGATTTAAATAGAAGTTTTACTAGTGCGTCGTTGTATGGAAGAATCATTGGATGTTTTGAGTTCTTGCTTGGTTTTTAGTTGCTTGATTTCATTGGAGAAATCACAACTTTGGATAGCACGTATGATTATTCTAAGTGATGCCTCAAGTTCTTCTGTACTTAAAGCACTCAGTACTGGCTTTGGTGTATGTTTGTCAGTAGTGTTTTTAACGAAGCGGTTGAAATATGATATTATTCGCTGCAACTTCTTAAACGAACCTTTATGATTGATGCTGTATACGGAACTGTAGTTGTTGATGGTTGACAGAATAATCGTTGAGTCTTTCTTTCTTACAGGATCAGAGGTAATTTGTAACTGTGGCCGGAATTCTGCAGGCCAGCATTCTTGTCTTCTGACAGTGCTTTAGCTGATAGACCTCTTGAGAGAATATCTGCTGGATTATCTTTTGACGAAACATGTCGCCATTGATCTGGAGTGGTTAACGTTTGAATTTTGGATATTCTATTACCCACAAATGTCTGGAAAGCTGATGATTTCGGCTGTATCGATGATAAGACTATCTCAGAGTCTGTCCCTAAGAAAATTGGTAAACTTTTCATCTGCATAATTTTTCTAAGACGTTGAGATAATTCTGCAGCCAGAAGTGCTGCACGAAGTTCTAGTCGTGGTAAGGTTTGCCTTTTGATTGGCGAGACACTAGATTTTGCACATAGTAATTTTGTTATTGTTCTACCGCCCTTAAACGTTGATCGAACGTGTGCTGCAGCTCCAAAGGCCTTTTCGGAGGCATCTGCAAAGATATGCAGCTGAACACTTAATGGGATGTTATCCTTGAATATGTGTCGTGTGATTTGAAGATTATTCAATATATTTAAACTTTCACGGAAACTTGACCATGTTGAACTCAGATTTTCAGGTAGAGCTTCGTCCCATGCTAGTTTCATCTGCCATAAATGCTGAATGAATATCTTCGCCTTAACTACAATTGGTGTCAACAATCCAAGAGGGTCAAAACGTCTTGCCAAGTCAGAACTAACAGTGCGTTTAGTAATCATTTCTACAGGTTCTACCTTTACCTTTATGCAGAGATGGTCAGACTTGGGCAGTCATATTAGACCCACAGTTTTAATAGACTCCTTTTGAGTGCTGTTAAAATCAAGATTTACTTCGCAATAGTCTTGTGGAATATTTTGAAGAAGTTGTTTGTGATTGGCGCTCTATTTACGACAGTTGAAACCATGTTTTTTCAGTATGTGAGCTAACTGTCGTTGTGTCTCGATTGCAGTGCTTAAGCTGTTTGATCCTCCAAGTCCATCGTCTACATAGAAATTATCCCTCAGCATTTGAGCACCTAGCGGATAATCAATTTCATTGTCGAAGGCAATTTGTTGAAGACACCGGGTGGCAAAGTATGGAGCAGCTCGTGTCCCGTATGTGACAGTGTTGAGTTGATAATATTTGATGGGGGCAGATGGATCATTTGTCCATAAGATAACCTGGTACCTTCTGTCATCTTGATGCACAAGGATTTGGCGATACATCTTTTCAATGTCTGTAGTAAAGACAAATCTGGGTAATCGGAAACGAAGGAGTATCGAGAATAAATCACTTTGGACAATTGGGCCAGTGTACATCAAGTCATTAAGTGCATAACCGGATGTTGTTTTGGCAGAGGCGTCAAATACGGCACGAAGTTTAGTAGTTGTGCTATCTGGTTTGATTACATAGTGATGTGGAATGAAATAGCTGGGAATTGGTATTGAGTTGGCATCTATTTCTGTCATGTGTCCCATTTGTTCATATTCATTCATAAACCATATGTACTGGTTTCTAGTCAACGGATCTTTTATTAATCGTCGTTCGAGACTGAGAAATCGTTTGTAGGCTGTTGCCTTAGAATCGCCTAATGCAGACGTGTTTTCACGGAACGGTAACTTGACAAAAAAAGTCCTTCATCGGTTGTTTGAGTGTTTTGAATAAATGGTGATTCACATTTCTGTTCATCTTGTGAAAGTCCCTTGTCAGCAGATCCATCGTCTTCCATTCTCCACAGCCGTTCAATGACGTCGTTTAATAACTCATCGTCAAATTCTTCTAGTTTAGAGGTGAAAACTGCACAAGTTGCCGCATTGGTTGTCTCTTGATTTGAAGATATTTTTCCGCTAACGATCCATCCAAGTGATGTGTTTAGCAAGATTGGAAGGTTGCTTGACAATTCTATCTTTTCCCTTTGCATCAGATTAAAATAGTATGCAGCACCCAACAGAATATCTATCTTCCCTGGTTGATTAAAGTATGGGTCGGCCAATTCTAAGTTTGGTATTTGCCACCTAGAAATGTTAATGTGCTGACTTGGCTGAGCGGAAATAATTGTCGGGATGACAAATGCTTCCAAGTTTGTTTCAAACTTATTGTTTCGCGATTGTAATTTTATGTTTATTCTTCTTGTGACACGTTTTTTGCATTTCCGACACCATCAATGCATAGTGATGCTGTTGAAGTTGATACCCCCAGCTTTCTGATCACTTGTTCAGAAATAAGGTTGACCTGTGACCCGGAGTCAAGAACCGCGCGGAACTCTGATGACCTTCCGTTAGATGCTGTCAGTTTTACTCTTGCCGTTGCAAGCATAACATAATCGATCTGGGATGAGACATCTGCAGAAGCGGATGTTACCGTCGCGGTGGAAATATTTGGTTTCACTTCAATATTAGAAATAGGAACGGACGTCTGTTTGGCTTGTGGATTACACCTTGGTTCAATATGCAACAATGTATTATGTTTTTTACTGCATCTCCTACACGAGCTTGAGGAACAATTTTTTGACCAGTGGTCGGTCCCCTTTGAAGCAATTGACACATAGTTTCTGTGATTGTGTGAATCTTAACCTTTCTATTTCTGAAGAACGTAAGAACTTTCCACAGTTGTATAGCGCATGGTTTCCACTATTAAAGAAATTGCATGTGGTTGCCTTTTTTACCATAGTAGCTGCTGTTTTCTGTGGAGTATGTATCAATTTATCTCGGTGAGTGATTGATTCGATTGTTTGAAACTGGAACTCCAGAAAAGATAATAGATCTTCAATTGTCGGCAGTTCCTTCGGTTGGCTAAATGATTGCTCGAACCTCATATGCAAAATTTCGGTCTAATTTTTTAATCAAAATTTGAAACAAGAGAGGGTTCCAGTCTTTCGTCTTGATTCCAATGTTGTTTAATGCTAGTAGACACTCTCGATTTGTATCATGTAGCTTCTTAATCGCGGCAGAATTTGAGGTGCATGATGGTTGACTAATGATTTTCTCGACCAGTGTTGTTACAAGAACTCGTTTGTTGTTGTATCGTTCTTGTAACATTGTCCATGCTGAATCATAATTGCCCTCTGTTGTTGATAGATGGCTGACGAGTTTTTCAGCTTCCCCTATTAAATTTGATTTAAGATACCACATCTTTTTGACATCAGGTATCGGTTGCTGATTGACCATATGGAGAAACATGACGTAAAATTGCGTCCATTTTGCGTAATTCCCGTCAAACTTGGGGACTGAGATCTTCGGCAGTGGCAATGATGTTGCCATAACTGTATGTTGACCTGCTAAACTAGCGTTTGATGTTTGATTTGACATCACTTGTAACTTCGTCAAACCGTCAATAACCATTCCCCTTAGGTTTTCATAAGCCTCTTGATTTAGGCCATTGGCCAAAGGGTTTGAACATCGATCCCATATTTGATCGTATAGTTCTTCGATTTGGCTCTACAATTTGTTTATGGTTTCAATTCTAACGTTGTAGAATTGTTGAGGTCCATCGCTATTTGCTCCTGAAATTCCGATTAAGAACCTCACTAACGCTGTCATCCTTGCGTTTAATTTGCCCATAAGCCCATGTGCAGAATTATCCTTTAATTCATGATCCGTGCCACCAAATGCTTGTACAATCCCTGTCGTTGGTTGTGTATGTTGAGCTGCGTATTGGTTCTTTAGTGCTTCTTCTGCCTCTGTCTGGACATCTGAAACTCTTACTTGGGTTTTTTCTCTTACGGATGGCACAGGCTTGGTGTTTGATGGCATAAATTTCTTTAACTGTGACTCAATATACTCCATTGTCGTGCTGTACTTTTCACCAATGGATTTGTAGAGATCCTTAATAATGTAAGGATCTTGTTCCGACACCGTGACATCACTACGAATTTGGTTCTTTGTTCTTTCGAACGTTTGCCACAAGGTAATTAGTTCACTCTCTCTTGCCTGATAGAATTCCTGTGTACTTATGTCGAGTGGAGCCTTCCTTATCATTGAAATGACTCTTTCAATCTCGGCGGCTTTCGCTACTTGCTGCGTCATAAGTTCCTGGCCCGATGCCATGGTGAATTTTGTATCGTAGCCTTTTGTTACTGTAAATTGATTCGTTGTAGTGTAGCCTTGTGCTACTGTTGATGATTTGTTGTGGTGTAGCCCAGTGCTACTGTTGATAGGTCCTTCTGAGGAGTCCTTGACGATTTTTAATGTTCACCAAATGTTGTGAACTGCTTTGTTGAGTTGTGGCTGCGTGTTGATTTTTCTTTAAAATTTCTAAGCGTCCCTTACCACTGGTGGGTGGAAACTCAATGAATTTCTATCACGTCGGGGTCACCAAATGTTTAAATAAGGAAATTCTAGTGATTTAACTCAAACGTTTCGTCTGAATTAGCACTATTTTTATTTTTTCCTTTGTCTTTCCAGCACTTGTAACTGAAAGACTTGAGATTTAGATAAAGAAGTAAAAGACCCTTGTTTTTGAAGGCTGTAAATCAACTGCACTTTATTTGTGAAAATTGTTCACCTTTTATACAATATTAAAATAATTACATACTTAATAATACGGAAATGGACTTAACATTAAGCAGCAAACAAAAAAGTTGACCTAAATAAATAGTGCTAACTAATATAAACGAATATTACTAAGGCAAATGAACTGAGTTAAGTACATACATATATTTGTGTTATTTATAAAATACTGCATGCGTTGCAGTTTAAGTTAAATTGACATAATTTTGTATAGTGCATACGTTGTATTTTAAATAAAACTTTAATGCATATGTTGTAATTTAGTATAATACAGGACGAACAAATTAATAAATAATAATCAATAATTGTACACGTAGTTTCTTAGGCAGGTTGGCAGGTAAGCTACCCGCTACTAGCCTGGATTCGAATTCATTCTCGCATAATTTGATAACTCCGTTAGCAGATCCATATTTCCACAAAAGTTCAAAAATAAACATTTTGTTAGGCGGCGATATATATCCTTCGGTTATGGCTAAAGGTGTAAAGCATGCTGTTGCGTTTCTTTAATAGCACAGGAAACCCTCTTGGATGGATTTTAACTGGTACCCTATCGAAAAATTTAGCTAAAATCAGTGCTTCTTTACAATCATTTTTTCAAATCCCCCTAAAAAAAGGGATTTCACGTTTTTGGAGTCATCTTATTTACCTCGAGTCATCTTATTTACCTCGACCGATAAAATTTGTAAATTTGTTCGTGAAGACTACCAAACGAAATACAGAGGGCAGATACGTGGTCTCCCATTTAAAGGTTATCCGCAGAAGCTAATGTTAGGCCAGTCCATGACAAAAACTATGGAAAATGATTAATCCGAAATTCAAATATATGAAGAATTAGGTCACATGGTTAAAGTTTCCTCTTCAACTGATTTAAAAAGGATAGTCCATTTTTATTTCCCGATCACGCTGTCGTAAAACCTGAGAGCAATACTACAACTTTGCGGGTTGGTTTTAACGCTTTTTTGCCATCGTCAAACAGGTTAAGCTTGAATGGCATATTGTAAACTGGTCCCACACTTCAAGCAGATTTAACACTTCTCATACTGAAATGGAGGTTATTCAGATATATATTTAATGCAGATATACAAATTCTAGTCGAGCCTGCTTATACACAATTTCAACACATTTTATTTCGGGAATTTCAAGACCATAGTGTTTAAGATTTTGAGTCGCAAACAGTAACATTTGTGCGTCATATCGGATTATCCAAAGGCCAGCTATATTTTTTAAAACTCTATGTATGTTCTAGCTGGTGCTCATACTATTCTTGAAGCACGAGATATCAAAAAGGAGCTTATTCTAGCTTTCCAATCTGCAGGATTTTCGTTTAGAAAGTGGGCAGGAAACACTAAAGAAATTTCGTCATCACCTCATATAGTTTGATGATAACTTTGAAACAAAAACTCTCGGTATCCTCTCTGGAATGCTAAAACGGATTCATTTTACTTTGCGGCAAATCTGATGCCATGATGGCGATCTCCGTGCATTATCGTGGCAAAAATTCTTATGCAAAAACTTTGGATTGATGATACCGGATGGGTCGAATTCCTTACGTCCGATGGAATGGAAAACATTCCAAAAGAACTATCAGTACGTTAGTAATATTCATATTCCCGAATGGATTGATTATTCTTTAACTCCATTCTTTAATTCCATGGCTTATGCGATGCATCAGAACGAGCATATGCTACCGTTTTGTAAATCCGGATTGTTCAAGATTCCTCTATTTCAACCTTTTTAATATCATCAAAAACTATGGTAGTTCCAGTGAAAACATTATCGATTCCAAAGTAGGAACTGTGCGGTGCTGTATCCTAGCTGACATGTTAAAGACTTTACTTCCCAAATAAAATACTCAGTCTTTTGTTGGACTGACTCTTCCGTTGTTCTCGTATGGTTGGCAAAACCACCTTGTTCATGTCGAACATTTGTCGCTAATAGAGTATCCAAAATTATTTAGGTACAAGATCCTAGTCTGTGGAGGTATCAACAGAATGTAATCCTGCCGGTTTAGCAAGCCATTAGGACATGTAATGGCATGGACCAATATGGTTACGAGACACAAGAGAATTGGCCGATGGAGAAACCGACGTAGAAAAAACGCTTTTACGTGGTAACTTTCCATATTGTTCGACCTTTTTTTTTGCTAGATTTTCCCCACTTTCGAGGGCGATGCGAAATATCACTTATATATATCGTTTCTTTTGTCATTCCCAACCCAGATACCCTTCTAGTTTTTTCAAAGAATCCAAACTTGTTTCTAGTTCCGAAATACATTTTGTTCGAACCAAGCTTATATCCGTATGCTAAAAAGTTCACTTTCCCAACGAGTATAAAGCCCTTTCGTTACAACAAGTGTAACCATGTATCATATATAAAAAGAAATGTCGAAAAAGCAGTTATTGGGGACAGTGGAAAAACCTTTGTCGGGGCGTCTAACATAATGGCAAAAGAATTTATTCACGTCAAACGGTAACTGAACATTACGCTTTTTTGAACATAAGCTAGCACTTTGTTCAATCGGGAGCCCTCCACTTGGGCGGTTTATGGAAGGCCACAGCTAAGAGCCTTAAAATTCACTTTCGGTGATTCGTTGGGTTTTTAACTTTTGAGAAATTTTTCACTTTACTTGCGCTTACTGAAGCATGCCTTAACTCTAGGGCACTATCTTCGATGTCACAATATCCGTCTGATCTTTCCTCGCTTATGCCAGGTCATTTTCTAAATGGTACTCCGATTTTAGTTCCTATTGATCCACAAATCAACGAAACATCAATTTCTATGGCCAATCGATGGCAGAGATTAAAAATTATTTATAAAAACTTTTGTTTTAAGAGGAAGAATAAATACCTTAGGAAGCTCCAAAAAGGAACTAAGTGGAAAAGGGCGGAAGATAATCTTCAGAAAGACACCTTGGTCGTCATTCTTGGGGACAATCTTGCTCCCAACTCTTGGCGGTTAGATAGAATCCAAAAAGAGCACTTAGGCTCAGATAAGCGAGTGAAAGTAGCAGATATACTTAGCCAGAGGAGTAATTACTAGGCAAATTACAAAACTGATAGGTTTGTCTAATGATTCATAGTATTTTGCTTTCCTTTAATTTTTAGAAGTCAGTTGAGGCTAGGTGGCTTCTTGATTCAGATTCTTCCGTTAGGAAAATCGCCAGAGGAATGGTTAAGAGGTTAAACCTGACCACCCTCACCATGGAAAACAACACTATGTACCCCGTAATTTTCCAATCGTTATATGCACTTGGCATCAACAATAGGAGTTTTTGGAGTTGGAAATCCTACGCAGTCTTTACCGGACTTATTTATGAAAAATTTCAAGGACTTATTCTTTGCTGACCCTGAATTTGATATATCCGCTGGTGTCGATATTATTCTAAGGGTAGATTTGTATCCAAAGATTTTATGACATTGAATATTAATAAAGCACCTTTTTTGGATGGACCGTAATACGGCTCATGTTCTATATAAATAATACTATATATATATATATATATATATATATATATATATATATATATATATATAATATTAGATGAAACATGAACAAAATCACTGTTATTCGAATAAAAAAGCTGAAAGATTTCTAATATTACTATTATTAATTGTTAAAAGTATTACCTTCATTTTACTAGAATATTTTACTGTTAAGTGTTTTTTAATAACTTTGTCAAATCCTCATAACAGGAGAGCACCGTGAAATATTACAAAAGTGCTAGCACATCTACATTACCCGTAAGCGAAAATAGGATTTCTCTACTTCCTACCCCAGAATTTCATGAAGCAGAACCTGCTGTTAAGGACCATAAACCTCAACCAATCTACATACGCGAGCAAACTTCAAACCCCATTAACAGGTTGTCCCAAATATTGAGTAAAGAAAATCTGCACGTCTCTTCTATACATACGTAGAGGACAAATACAGGCCACCAAAGATATAAAAAAAAATAGACTCATTGCAACTGGCTTAATGCAGAAAAAAGGAGTTAATATGCTTTCCAATTGAAAAAAGCAAAAGGATTGAATATTGCCATAAAGAGAGGCATAGAAAGTTCTCTTCCACCAGAGAATATAAAAAGAGCTCTAGAGGCTGACGGATATGTAGTAAGCTCCGTCCACAATATCATAAGAACAAAACGCCACAGCCAATGGAACGCATTGAGATGCTATTTAATGCATCTTATTTAAAGAATAAAAACTCTGTTCACCACATCTTCATCTTACGTTATCTCCTAATCGATCCACCGCAGTCCACAAATGGCCTGTAATTTGGCCACACAAAATCCGATTGCAAATATGCGTGGATTGCGGCGACAATTACAAAAATGAACTCAATCATTCCAATTATCATTTTTGGCACTGTGATCATTGGGGGGGAACTGACGGATTCATATTTGTCAGAGTATGTTCCATGTTTGGTTTCACTATTTTGGTCGCTTTCTTTCTATATTCTTCAATGCTGGTTTGGTATTCATCAGTAGGCTATTCTCTAATTTTCCTACTGTTTGTTTCCTCAATTATTTGTTCAGTCTTTCTTGTATTTTTCTCCTTGCTGATTAATACGTTCTCATCACGTTAGTTGTTAAGTTTTTGTTTAAGATTTTTGACAGTTTTCCATTCCATGCGACGTTTTCCCTTTATACCCAGTTACTTACGTGCCGACAATAGCTGGTTCGATCTCATTTTTGCTCTTGTGGTTAAATGGAGATAGAATAAGTTATTGTCGATGCGGAAATGAGTATAACACTACTACCAATAGCAGAACAAAACCATACGAGGCACATGTGCAAAGAAATAATAGAGGAAGAAGCCAGAACAGAAAGAAAGAAACAGAACATGTAATGCAAACCATAAAAAAAAACTTACTGTTAACAAACAACGTGGCATTTGACGGATGCATAAACGAACAAACTACAATTCAGACGTCATATTCCAACCTCTAAATTAATCTACAAAACATACAACAAAAAGAAAGATCAATATATAAAAAGCAAATAATAAAAAATAAATAATATTAAAGTATGCATCTATCGTTTACCTGTCATCCAATCGACCTAATAACCCTTTCTACCTGTCCACTTGCCCGAGGAGAACCAGTAGCAATCAACACATGAGCAACATTATAAATGGACCAAAAAGCTGCAAAATCTTTCCCTCCTTGATCAATTATTATGCATGTAGGCCGACTACAAGGTCTGAAATACTTCTTTAGAGCTAATATAGTATCCTTAGTGTTAGTAGTTCTCGTCGTATACAGTCTAACAAATTTAGTACAAGTATCTATTACAACAAGACGGTCCACGGTCTACCATTGTCCACTGACCCGCAATGATCTACATGTACGACATCAAATAGTGAATTAAATTTTTATATACTGTGTAGAACCCCTTTCTCCGTACCGTGTTTAGGTGAACATAAATTATTTTATTTCCGTATGATATAAAGTTTACTCTTAATCGCTTATAGTCTTTAAATAATGTCAGTATTCAATTAAAATTATTTCCCTTAACCTTCCGACCACCTAATTTTACAATACAACTGTAATTTTACATTATGTTTAACTAATTTGACAATTGTAAAACCAACAACTATATTTAAAATTAATCTTTACTTTCTATACTTTGCTTAACTTTCATTTGATACTACAATGTTTGTTTTTTGTATCATCGAGCAAGGTTAATAATACTCCTTTTGACCTTCACTTCATATTCATAGGATGTTCTTGTTTTTTTATATTCCAATACTACTCGTATACTTGTTCTTATTCTTGTAACTATCAATTACGATTCCAAAATTATATTTATTTTTTAAATTATTTTAAAATATTAGTAATGAATATTAAATTACTACTTTATAATTTATTTTAATTTGAATGTTTATAACTTTCTTCAAAAATATGTTTCACAGTTTTATTAATCATTAATTATTTTATCCTACATAGTAGATCAGAACTTAAGACAAAAAAATTGTCTAAAATTAAAAATATTAAAGAAGTCAAGAAACTTAATTTGTCTTTTCTTTTAAAATTAAAAGTAATGCAACATTGGCATTTTATTAATCCGCCAATTAAATGAGAGACACCAGTGGTATATTACAATGCAAGCTACCCAATTCTTACGAAACCAATAAACCTTTTAGTTAAGTTCAATCATTTTATCATGCTACTCTATCATGGTATTATACAAAACATGGGCTTCCATATCTTGAGGTACGTAGACTAAAAAATTACCTTTATTAGTTTTCTATATAACAGACCGTTGCTCATCTCATGCAGATATGTTCAGCTTTCTAAGGTTTATTATTGAATCTTTTTTCAAGAAAATTACAATAAGTTTTCAAATCTTAATCCAAGTTGTTATATTTAATAATGTAGTAACTAAATTGTTGTATTTGAATCTTCTACTATTTTATAATGGGTTAAAAAGGCCACCTCGCAGACTCAGGGTATCGACTTAGTCTCTGGTGCCCTTCAAGCTGCAGCAATTCCGAACAAAGGAGTTGGAATGGACGGATAATTTGCTTACGTATTTACATAAGAATCTTTTAATTCCTTTAATTTCATGGAGCGCAGACGACTAGTCGTAATAATTTAGACTGTCTTCTTTGTAACATCGGAATATTTGATGCGCAAACAGTAGTCCATAGCTTGATGCCATATGTCAATATAGGTTTTATAATGGATTTGTACAGGAGAACTTTAAGCTTACTCGAGGGGCAGATTTGAGTAGAGGCTTATAAGGTAATGCAGGCGTCGGTAGAGATGAGTTGCACAATATTTCACATGGTTTTCTGGTGGGACAGTGACATCAGTTATTCTTACTGTTGGACTATTTTGCCTTCTGAGTGTGAAAGTTATATGAACGAATTTTCGGGAGATGCCATAAGTTCTGTTGCAATATAAAATTAGTATACAAATTAAAGAGACAACTTTTTAGTATTTGTTATAATTTTCATTTTTTGAAAATCTGACTCACGATAAGGCAATTACCGCATTGCAGTTGCTTTTTTGACCCACTCCATATCAATCAAGCAAATGTTTAAATCAAAAAAATTTGAATTTACTGCTCAATAATAGATTCTAGCGGAAAAACAAGTTCACTGTAACATTCCAGAACTTATGGCAGGATTTATATATATTATGTATTTTTGTTTGTTAATGTATGTATAAAACCTCTTTTAACTTAATGCTTACAGCCATTTGGGTTATATAAAATTTTAGCTCTCTACATATAGTGGAAATGCTCCATACAAACAAGAGGGGACCCTAGTCCCCTAGGTGAAAAGAGGCTATTTTTCTCATATCTTAATCTCCAAGGCCTACCTGTATACTAAATTTCATCTCTCTAGCTTCGTTGGATACAACGAAAAAGATTGATTATAGCTTATGGAAAGCTAAAAGGTATATGAAATGTCCTGTTGGCTACAAATCACCATTGAGACTTGAATATCGTACCTGGGCCAAAAACTAGAGTGAAAATGTAAACGCCTTCGCTATACACCTTAAGAAACTCTTCACACCAAATGACGCAAATTTTTGTAATAGCCTTCCATTTTACTGATAATATAAAACTTCGTTTACCTGTACTCAAATCAGGAGAATATGGCGAATGAGGTACCAATTCGTAGCCCAATTCATAGACTTTAAATCGATCTAATAAGTTGGTATAATATTTGCCGTTTATTGTTTTTCCCTTCTAAGGGCAATTGATGTGGATTATCCCGCGTGCATCCCAAAAAACTGTTGCCATCACCTTATTTTTTTTTTTTACTGTATTTTATTTTATTGAATCTTTCTATTAAAAGAAATTCACAATAAGTATTAAAATCTTATTTCTAAATTATTATTTATTAGTTATTACCAATGTAATAACTAATTTTTCGTATTCAAATCTTATTAAATTATCTTCTATTGTGTAGAGAGAGCCGCCTCACCAGGCTCAATGTGCCAGTTCTTTTTAGTCTCTGGTGTCCGTCAAATTGCAATAAATTGCGTGCTAGAGTGTTCAAGTATTTGGACGTGTATGTTTCAACTTCTTCGTGGATAGTTGGAAATTTGAGATCCCTATGTATGTTTTCATTTCTTATGTACCAGGGGGCACATACGATATGACGTAAAATCCTAGACTGACTTCTCTGTAACTTCTGGATGTTTGATGCACAGGCGGTACCCCACAGCTGAATACCATATGACCGTATGGGCTTTATAACGGATTTGTATAAAAGGACTTTATATTCCAAAGCCAAAGTTGAGTTAGGGCTTATTAGCCAATGCAGTTGATTTGTTCGAAGCTTTATGGACGTTATTTTTGCCGCAATGTGACGGGACCAAGTTAGGCGCCGATCTAGGTTTAAACCTAAATATTTAACGTGCATTGTAATTGGTGGACAATTTTGCCTTCTAAGGGAAAACGTTACATGAGCACATTTTGATGGATTTACCTTTATTCTCCACTGTTTTAGCCAGTCTTCTAGCTTATGAATATGGGACTGCGGCTTTTCAGATGCATCCTTTGGATCATTACTGACACTTATAATTGAAGTGTCGTCTGCAAAAGGTGATGTATATGTATGTGGGCTTGTCTGCATATCCGCTGTATAGATGATATATAATAGCGGCCCTAGCACACTACCTTGAGGAACTCCTGCACTGATATTCCCACATCTTGAAAGCTGGTCCTTGACCTTACTTTAAAAGTTCTATCGGACAAATAGCTTTTTATAAGCTTGTGGGTGTTTTCAGGTAGAACCCGAACTATTTTAGTAAGTAGCCCATCATGGCAGACTTTATCAAATGCTTGGGAAATGTCTATAAATAAAGCTGAACAGTATTGCTTTCTTTCAAAAGCCGGTCTAATAATGGTAATGACTTGTTCAATCGGTGTTAACGTTTTGTTCATTTAGAAAAGGAGTTACACTCGAGACGAATAATTTTTCAAATATCTTTGACAAAACTGACAGTAGGCTAATTGGCCTGTAGGATGTAATCTGGCTTGAGTCCTTTCCAGGTTTCGGGATCATACCAATTTCAGACATCTTCCAAGAGCATGGGAAGAAGCCGATGCGCAACATGGCATTAAATATGTAAAGTAAAATTCTTACAGCTGAATTAGGTAAGTTTTTTATAATTTATCCTGTTATACGATCAGGTCCAGGTGATTTCTTCATATCCGTATTTTTAATTGTCGATTTTAAAGAAGACAACCGAAATTTCCTAGGATCATTCACGGTGTCACTAATAAATGGAATAGTGGAATTACTATTATCATGTGGTGCGAAGACCTTCTCTAAGTGATTTGCGAAAGCATTTGCCTTTTCACTTGAGTTTTTAGCCCAAGTACGGTCTTCAAGTCTTAGTGGGGATTCGTAAGCAATAGGACATTGTAAGTGATTTACAGCTTTCCACAGACTATAATCCGTGTTTTTCATTGGATCCAAGTTTTTTTTAAAAGTTGTCGATAGCGAGTTGGTGTTTCTGTCTCAATTGACTCCGTAAGTTTTTTTTTGGCATAAGTTCATTTGCATTCTTATGTGTGGAGAACGACTATTTTGCCATTGTCTTCTTAGTCTTCTCTTCTCAATGACGAGCATCTAAATATCTGCTGTTGCCTGGTTTTGTTGGCGTTGCAGCTATGGCTGCGGCAGTCACGACGTCTGTAAAATGGTCTACAGCTGCTTGAATATCAGCTGGATTTCTCAGTGGGATGTTCAAAGGTAAGTGAGACCTCACATACATTTTATATTTTAGCCAATTCGTGTTTCTGTTCGGGTAGAATCTAAGGGTTTTATATACAGTGACAAAACTGTCGTGTAAAATAACAATTGTAGGTGAATGATCAGAAGATAGATCATAGGATGAACTAATTAACAGTTGGTCGCGTTTGATGTTTTTTACTATAGCAAAATCAATAAGGTCTGGCAACTTATTAAAGTCTGTGGGCCAATAGGTGGGTTTACCGGCAGATACGACGTCAAGCTTGTTTGTTTCAACTGTATAATACAACTGCCTACCTCTAGGACTAAGGAGTCTGGATCCCCAATATGTGTGCTTTGAATTGTAATTGCCAAGCAAAGAACTTGGTAATTCATGGTGCTCAATTTTTTTACCTAGGCGGGCAATAAACTGATGAGACTACAATTTTAAAATCTGCAAGATTTATAGTCGTGGCTTGCAAAAAGTCCTTCCTGAATTCAGGCAATTCAAAATGCCTTACGTTTTTTCGGACTATAATCGCAGTCCCACCACATGCCCTTTCGCTTGGGTGTTTGGTGTCATATATAAAATACCCATAAATTCTAAAGCAGTTTTTTATAGTGTAGTGTGTTTCAGAGACTAATAGTATGTCAATATCATGTGCTAGCAGGAAGTGCTCTACTTCATATTTACGTTGGGAGAGCCCGTTAGCGTTCCAGAAGCATATTTTTAACTGGTTCATTTTTGCCAAGCAAAACTTGCAGAAACATGTTTTGGGTTCGCATCATTACCTGAAACATACCCTGCATAGTTGTCATGAAATAATTCATTGTCTGTATTAAGTTCTCGATCGAGCTGGAATTGTTGGTGAGGGGTGTCTGATCACCCTCTTTTAAGACGTGGGCATATGAATGTTTATGCGCATTAGAACTTTTGGCATTTGCATTATGTAAATCATTTCTCAATGTTTGGGCATATGAAAAGTTTGGCTTAGTGTGTGGCTGTGTAGCTTGTGTACCAGCAACAGAACCAGCATGAAGCCTATGAAATAGGGAAGCATTATATTGCTCATATTCAGGTTTACGTACGACTTTCGCATTTTCTTTTACATATTGAAATACTTTGCAGCCCCTGTAATTTGCTGTATGGTTTTCACCACAGTTACTGCATTTTTTGACCTTGGGGTCTGTTTTGGAAGAAGTGCATTCCAAAGTCCGGTGCGCATCACCGCAAACAACGCATTCAGATGGTAGCTTGCAGTAGGTTTTCGTGTGTCCGAATTCCTGGCAGTTGGTACACTGACGGGGACCATTACGTTTTAGAGGCGCTGCCATCGTTATTCTTCTGTTTAAAAGGTAACGCAAATTACGGACATAACCTTCCATCTCTATGGCATTTTTTATCTCCTCAGTGGGAACAGAACTGTCAATGCCCTTTATAATGACAATCAAACCTTTAGCACTTTTTAGTTGATACGTATAATAGCTCTTATTATCTGCATCGAGACGACTTGCGATTAGGCGATAATTCTTCTCAGTGTGGGCTTGGATCTTCGTTTCTTGTATCTGTCCTCTTCGTACAGAAGCCACATAGAAATTTCCTTTGCCTACGAGTTGAGACAGCATATTTACAATGGCATTTGATGTTTGTTCGCGCAAGTAGATTGGTGGGGGTTTTTGTTCCCTTACAGTGGATTATCATTCATTATCCGGGGTAGCAAGGACAGAAAATCTATTTTCACTTACCAATGTTGCAGCTACTTGATGACAACCTTTATATTGCTTGGCGGTTCGCTCTTGTCGTGCAGACTTAGGACTCGCCTTCTTCTTCGTTATGGTTATGTACCGATCCATACCAGTTTGCATGCGTGTAGATACAGTACCTGGTTCTTTTTCTTGTGCCATTTTTTGTGTATTATTTGTTTCTTTAGTTTTATTTGTTGAATTCGTTGTTTCTGTAGTATATATATTTATATTTGCTGATAAAGAACGCGTTCGGTCAATTGGCCTGGCGGTTAAAAAAGCACTGTCATCTTTTTTTTTATTATTTATATTGTTTATTCCATTATTAGCATTTGTGTAAGAAAAAGAGTAATAAGCATTGTTGTTATTACCTTTTATATTTTTTCGTTAATGGTTGGTGCGCTCATGCACTCACTATCAATTGTTAAAACAGGTTTAACCATGCACTTTGTTATTGTCTTTTTTACCACACACTATATTATAATGCTTTTTATTTTTTGTTATTTATTTTGTTGTTGTTACTAACTGTTAACTGTGTCTCTGCACTTGTTCAATTTTTAAAATAAAAAAAAGTCACCTTAAATGAATATAAATTATGCGCTTAAAGTGAAGTACGTCTTTACTCAAACGAAGTTTATACTGAAAAAAAAATTGGCAATTAAAAACATTGATGTGAAAAGATCGCCAAGGCCCCGATTTATACTGTTCGTATTTAAATCAATGCTACGAATTAGTTTCTTCTCTTCCTCTTGGAAAATATCTGAAATTCTTAAGGTTCCAAAACCAGGAAAAGATGTTATCGAAATTACAACATATAGGCCAATTAGCTTTTATCGAAGCTATTTGAGAAAATGTTCCTACTGAGTATATCTCCTTACCTCTACGAGCAGTACATTATACCGGACTATCAGTTTGTATTTCCCGCGAAGCATAGAATTGTTACACTTATTAGATCGGCCATTGAAAACAAACAATATTGCTCGGCTTTATTCGTAAATATTTCCCAGGCGTTTGATAAAGTTTCCTGCTTTCTGAAAATACTCAAAAACTTCTTAAAAGCTAATTGAAAGATAGAAAATATAAAGTAAGATCAAAAGTTCAATTTTCTTCAATTCGAAGAGTGTCGGCGGGGATCGCTTAGGGTAGTATATTAGGACCGGTACAGCATATACTTCATCCTGCCATAAGTTCTGAAAGAAACTTTTCAAAGCATCATTGCGCTGGAATGATACCGTGAACTTGTTTTTCAGGTAGAATCTATGTTGCTTGATTGATATGGAGTACGTCAAAAAAGAAAACCGCCTTGCGGTAATTGCCTTATACAAGTGTGGAAATAGTGAGTCAAATTTTAAAAATGAAAGATATAACAAATGCCAAAAAGTTGCTTCTTAAATTTGTTCTATATAGATCTCTATGTATATTTTCATTTCTTAGGTAGCCGGGGGCACTTACGGTAAGTCGTACAATCTTAGACTGCCTTCTTTGTAATTTCTGCATGTTTGCTGCACAGGCAGTATCCCACAGCTGAATGCCCTATAACCATTTTGACTTTATAACGGATTTTATAAAAGTACTTTATATTCCAAAGCCAAGGTTAAGTTAGAATTTATTAGCCAATGTAGTTGATTGTTTGTTCGTGGCTGAGTACAGACGTGCATAATATTTCGTGCATAAATAATATTAAAAATAATATAATAATAAAAATTCAACAAGGGAAGAGACACAACAGTTATAAAAAAAACATACAACAGCAACATAATGTATAAGTTAACGTTGCATTTGTTAACAGCAACAAAAATACAAAATAAACATTTCTGCTGACTTCATGCCTATTAAATTTAAGCGTGTTGTGGGAACATCCGCTAGTTGCAAAACAACCGATCCAGTTACCCGAAATTCCAGGAAATAAATCAGGTGATGTTTGGTGATGGGAAAATACTAATTTTAATATAATGAACATTATTGTTAATTTTAAGTTAGTTCTATTTTGGCATTCAATTAATAAAGGAGCATAGCTCCCAAAAAAATATATTTTTTTAAATTAAAAAAACTAATAGAGTTTTAATTGGCGCCCGAGCAGGGACCCGAAGGATAACGCGAACGCTAAAGGCACATACGAATGCCTCACGTATAAGTAGTGTGTCAAATTATCCTTTTCGGTCGCCCAAGTGTCCTCGCGGTCGGAACTCCCACGGTAGTTGTGAAGAACGAGGCCCCCAAGTATCCAGTGTGGAAAAAGGGACGGTGTTGCACACCAGCCGCCTCACTGGACACCATAGTGATATAAGTTTAATAATAAGTAAAAATTTAAAAATCCTAAAATTAAAATATTCAAAAAATAATACAAGACAAACTAATAAAAAGAAGGAAAATAAAGATAAATAATAGAATATATAAGCTTCCAAGTGTGAAATATAATAGAAATAAACTAAAAGAGAAGCCAACATTTCTAATACCTTTTAAAATATAAAGTCATATACTTAAAAGTGGAATCTTGCCCTCAGGCAGAAGGTGCAGATATTAATTAATTTAAATAGTGACCATAAGAAACAATTATAAAAACTCGTATAAAATAGGACATAAAAAATTTATTGATAAGAAAAATATTGCTTCACATAAAAAGAGCTGCTGAAACCTTTCGGATTCTACAAGGATTAATCTCCACTACGCACATCATCTTTCAACAAACAGATGTCAGCCACAAACATGAGGAACATCATAGTAATGTAAGAAATTAGTTATTTAAGTTATATATACATATATATTTCAGTATTAAAAATATATTATTAAAAATATATATATATATATATATATATATAAGTTAACACAAAATATGTTTAACTTACAAATATAAAATATTTGTTCATTCCCACCAAATGTGATGACACCTTTAAATTACAAATATAAAATATTTGTTCATTCCCATTAAATGTGCTGACACCATGTCTAGGTGTCGTATACCAAAATTGAGTTCACACCAAAAGTGCAACACATGCAGGCATAAGTGGCGTGATCATTAAATTCCAAAGTATAGAGTTAGGGTAGAAAATAAGAAATATCACTGTCGTTTTTACTTTGAAACAATAAAGAAGTCGTTGAGTTGTCTTAAGACACTCAAGATAAAAAAAATATATTTTTTTATAAAATAATAATTTCAATTATTTTAATTGGCGCCCGAGCAGGGACCTGAATGTCCTCGGTAAAACGCAGTCAAGCCTTGACAGGTTCCTTAGTAGTTATTTAACAAACCGGGATTGAGCGTTAGGCCATCGCCTGTCAAGCTCGCGTAACGCGAAAATTTAGTTAAGGATAATAGTAATAAAAAAAAGAAGAAGTGCGAAAAATAAATTATAAATAAACAAACAGAAATTGTGTAAAATAAAATTGCTTAAATACAAAAAGGAGTAAGTGAAACAAATTAGTTAACAAATAAGAAAAAAAACATATTATTCATAAACAAATATAAATTGTGTAAAATAAAATTGTTTAACATTAAAAACGTTGAATGAAAATAACAGAACAAGTGGAAGAAATTAGTTAACAAGTAAAAAGGACAAATTAAAACACATTAAATATCAAAAAAATTGTTGTTAATTAAAAAAGTTGGAAAAAGGAACAAAAAAATTAATAAGAATCCAAAAGTCTAAACATAATAATAAACTACAAATTTTTCAATAAAGGAAGTGATTAATCCTTGATAAAAATAAAGTTAATAAATAAAGAAAAAAAAACCCTAAACTATGATGCTAAATAAAGAATTATAGAAGTAAACAACAAATAAAAAAAAAAAAAAAAAAACTTAGAAATATAAGCAAACCTGAAAACGAAACGATAATAGTGACTTTAAAATTAACAATAAACTGGAACAAATAAACTTAAAAACAAACAAGAAGGTTAATAACTAAATAGAAACTGACACGATAGAAGTGGAGTCCAACAACACTGAACGAGCTCTACAAATCCTGACGAATATGAAGATCCTAATGCTGATAGAGTAAGATAATTTAAGAAAAAAAATTTTTTTTTTATTACCCCTATCAACTAAGAAAATTATAATCAATACTTAGATAAAAACAAAATTTTTCGTTTGTCAAAAAAAAAAAAACATATCAAGGAAATACTAAGGAAATTATATTTTTGAATTATAAATTAAATTAAACCCTCCAGTGTTATAAAAATTTATTTTTGGAGTTATTCTATCCTTCAAATAATTTCATGCCGGACGATTCCATAGATGAAATAACACAGAGACTCAATAGGGCTCTCACAATGACGCAACCAAGTGGACCTTCCAGTTCAAATGGACTTTCTGTCCTGAACGAAACACAAAAGAAACAGATTAGGGAAATGGTTGAGGAGATGCTTAGTGAAAGAAATGGCAATTTATCAGATGAAGGCACTGATCAACCGATAGGCAGAGTTAGTTCCAATTTGGAAGAGCTAGAAAAGGTCCCGGACGTTGTCCGTTCGATACGCGAATTTTCTGGGAAACCAGGAGAGTTTAGCTCCTGGCGGAAGTCAGTAGATAGGGTATTATCACTTTTTGAAACTCTCCGCGGCACCGGACGCTACTATGCCATATTACACGTCATTCGAACTAAAATAATAGGCGATGCCGATACGGCATTGGAATCGTATAGGACACCGCTAGACTGGATTAAAATTAGAAAATGTTTAATGATACATTATTCAGACAGAAGAGATATTGGGACTCTAGAGTACCAAATGACTGCTCTCTGTCAAGGAAACAGAACCATAAACGATTTTTATCAAACAGTGTATCAGCACCTTTCCTTGATCTTAGATAAGGTTGCGTGCCTGGATTTTAACGAGGAAACATTACGTGCTATGACTAACACTTATAGAGAAAAGGCGTTAGATACTTTCATTAGGGGTTTGAATGGGGACCTTTCTCGTCTATTAAGTATCAGGGAACCGACATCCTTACCCCAGGCTCTGCATATTTGTCTCAAATTGGACAACATGACTTACAGAAGAAACTATGCTCAGGTTCAAAGCTCAAAAATTAGCGGGCAAAGGAATAGAGCCGAGATGCCAAACTTAACAAGTGGACGTGCATTTTATCCTGAACTCACTCATACAGGATTTACAAGGCCACCGTTACCACCACGGTACCATACTGCAGTTAATCATAACACTCAGAATCAGAATTTTGTGCGTTCGAACTTTAATCTTCCTAGACCCCAGTTTAATCCAAATGGATTCACAGGGAAATCATACCGAAATGAATATAATAATAACTATAGAAAACCTCCTGGGATAGAACCAATGGATGTTGATCGGTCAATTCAAACAAGACAAGTAAATTATATAAACCAACCACCAATGAATCAAAACCCAAAAAGACCAGCGGGTACCTCTTTTCAAGGACCAGTTAACAAGATGCAAAGGAATTTTTATATAAACGCCGATTATGGGCCAGTAGATGAATGGTATGGATGGACAGATTATCCACCTGAAGGAAACGAAGTTGATGTACAATCAGCAAATAATGAAGCGGATTGCATCCAGGAATATTTACAACATATTCCTGAAGAAGACGATGGCCCGGGAGGAATTAAAGATGAGCAACCAGACGACGTTCAGCTTGCAGTTAATTTTTTAGGTTAAACTGTTCCTCTTTGCCATATTTCGAGGCAAAAATGAGGAACGGAAATATACTCTCATTTCTATTAGATACAGGCAGCAACAAGAACTACATTAGACCAGATATTGTACAAACCCCAATAGACAACAACCAAATCTTTTATGCAAAATCTGCCAATGGTGCAATTAAGATAACGCAACATACTCTTTTGACATTCTCAGGAATTGATAGCACTCCGCTTAAATTTTATTTACTACCAGGTTTCGATTCATTTGATGCAATATTAGGAAATGATAGCTTAAAAGAAATGTCAGCCGTTATCCACATTGCCGAAAATTATTTTACCATAGGAAATAGACAAAGGATTAATATAAAGCAACGCATTTCACAAAGTGTGAACAACATAGAATTACGGACCCAACATCTAAGTGAAAACCAAAACCATTCTCTCAGAAACATTGTGGAGAGACATAGGCAGCTATTTGCGGAACCAGATGAGAAGCTAACCTACTCGACCGTAGTAGTAGCAGATATAAGGACAGAAAACAGGACACCAATATACGCAAAAAATTATCCATATCCGATGGCACTGAAAGATGTCGTGGAAGAAGAAATTGACCGACTCTTGCGAGATGGGATAATAAGACCGTCACGATCCCCATATAATTCGCCTATTTGGGTGGTACCCAAAAAGGATGACCATTCAGGAAAAAGAAAATATAGACTGGTTGTAGACTTCAGAAGACTAAACACAGTGACAATCGCGGACAAATACCCTATTCCCGATATTAATGACGTTTTGGCAAATTTGGGCGGGAATAAATACTTTACAGTATTAGATCTTAAAAGCGGTTTCCACCAAATTAACCTTAGGGAAGAAGATAGAGAAAAGACAGCTTTTTCCATTAATAATGGCAAATTTGAATTCACCAGGATACCTTTTGGGTTAAAGAACGCCCCGTCTATTTTTCAAAGGGCCCTTGATGATATTTTGCGGCAATTCATAGGAAAAATATGCTATGTTTATGTGGATGATATTATCATCTTCAGTAAAGACGAAAAATTACATATAGAACATGTGAACCAGGTATTTCAAACATTAAAACAGGCTCACATGAAAATCCAACTAGATAAATGTGAATTTTTTAAACGTGAGGTAGAGTTCCTTGGATTTATTGTATCAATGGAAGGAATAAAAACAAACCCAAAGAAAGTCGAAACTATATTAAAGTTCAACTACCCTAAGACATTAAAGGAGCTTCGGTCATTCCTTGGCCTATCAGGATATTACAGGCGCTTTAGCAAAGGTTACGCTGATATCGCAAAACCACTTACAGTTCTTTTGCGAGGAAAAGAAGGAAGAGTATCGAAGACGACATCTTCTCAAACCAAAATTAATTTGGATGGGGTGGCAAAAAAGGCTTTTGACGACCTAAAGAATGCTCTGGTTTCACGGGAAGTTATACTAGTGTATCCGGACTTTAATAAGGACTTCGAATTAACAACAGACGCGTCAAACTACGCTATTGGGGCAGTGCTCAGTCAAGATGATAAGCCTATAAGTTTTATTTCCAGGACGCTTAACAAAACTGAGGAATGCTATGCAGCCAACGAAAAGGAGATGCTATCGATTATTTGGTCACTGACGTCGCTAAGAAACTACCTCTATGGTTCAAAAAAAGTAATAATATTTACCGACCATCAACCACTTACCTATGCTCTCAGTAACAACAATAGTAACTCTAAAATAAAAAGATGGAAGTGTATGCTAGAGGAATATAATTACGAGCTAAGGTATAAACCTGGTAGGACTAACGTAGTGGCCGATGCGTTATCTAGAAATCTCTCAGGGTTGAACGCTATTGAAGATCAATCAAATCCTTCTACTATGACCCAACACAGTGCTGAAAGCTCAAGCGAGAATCTTATACCAAGCATTGAAACACCAGTTAACGTGTTTAAAAATCAACTGTTTATAACCATAGGAGAAGTACCTTCATATCAGTTCAAAATAATCTTCCCAGGGTATCATCGACACCTAATAGTTGAAACATGTTATGATGAACAGAAGCTCATAACTGTTCTTAAGAGGTATCTTAACCCATCCGTTATAAATGGCATTAAAACTCCAGAACTGATAATGGGCAAAATTCAAAACATTTACACAGATCATTTCTCAAATTACAAATGCAGATTTACGCAAATGGTGGTTGAAGACATAATATCCGAAAATGATCAGGAGAACATAATTGTAGAAGAACATTCAAGAGCACATCGCAATGAAAAAGAAAATAGAGCGCAAATTATGGAAAAATACTACTTTCCATCTATGGCACGAAAAATAAAAAGAATAATAAAATTGTGTTCAATCTGTAAAAGAAATAAATATGAAAGGCATCCAAATGCACCGGAACTTGGGGAAACACCGATACCAACATATCCTGGTCATACAATTCATATAGACATATTTTCAACTGATAAAAAATTAATTCTGACTTCAATCGATAAATTCTCAAAATACGTACAAGTGAAACGACTTAGTGGCAGATCGATTGAAGCCGTTAGGAGACCACTTAGGGAACTTTTGTTTTTCTTCGGAGTACCGAAGAATGTTGTAATGGACAATGAACCTTCATTGAATTCACCTTCTATTTTATTTATGATGAAAGACGACTTAAAAATAAATATTTTTACTACCCCTTCCTATAGAAGTGAACCAAATGGACAAATAGAACGTTTTCATTCGACTTTGGTGGAAATAATGAGATGCCTCAAGGAGGAAGAAACGTCTAGAGATTTTGATGAGTTATTAGAAAAATCTGTTAACGAATACAACCACTCTATCCACACTACTACGAATAGGAAACCAGTAGACTTATTTTTTGGACGAACAGTTGACTTTTCACCACAGGATTATGAGACAACAAGGCTCACAAACGTTGAACGACTTAAACGCAAACAGGAAAAGGACCTCGCTTACCACAATAAAAACAAAAAGCAAAGCAAAGAATATGTACCCGGACAATTGGTATACGTAAGAACTAATAAACGATTAGGTACTAAATTAAGTAACAGGTTTAAGGAAGAAATAGTAAAAGAAAACCGCGGGACAACCATCGTTACTGAAAGCGGTAGAGTTATTCACAAAAGCCACATAAGGAATTGAATAATAAAAATAAAATTCTCTAAAAGGAAAAAAAAAACTCCTTTTTTTTCTAGACTATTTTTGATAACTGTTTTGGCGGACCTTAACATCCTAGACTACTCTAACACTAGACTCGTAATAATCCACACTGGGATAGCAAGAAGACAGAATGGAATATTTAAGGTTGTGCATACAATCAACATCGATCAATATCGGAATTTGTTAGGCAATCTCGAATCCGTATTAAAGAATGAAATTGCATATGGTCATCCGATCCGTCCGTTTTTAGAACAACAGACATCTGGGATTAAGAGACTTCTGAGGCGTCTGAGCCCAACTAAAGTAAAGAGATCCATAGACGCTATTGGTACTGCATGGAAGTGGATCGCAGGTACACCAGACAGCCACGACTTCGAAATTCTGGCACAGAAAATGGCCAATCTTTTAGAAAATAACAATAGACAAATGGTAATAAACGAACTGACCATTAATAGAATTCAAGAAATATCCAACATTACTAATGAAATATTGAAGGTTAGAAAAGAAGATTGGAATACTGAATTAACAATTAACTTAGAGCGTAAATTAAACTTAATTGAAAGAGAATTGCAAAACATTGAATATGCCATACAATGGGCAAAAGTTAATATTGTAAATTCCTTTATCTTATCCAAAACAGAAATTGAAGCATTGAATGATGTACTTACAAATTACAATATACCAATATTTAATGTAGATGAATTACTTACTTTTGGAAATGTGAAAATTGTAATGAATACTAAAGAAATTTTATATATTCTGAATATTCCAATCACACATACTGATACTTGTGAAACATATCTAACAAAACCTGTGAAATTTGGAAATTTAATAGATAAAATTGAATTTGATAAAATATTAAAATGTAAAAATACTTTATTTGCTATTAAAGAAAAATGTAAAACTTATAATGACATAACCATATGTAATAAGAATAATATAGTAGAACTAAGCGATGATTATTGCATAACCAACTTATTTAAGAATAGAATAGGGAACTGCACCCAGGTAAATAATGATCACGTAGCCACTATAGAAGAAATTGGAAGCGATCTTATACTACTGAATCAATACAACGGCAAGATCACAACAAATGACGAAGAAATAAAACTAAATGGAACATATTTGGTGAAATACTTCAATACAACAATAAAAATTGATGAACAAGAATATTTCTCTCTTGAAATAAGCGGCAGTAAACCCCTTCCAGCATTTCTACAACCGAAGGGGATTAGCGGTAAAATAGAGGAGGTACTCTCATTGGAACGGTTGCAGAAAATAAACATTGAAAATATTAAACGACTAAGCCTATTAGAAACCAAAAACAATATTATGACAATGGTTCTGGCGCTTGGGTTAATTGCTGCTATGGGAACCATTGCAAGTATTAAAATGTGGAGAAGATTCTATCATCCAAAAAAGGGAAAGAAAGAAGCCCCTCCAGAAACAATTGAAACGCCTGACGAAGAACCAAAGGTTGAAAAAAAACAATCAAGCATTTACAATCTTCACGTATTTTGAACAATCGGGACGATTGTATTTAAGGCGGGAGGAGTTAACACAAAATATGTTTAACTTACAAATATAAAATATTTGTTCATTCCCACCAAATGTGATGACACCTTTAAATTACAAATATAAAATATTTGTTCATTCCCATTAAATGTGCTGACACCATGTCTAGGTGTCGTATACCAAAATTGAGTTCACACCAAAAGTGCAACACATGCAGGCATAAGTGGCGTGATCATTAAATTCCAAAGTATAGAGTTAGGGTAGAAAATAAGAAATATCACTGTCGTTTTTACTTTGAAACAATAAAGAAGTCGTTGAGTTGTCTTAAGACACTCAAGATAAAAAAAATATATTTTTTTATAAAATAATAATTTCAATTATTTTAATTTATATATATATATATATATATATATATATATATATTGTTATTAAAAACTTAAAAAGGATATTATCAAAGTTTTTTAAATCCTGTAATAAAGTAACAATTTCAATATCTTAAATGTCCTTTCGTCAATAATTTCAATAATTAAATTTTTTACCTTGTTTGTTGCTTAAAGTCCACTAACCCATCATATTTAAAAAAAAAAGAGAGACAAAGATTAAAAATAAATGTGCTTCTCATAAAAAAGGAAAAAGTTACAATAAAATATAGTGCTGTAAGAAATCTCTTAAAATTATTTTATTTGCAAAATAATTTAATAATTTGACAATTCATTCACGTTAACAAATTTTTGCGGTCTGACTGGACAGGACACAAATAACTGTAGGCATATTCTTATAGGGAAGTTCGTGCCAATATAAATTAATTTAAATTTTTATCGCATAAAAAGAAAAAATTTCGAACCCTAGTAACTTGATTAGGCCACCGGTGCTACCAGCTGCGCCTCCGCAGGAAAACCAAGTCGCATTCAATATGAGAGATTTGGAAAACCAAATTAGAAGAATAGTTACAGAAGCGATTCAGGGTATTAATGGGAATCAGCAAATTGAACAAGATTTGGATAGGATTCCAGATGTGGTTAGGTGCTTAAGAGAGTTCGCTGGTCAACCAGGCGAAATTAGTTCGTGGAGAAAATCTGTTGAGCGAATTTTAGGCATTTATAAGCATTTAAGAGGGACACCCAAATACTTTGGAATTCTTAGTATAGTATGAAACAAAATTGTCGGCAACGCAGATGCCATACTTGAATCATACAATACGCCCTTGAACTGGGAAAGCATAGCTCGCTGCCTGACTTTACACTATGCTGATAAGAGAGATGTTAGCACTCTCGAATACCAGTTACTTTCACTCGTTCAAGGATCAGAAACTATTCAGGACTTTTACCAGAAAGTTTATAATCACTTGTCCTTAATATTAAACAAAATTAGCTCTATGGACATAGGACAGGAGTCATTGAATCTCTTGACTCCGACCTATAGGGATAAAGCACTTGATACCTTCATAAGAGGGTTGAAAGGAGATCTGCCTAGACTTTTGGCCATGAAAGAGCCAACAGACCTACCAAAAGCATTGCTTAAACTGGAAAACCAAAGTTTTAGAACCAGTCATGCGCATAATAGGAAATGCATGCCTATTCCTTCACGGAACCAAGCTACATTTATTCCTGAGTTAGCGCATATACCCCCACCACTGCGACCAAGAAAACCAACTGCAAACTTTCAAGGACGGCAATCCCCACAGAGAATGACATATTATCAAAATCAGGGTGCCATCCCCAGGCCCAATCAATATAACCAATACGACCACCATAACTATGCTCCACCAAGGCCTTTCATACCTAAGCCACAGCCAAGGCCCGAACCTATGGATGTTGACCAAAGCTTTCGTTCAAGGAAAGTAAATTACATGAATCGACCGAGACAAAACGACTTTTTTGGGAACAGACCTCCACAGCCACCATTCAATGCCCCTGTAAATAAGGTACAAAGGAATTTCCATTTAGACACTTTTAATCACGTACCGGATGGAGCATGTTATCAGGAACATCCTCCGGAAGAAAATGGACCTTACACAAACCCCGAAATGGAAATTTGGACCATTTACAACAAACTCCAGAAGAGACAGTTGCTTTCGTTAACCAAGAAGAGCAACCAGTCGATATTAGCGATTTACATTTTTTAGGTTAACGGATTCATCGTTACCATATGTACGATGTAAAACGGAGACTGGAAAAATTCTCAATATTCTAACAGACACAGGATCTACAAAAAATTATATACAACCATCTCTTTCGAAAACAGTTAAACCAAATCAAGAAAATTTCTTTACAAGATCAGTAGCCGGTGACATTGAAATTAGCAGTCACACGTTTATTAATCTTTTCAACATTGGGAACAAAGAATTCAAGTTTTACATCCTTCCTAACTTAAGATCTTTTCATGGGATTTTAGGTAACGATAGTTTGAAACAATTAGGAGCAGTTATTTACACCAGGGATAGTTACATGTTGCTTGACGAAAATCAAAACTCATCAAAGGAAGTCAGAATCAATTAATATGATTAAAATAAGGAACGAGCACATGACGGATAGGCAGAATCAAATTGTTAGCGAGTTGACAAGGAAAATACCGAATTTATTTGTCGAACCGAATATGAAACTGACTTATACCACAAAGGTTATAGGGGAAATTCGAACAAAGAATGATACGCCAGTATATACTCGATATTATCCCTACCCCATGGCTTTAAAAGCTGAGGTGGAAAAACAAGTTCAAACAATGCTTAATGATGGTATCATAAGGCCATCACGTTCTCCTTACAACTCTCCGGTATGGATTGTTCCAAAAAAACCGGATTCAGCTGGAAATAAACAATATAGAGTTGTAACGGATTATAGAAAACTCAATGCGGTCACCATAGCAGACAGATATCCAATTCCGGATATCAATGACGTTCTTGCGCAACTGGGGAATAATAATATTTTTTCAGTGCTCGATTTAAAGAGCGGATTTCATCAGATCCCGCTAAAAGAATCTGATATAGAAAAAAACAGCTTTTTCCATTAACAATGGAAAATATGAGTACACAAGATTACCTTTTGGCTTGAAAAATGCCCCTTCTATTTTTCAAAGAGCGCTTGATGACATATTACGCGAATGTATCGGAGTGTGCTGTTTCGTTTATATCGATGATATAATTGTTTTCAGTCGAAAGGAGGACGATCACATCCGTGATTTAGAAAAAGTTTTCAAAATTCTTGAAAGTGCAAACATGAAAGTCCAGTTGGACAAATGTCATTTTTTTTAAAAATCAGTTGAGTTTCTAGGTTTTATTATTTCTTCTGAAGGAATTGCAGCAAATCCAAAAACAACAGAAGCTATTGCTAAAATTCCGCCACCCAAAACGCTAAGAGAGTTAAGATCATTTCTAGGCCTGTCAGGTTATTATCGTCGTTTCGTTCAGGATTACGCGAAACTCGCAAAACCCCTGACGACCATTTTAAGAGGGGAGGAAGGACGTGCGTCCAAGAACCAATCCTCAAAAATTAAAATTAATTTAAATTCAGAAGCTATTTCGGCTTTCAATAAAATAAAAACAACTCTCGTTTCCAGAGATGTCATGTTGGCATATCCTGATTTTAATAAAGAGTTCGCATTAACTACTGACGCATCGAATTTTGCCTTGGGTGCAGTACTTTCCCAGGACGATAAACCGATTATTTTCATATCTAGAATTCTGAGCAAGACCGAAGAAAATTATGCCGCTAACGAGAAAGAAATGTTAGCGATTATATGGGCATTGAATAGCTTAAGAAATTATTTATATGGTACTACTAAAGTGAATATTTATACCGACCATCAACCTCTTACTTATGCGTTAAGCAACAAGAATAACAACAGTAAGATGAAAAGATTGAAGGCAATTTTAGAAGAATATAACTATCAACTGCATTATAAACCAGGAAAAGCAAACGTCGTAGCCGATGCCTTGTCAAGAATTCCACCCGAAATAAATACGCTTACTTCAAGTGAACACAGCGATGAAAGTTCTTCCCATAATTTAATTTATTCTGTAGAGGTACCTATTAACGTGTTCAAAAATCAAATTTTTCTTAATCGGGGTCAAAGTCAGTCATATCAATTTAAAATAGTTTTTCCCACATACCATAGACATATAGTTACCGAACAATTTTATGACTCAGAAAATCTACTGAGAATTTTAAAACGCTACTTGAATCCATCTGTCGTTAACTGCATTAAAACGGATGAGCGCATTATGGGAAAAATCCAAGAGATATATCCTTTCCACTTTAGCAGGTACAAGGTAAGATTTACACAATTACAAGTCGAAGACGTCATTAGCGAACAAGAACAGGAAAATTTAATTTTGCGTATACACAATCGAGCACACCGAAATGCCCGTGAGAATAAAATTCAAATTATCGAGAAATATTATTTTCCGTCCATGAACAATAAAATTAGTAGTATAATAAAGAATTGTTTGGTCTGTAAAGAAAATAAGTATGATCGCCATCCTGCCAAACCAGAGATTCAGCCAACCCCCATTCCACAATTTCCTGGACAAATTGTCCACCTCGATATCTTTATAACAGATAAGCATTCGGTTTTGACAGCCATAGATAAATTTTACAAGTTTGCGGTAGCAAAAGTAATTAAATCCAGAGCCGCAGAAGATATTAGACAACCTTTAAGGGACATACTATTTTTCCTTATTCCTGAAACTATAATTTTTGATAACGAAAAATCTTTTAACTCAATTTCCATTAATCATATGATAGAAAATGAATTAGGCATTAACATTTACCGCACACCATCGTACACAAGTTGCTCGAACGGACAAGTGGAACGTTTCCACTCGACACTTCAAGAGATCATGCGATGTCTCAAGACTGAGAGAGCTCACAGTACCTTTGAGGAATTACTAGAGAGGTCAGTTAAGGAATATAATTTGTCACTTCATTCCACGACTAATCGAAGTTTTATTTGGCAGAAATATCAGTAGCAACCCAGAGCAACTCGAAAATGCTCGCAATGAAATTATGCGTAGAATACAGGAAAAACAAATATCAGATCTCAGTTACCATAACAAAAAGAAAGAACCACTGAAAACATACTCAGATGGATATGTTATATATGTCAGAATTAATAAACGCCACGGTAATAAACTTACTGCAAGATACAAAAAGGAAGTAGTAGCTAGTAACGGAAATTCTACAGTTAAAACAAGATCTGGAAGGACTGTTCATAAAAATCTTATAAAAACATAAAATTTCAATACTTTTTATTTTTTTCAGATCAATTTTAACAATTTGTAGAGCGGAATTTCAGATAGTCGATTACACGTCCGCTCATGCAGTAATCATTAATGACGGAAAAAGTAAGGTACAAGACGGAACGTTTAGAATTATCCACCCAATTGACATGAGGCAATATGACACTTTCGTAAAAGACACCCGAAAATTTGTTGAATGGAATATCCTTAAAACCAATCCTTTTTATCCCATCTTGAATGAGGAAATAACGCAAGCTTTGGACTTAATCCAAAGTATTGTTCCACATAATAATGATAATAATGAAAATTATAGTAATAGTAATAACAGTAAAAATAATAATACTGAAAATAATAATGCTAAAAATAAAAATGAAAAGATTAGTTATTTAAGACATAAAAGATCATTTAATATAATTGGCACTGCATGGAAGTACATCGCTGGCACTCCAGACCACAATGACTTTGAAATATTAAAATTTAACATAAATGAATTAAATGAAAACAATAATAAGCAAGTTATTATTAATGAAATGATAAATGAAAGATTAAATAATGTAACAAAAATAATTAATGAGATAACCAATGCCATAGGCAAGAATGATTATTTGAATAACGACATAGCTTTAATTTTGCAAAGTCGAATAAGACTCATAAAAGAGCAATTAATAAATATACACTATGCCATTCAGTGGAGTAATAAACTCCATAATTTTAGATAAGTTGGAAATTAAACTAGTATTAGAAAAATTAAATAAAGAAAAGATGCCATTTGCATCAAATGAAGAGGCGATGGAATACGCCAAAGTAAATGTAATGTATAAAAATGCAATTATATTATATGTCATAAAAATTCCATTGACAAATGAAGAAATATATGAAAATTTATTATTATATCCTGTTAAGAAAAATGGAAAAATTATAAAATTGTCTTTTAATAAAATTGTAAAGAATTCAAAAGAAATTTATGGATTAAAAAATAATTGTCTAAAATATAATTCTGTCAATATTTGTAAGAACGATCAATTAATAAATTTAAGCAATAATACATGTATAACGAACATCATAAGCAGTTTATCATCATATTGCACTTATACCAACAGCCAACATATCGCATCAGTTGAAAATATACTTCCTGGAGTGATCCTGCTAAACGATTACAACGGTACAATATTCATCATTTGTCCGGCACTTTCTTGATCAAATTCACAAACACTAGAATAAAGGCAGAAGAACCTGGAGGTACCACGAATAGAAACTATTCCTGCTGTATTGCAACCTACACCATCAGAGAAAAATTTAGAAAATATCCTGACTCTCGAAAGCCTGAATGAATTACACCTCAATAATACTCGCAGCATTGCAACAATAAGAATGGGAACTATTATAAATGGAGTTTCAACTATGGTTTATTTACTAATTCTTTTTGTTATTGCCTCCTTGATTCTTTATCTATACAAAATGTCGCAAAGGGTAAATGTGGTCCATTTAAAGACAGAAACTACATGTTCAACACATGACCCAGGAATTATCCTAACAAATATCCAACCTACAAACGATATGACGTCATCAAATTCCCGAATAAATAGCATCCCGTATTTCTAATAAAACAATTGGGTGCAATTGTTCTTAAGAGGGGAGGAGTTAACGTTGCATTTGTTAACAGCAACAAATATACAAAATAAACATTTCTGCTGACTTCATGTCTATTAAATTTAAGCGTGTTGTGGGAACATCCGCTAGTTGCAAAACAACCGATCCAGTTACCCGAAATTCCAGGAAATAAATCAGGTGATGTTTGGTGATGGGAAAATACTAATTTTAATATAATGAACATTATTGTTAATTTTAAGTTAGTTCTATTTTGGCATTCAATTAATAAAGGAGCATAGCTCCCAAAAAAATATATTTTTTTAAATTAAAAAAACTCATAGTCAGTATAGACTTGACGGTGAAAATAAGAGTTATTATACCTACCAGCTAAAAAGTGCAAAAGGTTTGATAGTAGTTATAAAGAGACTTGATATTTCCGTTCCTACCGAGCAAATAAAGTGATATAGAAGCAGAAGTGTAAGACGTAAGGTCAGTGCACAATATTCTCAACAAGGATAGGGTTCCCCAATTAATGCATCGTGTAGAGATTGTATTTAACGCAACTTATATAAAGTCAAAAAACTCCGTTCACCCTATTTACAACTTACGCTACATTCGCAACAGACGAATAACTGTAGAAGAACCATTAAAACGTAATGGTCCCCAACAATGCACTCATTGCCAAGAATTTGGACACACTAAAACATACTGCTAGTTAACTTCGGTATGCGTGGTTTGCGGCGATGTCCTCCGAACTTTAGAATGCACTTTTTCCAAAAGTGATTCCAGAGTAAAATGCAGCAACTGCGGTAAAAATCACACTGCAAATTACAGGGGCTGTAGTGTCTTCCAGCATGTAAAAAAGGAGCAAATAGCGCGAAAGCCTGCATTTGAACAATATAAGGCCTACCAATTTCCCAGGCTCCGTGCCGGTTATATTACTAGTACACAACCCACACAATAGGCCAAACTATACGTATGCTCAAACCTTTAGAAATGATTTACCTAATGCTAACGTAAAAAGTAATGCGCGAAAACATTCCTAAGCACACGACTTAAAAGAATAATACGAATAATTCCAGCTCAATCGAAAATCTTAAGCTTAGTTTAGACGATATGTTGAATCAGCATATATATGCTAACAACTGTATGATTAAAAATAGCAGCAAATGTCATCATATATCATATGCTTGGTGTTGACACTATATGCTGAAACTACCAAATTTTTTAATTCAACATATTTCAGCAAATGAAATGGCAACATATGAGTTAGTATACAATTGTCATATAAACATTTGCTTGTGAAATAAGAGAGTTTGACACTACTTTTTATATATACAACGCGTTATTAAAGAAAAATTTATTTTTTTAATTAAAAGAAAAAAAATGTCTTCAGAGGAAATATCGCTTGCTATTGCTTGCGCATTGCTAGTTTTTGATAGTGATGAAAGTGAAATAAAAAAAAAAGATGCAAAGTTTGGAAAAGAAACTGGGTACAACGACGGGAGGAAGAAGGTTTTCTACGTATGGATATCCATCAATTTAATAACTTGCTTTCTTTGGTGTCACCAATAATTACTAAACAAGATACAGTGATGCGCAAAAGCATTACAAGCATTGGATCGACTTATATTGACCCTACGTTTCTAAACAGTGGTGATTCATTTTCTTCATTGCAGTTTCTTTTTCGTATCCCAAAGCCAACTATTAGTTCAATTATTCCACATGTATTGGATGCAATTTATACAGTGCTTGTAGAAAAACATATGAAGGTATTAACCCTCAAGTATTATTTTTGTTTTTATACTCAAAAGATTTTTCTCGCTAATGCAGATGCCAGTAACTGCTGAAGAGTGGAAAGCTGTAGCGTATACATTTAACGAGCGGTGGCAATTTCCAAATTGCATTGGTGCTGTTGACGACAAGCATGTGGTAATGGTAGCCCCGCCGAACTCTGGTAGTATTTACTACAATTATAAAGGTACATACAGCATTGTACTAATGGGAGTTGCAGATGCGGAATACAAGTTCATTTACATTGATGTCGGTCGCAATGGACGTTTTTCTGACGGTTGTATTTTCAATCGCTGTAGCTTTGCACAGGCGCTGAACAGCAAAAAAATTAAACTTACCAGAGCCAACAGCATTGCCTGGAAGAGGCTTACATGTTCCATATTTACTGGTTGCAGATGATGCGTTTGCTATGCGACCAAACTTAATGAAACCGTATGGTCAACGTGGTTTAACAATGGTGCAACGAGTATATAATCACCGATTGAGTCGCGCACGTCGCATTATTCAAAATTCGTGTGGAATAATGTCGGCACGATTTCGAGTTTTGCGGTCACCTATTCATTTAAGTCCAGACAAAACTAAAAAAGTGGTTCTAGCAACCTGTGTACTTCACAATTATATGATCGAAACTAATAAAAAAATTGTACACACCATTTGGATTCATCGATCAATATGATAAAAATGGAGAAATAATTGAAGGTACTTGGCGACAGGAATATAGTTCTACTTCAACATTTTTTAAACTAGAATCTTCAACAAATGTTGATCTTCACTCATTCACCGTTGCTAAAGAAATACAGAAGGAATTAGCGATGTATTTTGTAGAAGAAGGTGAAGTTGGTTGGCAGTATCAACAAATATAATCATAAAAAATTCAAAATTTTTAAAATTTCCATACATAAAAAATGCACATATACGATACATAATATGTACTTTTATTATAACATTTTTTTATTAAAAACAATTTATTTTATAAAAAAATATATACATATTATAAAGTAGTTTCATTAAAAGCAATTCAATGAATTTAATTTAAAAAGAATATATGGACGAAGTCCAAAGCGTCATCGAAAATCCAAAAGTACGTAACATCACTTCTATTTTTACAGGAGAAACACAAAACGTTATAAAATTAAAAAAACACGACTAAATTATATCAAAAGCAAGAATAATATACATATGACAGCTATATATGTCATTAGCTATCGTTTTGGACTTCGTCCATGAGATCGACGAGTGCGCGTGCCAATTTTCGTTTAACAAATAATGCTTTGGGAACTGGAAGGCTATGTTACTCAGCGGAAAAATGATTGCCAAAAACATCAAATTGGTCTTTTTCCTTAGATTTTTCCGCTATAGTGCATATGGCTTTTGCTGCCATTTCTTTAAATACATCCGGCGACGGTGGTATTTTTCTATCACGTTTTTGTTGTGCTGGTGGATTAGATTGCGCAAAGTCCGACTCTTCTGAAGGCTATTAAAAAAAAATTTAAATTAGAAACCCTACCGAATAAAAATTAATACAAAATCACTAGTGTCATTGATGAAATTGATTGTGTTGTTTCAGATGTTTCATTCACTTCTAGAAATAACGTTGCATTAAAATACTTCCACACAATATTTACATGTGCAGCTGAGCCTGATTTTTGTTTTTTTGATTTGCTTAAATTTGTCTTAAAAGTTACTCGCAAATTAGACCACTTCGCCTTGCATTCGTCTGCATTTCGATGTCCTATGCTGTCCGCGATTTCTCGCCAAGCCGAAGTTTTTGGCAATTTGTATAGGGAAGAACTAATATCCCAAAGCGTTGGGCGTTCTTCCACGGCATTAATTAATTTTATAATGTCGTAATGAGACCATTCGGTATTTACTTTCGGTCTAATTTGTTTATATTTTTTTCGCACTTTTTTTGCTGGCTGTGGTGTGTTATATACTTCATGTACACTATCATCGTCACCAGAACAATGTAGGAGTACATCCACCTCTTCAAAGCTATTCAAAAATTCTTCCTCCGTAGCATCTATTTCTATACGTATGTGCATACATATGTATGTGTCTGAAGAAAAATATCATATTTTTTTGGTAAAAAACTAACAATAGTATTAAAATAAAGTATTGAAGAACTTACCAAGTTGCAAAATTCAATTAATTATTAAACTAATTAAAAACTAAGGCACAAAAACATGAAAAGGAATTGTTTTATGATTTGTTGTCCACCATACTGACGTTCAAAGACCTGTGCTATTTAATTTTCACCTTGGCAGCCGCTGAAAACCAAAGCGCGGCGGCAGCTGAAATCCGGCTGTGTGCATATAATCAACGCCTTGCCGTTGATTGTTAATTATTCAAACTATTTACTGTTTTTTTTTAATTTGAGAGCTATCAATAGCTTGAATTTCAACTAAATTTCATTTCATTTGGGTGCGTGTGTGCTCCCCTGCACATTTTCAAGAAAAAATGTATTTACATTAAACAAAATTATCGGCGGCTCGACTACGCCATTCGGCAAATTTGTTTATACATTTGGCATATGCTGAAAACCTTAAATAGGATTTTCAACAAATAGCATATCAGCTAGCATACACAGAAAATTTGTCAAACACAAATAATGTACTGTTCACACGATATGCTAAAATTGTCAACATACGTTTGTTGATATTGTTAACAAATTGCTTGCAAATGTTGTTAAGCATGCTGATAAAAATTTTGCGTTTACCTAGCGTTTACACATGCCACTAGGAGTTCGAAAAACTCAATACACTCACATATTTTCACTAATACATTTACATTTTTCGCAATGGCAGCTCCAGTGGCAGCTAAAATTGCATGCGAGTGAAAATTTGGCATTTGCATGCCACTAAATGCCAAAACGATAGACAAAGTTACCCTGTTCAATATCAAATGTAAATTTACTGGATTGCGGTTAAATTGTAGTTAAAGTTCTACCTTTTTAAATGCATTGCTATGATTTATTTCTTTATTTGCGCATAAAAAATTCAAGTTTGTTAATTAAAGAGCAATAATATTAGTAATAATAATAAAATATTACTATAAATAATAAATGTAAATCGTTTCCCCAAAAATATGCCTATATGGTGAACTCGGTAACTCTATTTTAAAAAGAAAACAAAAAGTTAAAATGGAATAAAAATTGAGCCAACAGATTATTCAACAAATTATTTAAATCTTTGACATTGTCCTCCCAAATTGTTCTTTCTCATTTCCTGGTAAAATTTTTTTTAATTTAAAAAGTAAAAAAATGTTCTGAAGTTTACGCTTCGACGACATTTTAAAAATGAACTTACACTTGCATGTGTAAACACAAAAACGAATGGCATGAGATTCGACTATTTCGATGAATTTTTCGTAGACAATACGTACACAACAATTGCATGCCACTACTTGCATTTGTAAATCCAGCGTTACACGATATGATGACACTTTAGCAAATTTTTAAGCATAAATATTCTGATTGAACATATCGTCTAAACTAAGCTTTATGCAAACAATTACAACTATGCATGGTATATTTCAAGAAATGATGCGTACCCAAAACATGCATTTGCCAATTTTGCATTAGCAAAATGTGAACCATATATATATATATATATGTATATATATATATATATATATATATGTATATATATATATACATATATAGTTTTTTGATCCACTGACGGCCTGGTTATACATATCTTATTCTATTTATGTATTTATGTGTGCGTTCGGTCAATTAATCAAATTGTTCATTGCATTTTACTTTCTGAATCAGTAGAAGAGTAATAATCGTTGTCATTCGGTTTTGTATGTTTTTCATGGATGTTTGGTACATTTATTCACTATGTGTGGATTTTTTTAAACGCTTGAAATTACCATACACAACAATTATATATATAATATGTTGCTTATTTATTTATATCTTTTTTTTCATACTGCTCAATTGAAAATATATACGTGGCGATTAATTACACTGTGCTAGTCTCAAATTTTAACAAGCTGGATATCTTGCTGGTAAAGCTAATTCGAGTACGCAGAATTCGAAGTTAGCGCTCGTATTCGCGATTTCAAATTTGTATGCTAAAGTACTATAAAAACGATATTTTTATACTGTTTTGACAATTTTTTAATTTTAGATTTAGAAAAAGTCGCGCTAAATGTTTTCCGAAGTTATCACTGGCAATATTCGCTAACTTTGATTTTAATCAATCTACTTTGATAAAATTTAAATATGGAACATGACAAGAGTAGCATGGCAGTTAAGTGTCAAATTTATTGTATATTTTTGCAAAAATGTTCGCCAGTGAAACTAATTGTGTCAAAACGGAGCAGCACGTGGATTTTAAGAAATTTTGTTATGTTTGCGGAAAACGTAAAATTACACACTCGGCGGAAAATCGGCGATGATTTTGCAGAATTATATCACCGACACTTTAATCAGCCAGTTTTTCGTAATGTGGAGTGGGTTCCATCTATCGTTTGTACTGGATGCTTGTCTTTATTAAATAGATGGAAGGTGAGGTTGATTGTATGCCCTTTGATGTTCCAATGATTTGGTCGGATCCCCAAGTTCATAGTTCAGATGATTGTTATGCATGCTTAAATTTTGTTTCTGGTACAAATAGAAACAAATTACGTACAGTTTCATATACAAAAACAAAATATACACAACTACCGTTACCGCACTCGGAAAATATTTCAATTCCGAGAAGACGAAGTACAACAGAAGAGTACATGGCATCAACATTGAAACCCCACGAGAGACATTAGTATCAGAATACCAACCATCCAATGTCACTAACAATTGTAATCATTTGGAAATTACATAAAACCGTTTGGGCATTATGGTACGTCGCCTTAAATTTTCACAGCGGCAGTCAATTCTTTTGGCTAAGGAATTGAAACATGCTAATATTCTAGCACCTGATATTCGCGTATATGGAGCAATCGGTCGCCATCGTCATTTTACAAATTGTTTTAAAGCAATTGGTAATAACTCATTCGCATTTTGTGTTGACATCCACGGTTTAATTTTAACAATACATCATGAGTATAAACCAGAAGATTGGCGATTGTTTATCGATGCATCTAAAATCAGCTCAAAGGCAGTACTACTCCACATGACAAAATCTAACAATTCAATTCCAATCGCTCTAAGTACTAACACAAAAGAGACTTATTTATCATTGAAAAATATCCTCGATGTAGTGAAATACAACGATCATAATTGGAAACTTTGTGCTCATTTAAAAGTGATAACTCTTTTAAGAGGTATGCAAAAGGTTACACTAAGAATATGTGTTTTATGTGTCTATGGGATACACAATACAGTGGTGATCAGTATAACAAACATGACTGGCCTCAACGTGAAACAGTTAAATTGCGAAAAAATAACATTGTTGAAAATCCACTTGTATCAATTGATAAAGTTTTGTTACGGCCGCTACATATAAAACTAGGCATTGTGAAAAACTTTATTAAAGTCCTTAATCCAGATAGAAATTCGTTTACCGAATTATGTCGTATTTTTCCAAGATTAAGTAGTATGAAAATAAAAGGTTTGTAATTCATATTTCGCTTTTTACAGGAATACTTATAATGGGCCGAATATCTGTCGCTTGATGAAGGATAAGTTATTTGAAGATGCCCTCAGTATGGATGAGCTTGAGGCATGGAACTCTGTAAAAGCGGTTATTGACCACTTGTTAGGAATTAATCGGTCTGACAACTGGCGCATTCGTATAGAAAAAATGCTTACCGCTTTTCATCGTATTAATGTTAAAATTACCGTGTTTTTACAATTTTGTATTGATTTTTCGCGAAAAAAAATAGATTTCTGGAGAAAACTATAAGAATGCCATGTAGTCTTCAGTTTATTCAACAGAGTTGAATTGATTTAAATTTAAAAATTATCCCAAAAGTATAAAAATACCATTTTTTTGTACTTTAGCTTACAAATTTTAAATCGCGAATACGAGCGCTAATTTCTAAAAACCATTCTAAAAACCTTCTAATGCCATTGAATTCAGCGTACTCGAATCAGCTTTACCATCAAGGTGCCCAGCTTGTTAAAAAAAAGGTTCCAATTCGAGCACAGTGTTATTATATATGATTACTTACACTTTTAGCTGTTATAAACATATTCCATGGCATTAGTGTTCCAAGTCCATGTAGTAAAAATATTATAAAAACTATTTTGAGCTTGTCTTTTGGCGCTTTAACACATACATTTTCTTTATCCATTTTTATTTCTAAAAATAAAAAACAAATTAATATTTAATAAAATTGAAGGCGCTAGATTAATTGCTATGCTAAAAACACACGCCAAAATTAAGTATCTCACAATGTAATTACCAAAAAAAAAATTATAATTAGGCGAATAATTTATTCAGGCTCAAGTTCGTTTTTTACCTTGTAACGTTAAAAGGCGTAGAAGTCGTGTTTTTAACTACACTATGAAATATAGCTTCTTCTAATATTGTGTTATTTATTAATATTATTATTGTTCACTAATAACTTTGTAAATGAATTATTTTACCTTTTCTTTATTAGTCTTTTATATTATTATATTTGATATTAGTATTAAGATATTAGATTAAGTTTAAATTTAACGGTAGATTAATTAGTAACGCCATATATGTCATTTCATATATAAATATCATAATCATTGTAAGAACAGTGTTATCATTAGTAGAAAGATGATAGCTGTGTAATATAACAAATGCTTGCTGTGTGTGTGTAAATGAGTGGGTATAACACCACGAGCATTCATTAGCCCGAGAGCAGTTGGTGTGCAGATTGCCCGTAGGTAAGAACAATACTTCTATTATTATTATCAACAGTTTGAGAGCTACGGATACGTCTGGGTGGGTTTCCCCTTTCGTGTTCTTCTCTTACAGATCCAGCTGAGCCAGAAACGCATACTTCTGCCCCGATTTTCCCTTTAGTATTCGTCGCCAACTGTCAACGGCAAGCGCTCAGACGACCAGCAGTGTAAAATACTGCACAAACCGCACCACAACAGTATCACAGACGGATCATCCATTCGGCATTCCTACTGGGCAGCAGTGTGATATTCTACACAACCTCACGAAGCGCATAAGCGTATTACTTCCACACGGCGTTACTACGTAAGTTTCCAGCGAACAGTATAGCTGGAGCAGTAACTGTGGTTATTTTTAACCTGATTAATAATAAACACTTATGTTTTATTCTACGACTCTAGACTCCGCTGAGTATATCCCTGCAACCAGCGGAAACGTGTCGTTACAACCTTTTATATTAGGGTGTGTTCCTTTTCCAAACAAAAAATATTTTCCTAAAATTTGATGAACTTCGATTGCAACTGAGCAAAAATAAATGAAGGCGACAATTTATATTGACAAAAAAATGTACAAAATTTGTTATATTCTGACGTTCTATAGTCACATTGAGTACACTACGTCTTGACTAGCCACAAATTTGTTCGTAAATGGAGAGAGCGTCGACAGAGTAACGGAGTAAAATGTGTTCGTGGTCTTCTGTGGGGAGAATACGTGTAGATGTTCCTGTTCAGTTTGAGCATAATTTCTTATTTCTCACCGAGAATGTTTTCTTGCTCGCTGCAAAGTTTATGTATGGGTGATTACGGACGATCGCATACATATTTTTTATTTTGCTTGTGTATTTTGTTTTTCCGATGGCAAGACAGCGTTGTTCGGGCAATATTGTTTGAACACGAACAGACAATCAACAGGGATGGTCGGCGCTGTGCGAATATCAATCTGTACGTTGACAGAACAGATCCCGTTGCACAACAAATATTGTAAGAAATATTACAACTCAATACAACTTAAATGATGGTTTAGGGATAATTCTTCCGGCACGGCGTAGGAGCACTATTCGGGATTAATGAAAATGTAAAAGCTACATGCTGAATGCGAAATGCCGTTCAAATGCAATTCTAACGTTTGTTGTCGCTATAATATTCTAATCATGTATTCTATGACGCCAAAACAGCGACTGTTGTTTGTAGAAACGCTAAATTTTTAGCACCGAATTTTTTAATGCGCTAAAAGGTTAGTAAGTACAAGTGCTTTTTAATTTAATGTGTTTTGTTAGGAAACCTTTTCATTTTACGTGGATAATGTACGAAATAACTAAGCGGGCGATAAAGAAGCAGAAATGCATGCTTATTCAATATTTGAAAAATCACATAAAAATTGGGCTATGACAGATTCACCTGTCTTCTCTTTTAGCTACAAAGTTAAAGTTTTTGTAAGTTTTAAGAACATAAAATTAATCGAAAACTCTAAATAACATCAACACTTAAATATTTAACAAAAACCTCAAAACCTCAAATTCCGTTATCTAAAATCGGACATGTTTAATTTAGGTTATAAAAAAGGTTCGTTATTCACGTTTAAAAATGCGTCTTAACTTAGGCGTGTGTGACAAAGCAATGAACGAATTAAAATATGAGAGAGAAGTAGTGTTAACGGCGTCCACATTTTTTGTGGAGTTGCCAGATGGCTCCTAGCTTCTCAACACTACTTCTCAATGTGGATGGCGCTTTACAGGTAATAACAACTACAAAATTAGGCAAACTTCATTAGTTTAACAAAAGCCAAATGTTTAGTCTTTGAAAGATTTTTAATTAATATATGGGCAACCATTTGTTGAGTTGGACAATAATTTAAGACTATGTGCTTCCCTTTACCACTTCACGCATATTATGGAACCGTATGTCGATGTGCTTAGTTTTTTTGTGGTACATTGGGTTCGTTGTAAATTTTTCCGCACTTAAATTATAGAAGTTCAAGATAACAGCTTCTCCTGGTGAATAACCAATATCCAAAAGTAATTGTTTCAGAACTGTCGCCTTTGCTTTTGCTACATCGGACATGGCCATATACTCCTCCTCTGTTGAGCTTAAGGCAACACAGGATTGTTTCTTTGATTCTCATGAAACAGGACAGTACAAACATAGAATATAAATCAATTATAAGACTTTCTGTCTAAAGCATAACCACCCCAATCTGCGTCGGCGAAGCCATACACTGACTTTTTCCCATCTTGGTAAATAATTTTCTTGTCAATTGTACTACAAAGGTAGCGCAAAATACGTTTGACCGCTTGCATATGCTCGGCATGTGGACTAGAATTTCTCGATTTGAATGAAGGATATCAGATCTGGTGGTTATAGCTGGTGATTATATCGTAGGTACATAAGAGCACCAATTGCAGAATGATATTCTCGTTGATTGTTTCACAATTTTCTTTTTTTACAAGTTACTTGACAGTTTACCTCCAGTGGCGTTGATACAGGTGTGCAGTTCTCCATTCCGTACTCTTGTAGCAATTCCTTAATGTATTGGAATTGACATATAGATATCGTGCCAATTTCTCCTGCGCGTTCTACTTCAATACCAAGATAGTAATGTAATTTCCCTTTATCAGTAACTGGCCAAGAAAAGCTTCACTTCAGAAACTGTCGATTCATTTCTGCAGCCAATAAGAATGTCTTTCACATATACTGCTAGTAATACCAATTTATCTTTAATTGACATCTTATAAGCCAGGTTCATATTTACATTGGTGAAAACCAATTCCATTAAGTACGCAATCCAGCTTGTCGTACCATTCTTTACCAGATTGATTTAACCCGTATATTGCTTTATTACGTTTCAGAACTTTATTTGGATGTTCAGAGTCTACAAGCATTACGAGCTGTCGCATATACTTTTCGTGCTGTATTTCACTGTTTAAATATGCTGAACTTACGTCGACTTGGTGTAAATGCATTTTCCAGTGTGCTGCCAAAGCCAATATTAAACGAATGATAGAGTAAACGTCTCACCATAGTCAATTACAATTTTTTGTTTGCAGCACTTTGCCACGAGCCTGGCCTTAAAGCGTTCAGTCTGCCTAAATTCGTTTTTCTCTTAAGCATATACCCACTTTGAATTAATTGTTCTGGCTGCCCTCGGTAGGTCCACTAACGGCCAAGTCCCATTGTTACACAATGACGAAATGTCCGAACGTATAACCTGGAGCCAATTGTCACTATCCACAAAATGAAGAGTTTCCTCTACTGTCGTTGGCACAAATTCTTCGACAATAATGTTTAATTTTGAACTTCGCTTTCGTGGTCTGCCTGGTTTACCAGTTTTAAAGTTCCTTGGTCTACCACGTTTGAAATTATCCGCAATCTCCTTCTGAATGTAAGCCTCACCTTCTGATTCAGCTTCATCAGCAGTTTCAAAACAAGCCAAATCAGAATCACTTCAAACCAATTTTTCCTTGTACTCACCATCATCATATTTAAATTCTTCATCAGAAACACAGTATCATTGTTCACTTGATGTTCACCAGGATTTGACACTTCAATCGTAAGACAATCACCATCATATTTTGTTGTTACTTCATTAGGTGTGACTTCTAAACTATTCTCATCGAAGAGAACATCACGTCTTTCTATTATTCTTCCGTTATTTTTACCATATAATCGATAAGCTTTAGCCACTTGAAAGTAACTAACCATTATAAATTGTTCTCCCTTGGCTTAAAATTTTCGAGTGCTAGACTAATTAACAGCCACTGCATAGGAACCAAAAACTGTAAGATGCTTTACATTTGGCTTGCGGCCAAACCAAACTCGTATGGTGTTCTATCACCCAATATCTTAGTGCCGCATCTAATACGCAGCCGCGTTAATCGCTTCCACGCATCAATTTTGTTGTATGGTAGCGTGCACCATCATCGAACGAGCAATTTCTATCAAGGCACGATTAGCTCGTTCAGCGACTTCATTTTATTGAGGCGTGTGTGGTGTAAGCTGCCGTGTGGCATCTCAGTTCTAGGAAATCATTGAACTCTTTATTAAGAAATTAACGTTCGTTGTCACGCCTAATCGTCTTAATTTTGGGGCCAGTTAGTGTCTCCACCATTCGTTTAGATAATTTTAAATTTACATAAAACTTCGCTCTTTGCCTTTAGAAAATAAACGAATATTCTTCTGGAATAGTCAATAAATCTGAGAAAATATTTCGAGCCACCTATCGAGTTGACATTAACAGGACCGCACACATCGCTACGTATGAGTTCTAATAGTATGGTATTCCTTTGGAAATGAGCCTACATGAATTTTACTAAACATGCATGTTGTACTCTGTGTTAAAGCTGATCCTTCATTATTGAACTTCATACTAGCTACCATTAAATTATCTGATAACTGTCTCAAAGACCTGTAGTTAACATGACCAAATCTTTCATGCTAAACCTGCCATGATGTGGTTATCGCAAAGAGCTGTTCATTTTAACCACATGTCATATATAAGTTGCCTTCTTTCTTCGCCTTTAATATGACTGTACCATCAGCACGCAATATAACTGCACCCTTTGAGTTATATATAATTCCAATGAAGGTAACTACGAGGAATCCTATTACATTCTTGATTTGATATTCTTACAAGGTATTTTGATGTAGATTTTTGGAACGAATTTCCGTCATCCCTTGTGAAGTCGGGTTTGGAGACAAACCGGTTTCGGCTATGTGCAATCTTCAGTATCATTTATCATTCTGAGAAGTTTGCATTAATTTGTTACTGTTGGTAGGTATCTATTTGTCATGTCTCTCGTTTATCACGTCTGTAAGGTGTGAACAGGTAAATATTATTGGCACTTTTTTTCCTTTTATCACGTAGCAGGCCAGGTGTTTTTGTATAAATTGGTAGATGATTGTGATTACTATTTTATCGCATCAGAATTGGTGTTTGCTGACGGCAGAAAAACATTTTTTTTTTATTTATATTTTTTTGTTGGTGTTGAAAGCAGTCAGCGATTGGATTATGAATTTGTTAATTATTTTTGTATTGTGTTTTATTGCTGTATTACTTGCTGTATCTTGTTCGCTATTTTTGTTGTGTGTTTTGTAGATTAATTTTAGAGGTTCGAATATGACGTCGGAATTACAAAAGTTATTCAAGTTTTGGAAAAAACTCTTTACAAATTTTAGCCGAAAAAATTATCCATGCATTTTAAATTTCAACAGTTTTTATATTTAGATGACTATAACACACCAAGGAAATATAGTGGTAATCTGCAGCGTTGCGATTAAAGCCATCTCAAGATTTCATCCTTTTTGTTATTTTAGCCTCTAAAATAATGTTTAAGCTCCGTGTCTTTTTTTCCTTTTGCTTTTAAAATAATTTGTTTATTTATTCAAATTCTTAAAATTATTCCAAAGGCTGATCAAATAATCTAGCAGATGATAAAAATACTTAAAGCATATTGTAATTTAGCGGTATGTTTATTTTTATAACATTGTTGCAGTTCCGCTGGTGTTATGTAAGTGGTTTACTTAAAGCTAGTATATCCATTTTACTAAATTTTTACTTCGCCGACGCTTTAGTGCTACAAAGTAGTATCGGCAAAAGAGGGTGCTGCGATATTTACTAGTATGAATAGAAAGTAGTACCTTATCAGCAAAATTTATGTTATAATCAATAACAGCAGCGGCTGAGAATCAAATACAGTCATCTAAATTTATCGATTGCTTAGTAATCAGCGCGCTAACTGCTTAAGGCACATCATCCTCCCTAATGAAAACGAAAAATTTAAATATGCAGAAAAAATGGTTTTAATTGGAATTCAATGGCGAAAGCTTTCAGTATAAAACCGGAAAAAAATAATTCAAGTTTTGGATGGATGTATAGTACGATTATCGTTAATTCCTTAACGAAGGTTGGGAAATTTTATGCTTTGTGACACTAGAAATAGACTGCTGAGATATTTCAAGAAGTCAATCCTGTCCAATTTGATGGTGGAACCTGCATTGAGCCAGATAATTGTCGTTCACATGTGTCGAGTTTCGTATAATCGTACACATGGATGAAAGGTTCCTAATTGAATTGAATTAGAATATATGAAAAATATATGTATTTACATTTATATGTATAAAATAGTACTCTACTTTCTTTTTCACTCTCAATATTGGAATTATTTCTAAAAAAATTTCGCTCAACCGTTTCTTGGACATCAACTTCCTCAATAATATTCGTCTATAAATACACAGAGTACATTGCGCTATATTTTAATTTTATTTTAAATTATTAATATAGTTGTGACTGGTTTAGTACAGACATCCGTCATATTAAGGGCATAATTATATTTCTAATATAATAAAATTCAATTGAACTAGTGCAGAGACAAAGTAGCACCCTATTGGCATATGTACAGCGGCGTAAATGGTCTTCGGGAAGAAGCTCTTGTGTCAACTGCATCTTAAATGGAAACAAATGCAAATCTTTGTGCAAAATTGTGGCCAAAGTTGTTCTTTGAAGACCAAGTTCCTGAGCACGGTGTAGAATTTAGGTTGATGGATTATTTTGAACACTTTCTTAAACAGAAGTAATGTTTTCAGCCGATCTTGCAATACGTTGTGGTCCATGCTTGGGACTATCAGCTACAGTCCCCCTTTCTTCTAAATTATTCACTACACGGTAAATAGTGTGTCTTATTGGCACGTCGTTTCTCCCAAAAATATCACGTAACTTTGTCATCGTCGCAGTAATCGATGATTGATTTTGATAAAATGTTTTGGCGATAAAAACACGTTGGTTTACGGAATATTTTTCCATAATAAATTTGCCACGTATCTACATCACGACTGCCAAATATGAACTGTCAAGACTAATGTTTACCAAAATGGCGGCAAAACAAAGTAGTATACCTTCCCGGTGGACACCCTGTATAAGTTCATGGAGAACAACGCTTGAATGAAATGAAGGTCAATAAAAAGGGATAAGTGGCTATTCCAGAAACGACACAGGGGTACAACACAATAAATTCCATACGAAAAGAGCAAATTGACCAGCCCTAAGAAAAAGATTCAAACAATTTACTACATGTTGCACCATCTAATGACACCACTGAATTCACCTGTTATACAAAATCAACTAGCCGAAAATCCACAAACTGCTGCCTCTGAGACGTCTTCTTCATATCCTTCCACAAGTAACTCCTTAGTCTTTCAACTGCCAACGTTTCGAAATAATCAGCCGGTATTTAATTCATATGTACCACAAAATCAGTCTGGGTCTACGATTTCAAATTCTGATGTCCCTATTCCCGCTCAAGTGAGTAATCCTGTTATACTTAAAGTGATCTCACCCAAGAGAAAACAATTTTCGCTGCTCGATTTGCATCTGAAACTACTACTGATGCGGTAGTTAATTATATAAAACAAAAGTTTAGTTTTGACATAGATGTCACGGTTTTTAAATTTAAATATTCCGAACAAAGGAGTAAATGTTCTTTTAAAAAAAGTGTTCCGGAAGAAAATTTCAAGACCATAGTCAATACAGATTTTTGGCCACCTAAATCCATTATTCATGAATATTTATATAAAAATAATCCACGTTCTGGCATTGTCTACTTAACATCTCACAACAATGTTCCAAAAAACTAAACAACTTGCCGACTTACCACTAAAATAACGTGTCTTAACGCAACCAGCTTTGATTCTGACTACCATGTTATTGTGTTTACGAAAACATGGTTGAATGAAAGAAAAAATATACATAATGCTGAAATTTTATGTACAAAATATCATATATTTAGATATGATCGGCCTCACAGATTAGGTGGTGTAGTTCTTATTGCAGTCTTAAATGTATTTCCATCTGAACGTATTGAAGTTTCACAATGTGATACTATTGAGTTTGTTGCTGTTAAAATTAAACTTGAAATGATATATTTGTTTATTAGCTGCTCCTACATTCCTCCCAATTTTTCACCTGATACTTACGATTTCCACATGTCTGCTATTAACTCAACTATGCAAAAATCTAAGCCATCAGATATATTTGTGGTTCTTGGTGACTGTAATCTACCAAATATACTATGGAAAAAATCTTTGGAATCTAATTATTCAATTCCGACTGCGTCTAATGCATTTTTACAAACATTGAATAGCTGTGGACTCTTTCAAGTTAATGATGTGCACAATGTCTATGGTAGACTCCTAGACCTTGTTTTTGTTAATCAACAAAAGAATTTAAATATACGAAACTCACTTCCTATCACGTTTCCCGAAGATCACCATCATCCTACATTAGAAATTGAAATTATACATCCTTTTGAAACAAATCGCAAATCTAAACTCGAAAAAGTGTACTGCTTTCCTCAATTATTTATTATCTAATGTAAACTGGAACACTATATTATCTGGCAGTAATTTTGATGATATTGTATCAAACTTTTACTCTATAATGCACCACTTCATTTTGGAAAATGTTCCTAAAATAATTAAACGTGATAAAAAAGGTCCGCCATGGAATAGTAACTTATTATCCAATGCTAAAAATAAAATAAATAAACTTTATAAAAAAATATAAATCGTATGGCTCTGAAGCTGTTTTTAGAAAATACTCTATTGCTCGTGCCGAATACAACAACTGCAACAAATCGGTTTATAACAACTATATTGTTCGCATGAGACTGAATATAAAAAATAATCCTAAATCGTTTTATAATTTTATAAATTCTAAACGGCGAAATTCGGATTACCCAAAATGTCTGAAATTTGAATTCTTAAGTACTGATGATGATTCACGGATTTGTAACATGTTTGGTGATTTTTTCGCCTCTACATATTCTAAAAATACATATGTTCATGGTACACAGTATCCCTTCGATGTATCGCACGCACCGGGTATACATTTTTCATTTATTAGCTATAATACCGTTTTATTGAACTTAATATTGCTGAAATCCTCTGTCAACCATGGTCCGGATGGAATACCTAGTTGCTTTCTCAGAAATTGTGCTGAATCTCTGTGCTATCCACTTACTGTAATATTCAATAAATCTATAGAGTTATGACGTACCACTTGCACGGAAAAAATCATTTATAATACCTATTTTTAAAAGTGGTAGTAAAATTGAAGTTTAAAACTATAGAGGAATTGCAAAGCTGAATGCTAGAAAAGATTTTGACTGAAAGCCTTTCGCATCAAACTTCATCGCTTTTATCTTCATGTCAGCATGGCTTCTGCAAATCACGCTCTATTACGACTAATATTCTGGAACTTACAACTTTAGTATATGATGGGTTTTTTAATAATACCCAAACTGATGTAATTTACACTGATTTTAACAAGGCTCTCGATAAAGTAAATCACGATATTTTAATTTACAAATTATCGCTTATGGGATTTAGTATTAATACCTTAAAGTGGCTCAGATCGTATCTATTTATAAGAACACAACAAGTAAAGTTCAGAGATGTGATTTCAACGATTGACTTCAGGCGTTCCCCAGGGAAGTCATTTGGGCCCCATACTGTTCACTCTTTTCATAAATGATCTGCCTTCTGTTATTATACATTCGAAAGTATTAATGTATGCTGATGATGTCAAAATTCTTAGAATCTTAACAAAATCAGAGTGATCTTTTGCTGCAATGGGATATTGACAGACTTTTTCAATGGTGTCGAATAATTGATGGAGCTAAATGTTAAAAATGTAAAGACATGTCTTTCTGTAGAAATAACAATTTGGAGTCTAACTATAATATTAACAATATTATACTTCAAAAAGTGAATAATATTATTGATCTTGGTATTTTGTTAGATCAAAAGCTTAATTTTCGTGATCACATTGCATTAACTGTTAACAAAGCTTATGGTGTTCTTCTTGGTTTTATAAAACGCTGGAAACATTCATATAAACAGTCTGGAATCAGTCCAAAAACAGTTTCTAATATATTGTTTACGTGGCCTTGGATGGAATTGTTATGAGCTGCCGTCATATGTCAATAGGCTTGGGCTTATTAAGCTACCAACCTTAAAAAGCCGTCGAGTTATGCTGAGTGTCTCCTTTCTACTTCGATTAATTCGTGGTGATGTTGATTCTGAATTTTTACTTGGTAATATGAATTTTTGTGTTCCAAGCAGATCAACTCGGAACTTTCCGGTGATCAGTCTACTATATCATCGATCTGTTTATGCGAACAATGACCCATTTCGCCGTATATGTGTAAATTTTAATAAATGATACCATGTCAGAATTATGTCTGAGAGCAATGATGTTGTAAAAAAGAAAATTATTTTACATTTAAACACTTAATTTTAATTGTTCATGCTCACATTTTTAGTCTGTATGGATGTATTTTCCATAGACCTAAATAAATAAATAAAAATAAGTCTTCCCAGTAAGGGCTCATCGCGAAACAATACATCGGAATGCACTTCTTCCGAAACAGATTCCAATCAAAAAAATATATGTAGCAACTGCAAATTATAGTGTCTTGCAGCATGTAAAAAAAGGCAATAATAGTACAAAGACCCGAAATAGAAAGCATCCCAATTACCCAGGCTTCATGCTGGTGCACTACCCAATAACGTACCACAAACTAAGCCGAACTATACATATGCACAAACCTTAAAAAATTATTTGCCTAAAGTTAATGCAAAAGTAATGCGCGAAAACTCTTACGTCTCCTTGTCATAAAAGAGGGTGACCAAAAAAAAAAATTAAATTAAATAGAACATTTTCTGCCAACATAGGAAATAGATATAGCTTTAGTCTCTGAAACTCACTTCACTCTAAAAAACTGCTTTAGAGTTAATACATTTTTTATACAATACTAAACACCAGAGTAGAAGGGTACGTGATGGTACTGCCGTTATAGTGAACAAAAACGTACGGCACTTTCCAATGCTAGAACTCAACGACGACTTTGTACAAGCTACGTCTATCAGTCTTACTGATTTTAAGACATGAGATTGAACACGATAATTTTCCAGGTTCTTTGCTACATTAAGACAGCTGGCAATTACAATGGAAAGCACACCTATTGGGGCTCTAGACTTATTAGCCCTGGAGGAAGGCAGCTGTATAACACAGTTCCAGCTGCAAAGCTAGACGTAGCACGGTGGTTCAGAATCAATTTTCATTGGCCAAAAACCTATATTTTTTCTTGACATAGACTTTTTTATGCCACCAGAAAGGAAACATTATTAAAACTAAGGTAGCCATAAAATCGGGTAAAGTTATTCGCAGTTGTGGGTGTAGCATGCAGCTAAAAACAAAGAATTTATATTAATTTAAAAATCTATTACCGATCACGGACTGCGGGTTTTTTTTTAAGTTTGGTAAACTGTTATTTTTATAAAAGGTATGTCCACACCCTGTACAATTTGTAGTTAGGGTGCTATGTAATAAATTTTAAACCTCCAAATTTTAAGCTTAGCAACGTATAAAATTTGAAGACCAAACGGGATAAAAAACCGAAACCATCCACAGAAAGATTTTTTTTTTATTTTAATAAAAATATTATTATATTAATAACAAAAATTTGTACCAAAAATAATACGGTAAAGTCCAAATAAACAATCATAAGCACAAATCGCAGGTAGCAAAACGTATTGTTACGATGATAAGAGAGCACAAGTATTCTAGCCTGTAAGAATATAGTGGTATGAGTACTTGTTGCAATCAATGTACAGAAAGTTCCAGAAATAAAGAGTGCGGCCATATTTGTCATCCACTGTATAGACAGCTGTCCAACAACAACAAAACACAACACCTATAAGCTCAGGCACGTTTCCAAAAAAAGTAAATACACACAGAGCAACAACAACGATATGACAGCATCAGAAATTCCACGAATTGAGTAGTATAATTAAACACAAACAACACCATAAGAAACAAGAGCAGCCAGTAGTTACAAAAACATCATAATGATAAAAACAACAGAAAAGATGTTTATAGCTAAAGAAGTATGTACTGGATTCTTGCGTATTCTACCAGTTTCTGGACACTAGACGGTTAGATGGTCGAGCCAACAGTCGTATCGAATGAAACGCTAAACTAAAGACTTTAAGTAAATAAAGTAACTGTGTGTAAAAATAAAATTCTGCCGTGTATATTGTTGCAATAGCAAGAAGTAATATTCAAATAAAAAGATCATGAAGTTCGAGGATCTTAAAGCCGAGCAGCTAAAAAAGGAACTGGGTACGTTAAATCTGCCGACAGCTGTAGTAGTAAAGCAGAAATACAGAGGCTAATGGATGAGTTGAAGCGGCGTGACATCTACGTTGGGTGTTACGAATTTGAAGAAGAGGAAATGGAGGTATGTACCCGTACGATGACAAGCAGTATGGATTTTAATTCACTGACGGCCGTTGTTAAGAAAAAAATGACTGCAGTTCAAGAAAGTTCTAGAGCCAACAATGACCTACTTTGGGCCGAAGTTCAAAAAAGTTCTAGAGCTAATAACGATAAACTTTTGGCTGAAGTTCAAGAAAATTTTAGAGCCAACAATGAACAACTGATATCCAATTACAAAAGACTTTTGGCGGAAAACAAGGCTGAGGTTCGTAAAACAATAAAAGCCACAGACCAAAAACTTGTTGAAATCTCTGAAGCCATTACGAGAAGAGTGGATGGCCTAGAAACACAAGCGAACAAATTCGATGAGACGCTCTCCGGTCTAGAGAGGAAAATGGCTCAGCTAAAAGTCAGTGGTGCCGAAAGACTTTCTTAGTGCCATGGTGGACCAGTGCGATTCATACCAGAAGCTGGTAACAGGACAAAAGCTCCTAGTTTTGATGGCAGCACACCATTCAATGTATTTCAGTTCCAGTTTGATACCGTTGCTACTAAAAACGCAAGGGACAATGAAGAAAAGGCAATAGACTTAATTTTTTTCTTAAAAAGTAACGCGTCGAAAGTACTGGAAACTGTGCCTGCTAGCTGTAGAAATAGCTTTGACAGCATTATGCCGTGATATCTGCAGCATGGAATTTCGAGAAAGACTGCAGCAATCGAACGAGTTTCTATAGGCATTTGGAATGAATTGAAAGATTGGTCCAGCTAGCTTATCCGGGCGAAAATCTTAAATTTTTGGACCACATCAATACAGACGCCTTTGTAAACGACATCAGGGATCCCAAAGTAAAACTTGAAACACGTGCCACACAAAAGACAACCTTTGCGGAAACTGTATCATTTGCGTTAGCACAAGAGACGGTGAGAGTATGCAAAGTTAGAAACCTAAAGGTGTTTGCCGAAAAAGAGGGAGATTTCGTTGAGCTTAAAAAAATAATGGCTACCTTAATGTTGGGAAACACATCTTTCCTATGGACACAGGAGCATCGCAGTCCACCATTAGGCCCGACATTGTAAAAGAGAGGTATGATCAAGCTACTGGGGAGATTGGCACTGTCTGTGGTAAAATCGAGGCCAGAGTGACTGTCGTTAATAAGAGCGTGAGGTATGTGTTTATTGTTGCCGATATTATCGACTATGTAATTATTGGCGCCGATTTCTTAAAAAGGCATGGCGTGAATTTATATATGGGGCAACGAGTGAGGATCTGACGTAATGTCGAAATACCCCTTGATGTTGGATATGACAATCAGACACACGCACGAAGAGTCATTGCTCTTGAACACCAGAAGACACCAACACAGTCTGAAGCACTGGTATAGGCATGCGTAGAGGAAGATTGTGAAACCACCGTTTGTGGGTAGTTGAACCAGCAGAAGGCATTGACGACATAGTAACAGCAAAGGCCCTTGTAAAAATCTGTGAAAGCGGTAAAATTCCGGTAAGAGTGCTCAATTTATCCAGTCATGAGAAATTCATCAAAGGAGCTTCCGACTTAGGCCAATAATAAGTTGCAAAGGACCACCAAAAGCTGCCAATATGTATACAAAGGCGCGTGATTGCGTTGCAGGGTCAAACTTTGGTAAGAACATCAATAGTAATAAAACAGGGGCCTAGAAGCATTGCATTGGCAAAGCGAAAAGAGTGATCGAACCATATTCTAGTCCTTATATCTAACCTGTAGTCCTAGTAAAGAAGAAAGATGGAAATACCAGATTTTGCGTGGACTACAGGCGGCGATTCCACTACCGCGAATCGATGACACCCTGGACACGCTGACTGGGACAAGATGGTTCTAAACATTAGATCTGGATATTGGCAGTTTCAACTAATGCCATTTGGACTCTGCAATGCTCCGGCAACAATTGATCGGATTATGGAACGCGTATTAGAGGAACTTCGCTGGAAAATATGCCTGGTGTACCTCGATGACATAATCGTAATGGGACTAACACTGAGTGCGAAGAAATGTGCCTTGTTTTAGAAAGAGGTAAACTATTTGGGTCATCGTGTCACAGTAGATGGCATTTCAGCGGATGAAGACAAAATACGAGCCGTAAAGGGCTGGCCTCGTCTGCAATATCGTTACTATAGACGCTTCGTGCCGAACTTTTGCAAGCGTAGCGATAAACCTGCAGGAACTAACCAAGAAATCACGATCTTGCCATTGGGGCGAAGCACAGGAAAATGCGTTCCAAACACTTAAAGATTTATTGTGTATCAGTATTAGGATATCCAATTGCTGGATTGTGAAAGGAGCAGAGAATATTATTTGATATTACAGTTGAACACTTTCCAAGCCTGAAAAGAATTACTGTGACCAGACGGGTACTTTTGACAGTGCTAGAGATTATCCCAAGTATTTTTATGGCCAGCACTTTACCCAAATATTGACCATTCTGCACTCAGATGGCCATTACAATTCAAAAACCCGGAAGGGCAGTTTGCGCGGCGAATCGAGCGTCTCCAAATTTTAATTTCAGCACTTAGCACAGAAGGGGTGCCAAGCACAATAAGGCAGATGCTCTATCGCTACCTTGTAACCTAGCGTGCAGACATTGACGAAAAGGCCGAAAATAAACCATGTGTTGTTGAAGTTCGGCTGACGCGTATGGATTCTAAGGAAGACTAATCAGCGAAGCGTTCCTAAACTGGCTAAAATAATATCAGCTAAAGAGAAAGACAGCAGGCTCACCTGGTATCTTATTGAGCTCAATGGAATAATCTGATAAGATGGTTACCTACATCGAGCCTGGAAGAGCGCAGATGGCAAAACGGCTTCCAACCTGATAGTCGTGCCATTCTTCAAGATGAATGACGTATTAAAGGGGTTTCATAATGGACCAATTGGCGGCCATCTTGGAGTGACGAAAACTTTAAAAAAGTTAAAACAGCGTTGCTATTGGGTTGGCTGCCAACAAGCCGGTTCCTATTGGATAGCACAGAATCCTTTTCCCATCAGCAATGCAGGAAATCGCTATCTACTACTACAGTAGTAAATTGCCAGAAATATACGCCATACTCAACCAGCAGGGCAGAACGATCGTCGATGTATTTGGAAAAACAATTTTTTTAGATTCAAATCTTAATTAACTATCTACTATTGTGTAGAGAGAGCCGTCTCGCCAGGCTCAATGTATCACTTTTAAGTCTCAGGTGCCCATCAAATTGCAATAAATTGTGTGCAAGATGCTTGGAATGTGCGACTAGTTTGTTTACGTATTTGGACGTGTACTCGCGCGTACGATAAGACGTAAAATCCTAGACTGTCTTCTTTGTAACTTTTGGATGTTTGATGCACCGGCAGTACCCCACACCTGAATACCCTGTGACCATATTGGCTTCATAACGGATTTGTATAAAAGGACTTTATATTCAAAAGCCAGGGTTGAGTTAGGACTTATTAGCGAATGCAGTTGATTTGTTCGAAGCTTTATGGCCGTTATTTTTGCCTCAATTTGACGGGACCAAATCGTCGGATCTTTTGTAACACTTATAATTGCAGTTTCGTCTGCAAACAGTGGCGTATATGTATGTGGGCTTGTCGGCTTATCCGTATAGATGATATATATTAGCGGCCCTAGTAGACTACCTTGAGGTAGCCCTGCACTGATTTGCACATTTCTTGAAAGCAAATCCTTTGACCTTACTTTAAACATTATTTGTCTGTTTAGAAGGTAGCGCAAATTGTATATGTATGAACCGAATTTTTTATATTAGCTGAGATGCATAGGTTGGGGAACTTTATTCTTACTGACCTCACGACATAACTCTCCACCTCTATGGCACTTTTTATATCTGTAGTAAGAACAGAGCTGTCAATACCCTTTATGATGATTATCAAACCTTTATTACTTTTTAGTTGATACGTATAATAGCTCTTATTTTTTGCATTGGTATTGCAGCTACTTGATGAGAATCTTTATATTGTTTGGTGGTTCGCTCTAGTTGCGAAGACTTGGGACTGGCCTTCCTCTATACCAGTTTGCACGCGTTTAGATACAGTACCTGGTTACTTTTCTTGTTGCACAATTTTTTTGTAGCAGCTGTAATGTTTATTTGTTGATTTCGTTGTTTCTGCGGCAGATATATTTGTATATGCGGATAAAGAGTGCGTTCGGTCAATTGGACTAGTGGTTAAAAAAGCACTGTCATATTTGTTTTATTATTTATATTGTACATTGCATTATTAGCATTTGTATAACTAAAAGAGTAATAAGCATTGTTGTTATTACCTTTTATATTTTTTCATTAATGTTTGGGGCGCTCATGAACTCGCTATCAATTTTTTAATGCGGTTTAACCATGTACTATTTGTTATAGTGTTTTTATGACACAATATACTAAATTGCTTTTTATTTTTCTGTTATTTATTACTTTGTTTTTTCTAACTGTTCACTGTATCTCTGCATATGTTCAATTAAATTTTTTGAATAAAAAAGTTGCCTTATACAGTGTGTCCGCCGGGAAGGTATACTACTTTGTTTTGCCGCCATTTTGGTAAACATTAGTCTTGACGGTTCATATCTGGCAGCCGTGAAATTGAGCCGTGGCAAAGTTATTATGGAAAAAGATTCGGTAAACCAACGAGTTTTAATCGTTAAAAGATATTATCAAAATCAAACATCGAATACTGTGACGATGAGAAGGTTACGTAAAATTTTTGGGAGAAACGTGCCAACAAGACGTACTATTTATCGTGTAGTGAATAATTTCGAAGGAGGGACTGTTGCTGATAGGCCCAAGCATGGACCATAACGTATTGCAAGATCAGCTAAAAACATTACTGCTGTTAAAGAAAGTGTTCAAAACAATCCATCAACCTAAATTCGACAGCGTGCTCAGGAACTTGGTCTTCAAACAACTTTGGCCACAATTTTGCACAAAGATTTGAATTTGTTTCCATTTAAGATTCGGTTGACACAAGACCTTCTTCCAGAAGACCATTTACGCAGCCGTACATATGACAATAGGATGCTACAGCTCGCCCATGACAACCCCAATCAGAATGAGTGACGAGGCACATTTTCATTTTAATGGATATGTGAATAAACAGAATAGTCGCTTCTGGGCAATGGAAAACCCTCAAATTATTCATCAGTCACCTTTGCATCCATTAAAAGTGACAGTCTGGTGTGCAATTTAGTCAGGAAGAATCATTGAACCCTACTTCTTTGAAACTCAAAACGGCCTAAAGGTAACTGTCAATGGGAAGCGATATCGTGATATGATTGAAAACTTTTTAACGCCACAACTGCATGCTTTGGGCTTGACTAACATGTGGTTTAACAAGACGGTGCCACATCGCATACAGTCAGGATTACAATGGAATTATTGCGAGACTTCTTTCCACAACAAGTTATTTCAAGGAATGGTGATGTGGATTGGCCTCCACGGTCGCCTGATTTGACTGCTCCGGATTTCTTTTTGTGGGGATATCTGAAAAGCAAGGTTTATGCAAACAAACCAGAAACGCTGGAGCAACTCAAACAAAATATTCGTGATGAAATTAATGAAATACCGCGTGAAATGTGTGAGAATGTAATGCAAAATATGTTCAAAAGGGCTCACATTTGTGAGGCTAACAGAGGCGGACATTTATCTGATATTGTATTCCATACATAATTGCCGACATTTAATAAAACATTTATCAATATACGATCCATTCTCTTTCATTTAATCAAATATTATAAATAAACAAAGTAGTATACCTTCCCGCCGGACACCCTGTATGAATATAAATTATGTCTGTACTCAAAACGGTCGCTAATCTGAATGACGTACATGCGTTCGTTCGCGACCGAATTAAGATGGTCACTGACCAGATGAAGGCCGAACTGCAAACTCTGAAAGCTTTCTAGAGGGTCAACTGCTTCTACTTTTTAACCCACAACAGAGGAAAGGATTGTCTCCCAAATTACAGACTCATTAGGACGGACCTTATAAGGTAATAAAAAGTTGAACGATGTCGTTTATAGAATACAAAATATCAAGGTCTAAAATGAAATTGGTACATTTGGAGCGGCTATAGTGTTACGATGATAAGAGAGCCTGTAAGAAGAGAGTGGTATGAATAATTGTGGCACTCAATGTACAATGTTAAGTAACAGTGTGTAAAAATAAAGTTCTGCCGTGTATATTTTTGAAATTGACTTTTCAATTAAAAGAACCTGCAAAGAAATGAACACGTTTTCAAAAGGTTAAACCAAGAACCTACAAAGTCAGTAGATAGTACTAATGCATATGAATTTAGATTATCAACGATATAGACAAGAATAAGGTTTATGTAACACATACTGACACTCAGCTATGACTTGGAATTCGCATCTTCAGGATCAGTAAGAAAAAACTTCACCAATAAACATATTCAAGATGAATTTCTGAAGTCAAGATTTAAAACAATTAAGTTAGTGGCGGAGAGTCTTTCGATTTTAGTTTCTTTGGCTTCGTGTAATTAAAAAAAGTATGCAACTAAAGGTTTCATTAATGATCCTACATTTTTTTTATTTAATACAAAAAAAAATTAATACAAAATCCTTTAATTTGTTGTGCTATGATATCAAAAAAAATTAAAATATCACCTCCGGGGACCGAATTCTTCACAGTTTGGCCACAAATACCTCTTACATATGTTCTGCATTTTTTTGCCTTTCCGTACTTAACTGATTTGTTTATTTAATTAAAGTTCACGAAATATTATATTCTTATTTATTTTTATTTTTAATCAGTTTAATTGTTCTAAGTTTAACTTTATAAACATGTCCCGCCGTAAAACAGCTGGTTGTAAAATACCCTGGGTTTTCCTCTTATTGCGATTCAGTTTTTTGTTGGAATACCTTTTTTCGATTTGTGCGTAACTGAACGCGGAGACGTAATGGAAATGCAGAATAAGTGTGATTGACTTTAATATATTATTGCCGACGTCAGATCCCTTTTCTATAGCACTCGAAATCAATGGAAATTGGACATTCGGACTTCCATGCCGAAGCTAAGGGACTGCTACACGACAAAAGTAATACAACTCTGAATATGTAATACTTACAAACTACATTCCAGCCAAATTAATAATTATAATTTACATTTACTATTCCTTGAGTGAAGTAATATATAAAAATATTAATATTTAATGTAATTTTATGTAATTGGCAATGAGAGCTCTATAAATAAATAGAAAATGGAGAATAAATGATAATGATAAACGTGTTTGGTGTATTGTATAAAGAGAGGTCATAATTAGAAATATCTGTATACCAATATCTGAAATAGGTTAAAATTTCTTTAGGCACTAATATTTAGTTTAAAATTATCCGTAGTAGTTCAAAAGTTACAGAGTTTTGGCCGATGAAAAACGAATCAGAATCACTGAGTCGTGACTGTAGCAGCTACAGTTGCAACACCAACAAAACTACCACTAAAAAGAAACTGGTACCAGTCATTAGCTGATATAAAGATTCTTGTCAGGGAGAGGAGATTACTGTACTCCGGAGACCAAGCAGCAGTCTAAACAATGGGTTTCTCCGGGTGAACCTGCTCCGAAGAAGGCCAAGGTAAGTTTGTCGGCCAATAAGGTGATCAGTCAGTGTAAACTTCGTTTGAGTAAAGGCGTACTTCACTTTAAGTGCATAATTTAAATTCATTTAAGGTGACTTTTTTTTTATTTTAAAAATTGAACAAGTGCAGAGACACAATTAACAGTTAGTAACAACAACAAAATAACAAAAAATAAAAAGCAATATAATATTGTGTGTGATAAAAAAAATAGTGAGTGCATGAGCGCACCAACCATTAACGAAAAAAATATACAAGGTAATAACAATGCTTATTACTCTTTTTCTTACACAAATGCTAATAATGCAATAAACAATATAAATAATAAAAAAAGATGACAGTGCTTTTTTAACCGCCAGGCCAATTGACCGAACGCGTTCTTTATCAGCAAATGTAAATATATCTGCTACAGAAACAACGAATTCAACAAATAAAACTAAAGAAACAAATAATACACAAAAAATAGCACAAGAAATAGAACCAAGTACTGCATCTAAACGCGTGCAAACTGGTATGGATTGGTACATAACCATAACGAAGAGGAAGGCGAGTCCTAAGTCTTCACAAGAGCGAACCGCTAAGCAATATAAAGGTTCTCATTAAGTAGCTGCAACAGCAGTAAGTGAAAATAGATTTTCTGTCTTTGCTACCCCGGATAATGAAAATGCCGAACCTACTGTAAGGGAACAACTCGTAGGCAAAGAAAATTTCTATGTGGCTTCTGTACGAAGAGGACAGATACAAGAAACGAAGATCCAAGCCCACACTGAGAAGAATTATCGCCTAATCGCAAGTCGTCTCGATGCAGATAATAAGAGCTATTATACGTATCAACTAAAAAGTGCTAAAGGTTTGAATGTCATTATAAAGGGCATTGACAGTACTGTTCCCACTGAGGAGATAAAAAGTGGCATAGAGGTGGAAGGTCTTATCGTAAGGTCAGTGCACAATATTTTAAATAAGAATAAAGTTCCCCAACCTATGCATCGTGTTTAAAGAATCGAAGCTTAAATCAAAAAACTCGGTTCATCCTATATATAATTTGCGCTGCCTTTTAAACAGAAGAATAACGGTGGAAGAGCCTCTAAAACGTAACGGTCCCCGTCAGTGTACCAACTGCCAGGAATTCGGACACACGAAAACCTACTGCAAGCTACCATCTGCATGTGTTGTTTGCGGTGATGCGCACCGGACTTTGAAATGCACTTCTTCCAAAACAGACCCCAAGGTAAAAAAATGCAGCAACTGTGATGAAAACCATACAGCAAATTACAGGGGCTGCAAAGTATTTCAATATGTAAAAGATAATGCGAAAGTCGTACGTAAACCGGAATATGAGCAATATAAAGCTTCCCAATTTGCTCGGCTTCATGCTGGTTCTATTGCTAGTACACAAGCTACACAGCCACACACTAAGCCAAACTTTTCATATGCCCAAACATTGAGATATGATTTACCTAATGCGAATGCCAAAAGTTCTAATACGCATAAACATTCATATGCCCACGTCTTAAAAGAGGGTGCTCAGACACCCCTCACCAACAATTCGAGCTCGATCGAGAACTTAATACAGACAATGAATAATTTCATGACAACTATGCAGGGTATGTTTCAGGAAATGATGCGAACCCAAAACATGCTTCTGCAAGTTTTGCTTGGCAAAAATTGAACCAGTTAAAAATATGCTTCTGGAACGCTAACGGGCTCTCCCAACATAAATATGAAGTAGAACACTTCCTGCTATCACATGATATAGACATACTATTAGTCTCTGAAACACACTTCACTATAAAAACTTCTTTAGAATTGATGGGTATTTTATATATGACACCAAACACCCAAGCGAAAGGGCATGTGGTGGGACTGCCATTATAGTCCGAAAAAACGTAAGGCATTTTCTATTGCCTGAATTCAGAGAGGACTTTTTGCAAGCCACGACCATAAATCTTACAGATTTTAAAATTGTAGTCTCATCAGTGTATTGCTCGCCTAGGCATAAAATCGAACACCATGAATTTGCCAGGTTCTTTGCTACGCTAGGGCAAAAATTTATTGCCGCTGGCGATTACAATGCAAAGCACACATATTGGGGATCCAGACTCCTTAGTCCTAGAGGTAGGCAGTTGTATTATACAGTTGAAGCAAACAAGCTTGACGTCGTATCTGCCGGTAAACCCATCTATTGGCCCACAGACTTTAATAAGTTGCCAGACCTTATTGATTTTGCTATAGTAAAAAACATCAAACGCGACCAACTGTTAATTAGTTCATCCTATGATCTATCTTCTGATCATTCACCTACAATTGTTATTTTACACGACAGTTTTGTCACTGCACCTAAAACCCTTAGTTTCTACCCGAACAGAAACACGAATTGGTTAAAATATAAAATGTATGTGAGCTCTTACTTACCTTTGAACATCCCACTGAGAAATCCAGCTGATATTCAAGCAGCTGTAGACCATTTTACAGACGGTGTGACTGCCACAGCCATACCTGCAACGCCAACAAAGCCATCAGCGAAAATAATAACGTACCAGGCAACAGCAGATATTCAGATGCTCGTCATTGAGAAAAGAAGACTAAGAAGAGAATGGCAAAATAGCCGTTCTCCACACATAAAAATGCAAATGAACTTATGCCAAAAAAACTTACGCAATAAATTAAGACAGAAACACCAATTCGCTATCGACAACTTTTTAAAAAACTTGGATCCAATGAAAAACATGGATTATAGTCTGTGGAAAGCTGTAAAGCACTTAAAATGTCCTATTGCTTACGAATCCCCACTAAGACTTGAAGACCGTACTTGGGCTAAAAACTCAAGTGAAAAGGCAAATGCGTTCGCAAATCACCTAGAGAAGGTTTTCGCACCACATGATATAAGTAATTCCACTATTCCAATTATTAGCGACATCGTGAATGATCCTATGAAATTTCGGTTGTCTTCTTTAAAATCGACAATTCAAAATACGGATATGAAGAAATCACCTGGACCTGATCGTATAACAGGATCAATGATAAAAAACTTACCAAATTCAGCTGTAAGAATTTTACTTTACATATTTAATGCCATGTTGCCCGTCGGCTTCTTCCCATGCTCTTGGAAGAAGTCTGAAATTGTTATGATCCCAAACCTGGAAAGGACTCAAGCCAGATTACATCCTACAGGCCAATTAGCCTACTGTCAGTTTTGTCAAAGATATTTGAAAAATTATTCGTCTCGAGTGTAACTCCTTATCTAAATGAACAAAACGTTATATCAGATCATCAGTTTGGTTTTCGAGCAAGGCATAGTACGATTGAACAAGTCCACAGAATCGTTACCATTATTAGATCGGCTTTTGAAAGAAAGCAATACTTTTCAGCTTTATTTATAGATATTTCCCAAGCATTTGATAAAGTCTGCCATGATGGGCTACTTACTAAAATAGTTCAGGTTCTACCTGAAAACACCCACAAGCTTATAAAAAGCTATTTGTACGGTAGAACTTTTAAAGTCAGGTCAAAGGACCAGCTTTCAAGATGGGCGAAAATCAGTGCAGGAGTACCTAAGTAGTGTGCTAGGGCCGCTATTATATATCATCTATACAGCGGATATACAAGCCCACATACATATACATCAACCTTTGCAGCCGACACTGCAATTATAAGTGTAAGTAATGATCCAAAGGATGCATCTGAAAAGCTGCAGTCCCATATTCATAAGCTAGAAGACTGGCTAAAACAGTGGAGAATAAAGGTAAATCCATCAAAATGTGCTCATGTAACGTTTTCCCTTAGAAGGCAAAATTGTCCACCAATCACAATAACTAATACCACGATTCTAGCGGAAACGCACGTTAAAGGTATCCACCTAGATCGGCGCCTAACTTGGTCCCGTCATATTGAGGCAAAAATAACGTCCATAAAGCTTCGAACAAACCAACTGCATTGGCTAATAAGTCCTAACTCAAGTTTGGCTTTGGAATATAAAGTCCTTTTATACAAATCCGTTATAAAGCCAATATGGTCATATGGTATTCAGCTGTGGGGTACTGCCTGTACATCAAACATCCAGAAGTTACAGAGAAGACAGTCTAGGATTTTACGTCATATCGTATGCGCCCCCTGGTACATAAGAAATGAAAACATACATAGGGATCTCAAAGTTCCCACTATCCACGAAGAAGTTAAAACGTACACGTCCAAACACGTGAACAAACTAGTCGCACATCCCAACACTCTAGCACGCAATTTCTTGCAATTTGATGGCCACCAGAGACTAAAAAGAACTGACACATTGAGCCTGGCGAGGCGGCTCTCTCTACACAATAGAAGATAGATTTTTAAGATTTGAATACAAAAAATTAGTTATTACGTTGGTACTAACTAGTAAATAATAATTTAGAAATAAGATTTGAATACTTATTGTGGGAAAAACAATAAACGGCAAATATTATACCAACTTATTAGACCGATTTAAAGTCTATGAATTGGGCTACGAATTGGTACCTCATTCGCCATATTCTCCTGATTTACCCCCTAGTAACTACTTCCTATTTCCAAACCTAAAGAAATGGCTCGATAGAAAGAGATTTATCGCCAACGATGAAATTATTGTATAAACGAATGCCTATTTTAAGGACCTCGAAAAATCCAATTTTTTTGAAGGAATACAAAAACGAGAAACGTTGGACTAAATCTACTGAGTAAAAAGATTATGTTGAAAAATAAATTTTTGTTATGCAAAAAAAACTGTTTCATTCAAAAAGTCACGGACTTATTGATCCGCCTTCATATATGATGTCGTTTACTTTTGTATTCTTTTAACAGTTTACTTTGTCTCTGCACTTATTTAATTGATTTCCGTTATATTGCAAATATAATTATGCGCTTAACGCACGTCTGTACTTAAACACGGATATAACAGAAATAAATATAACATTCTTATCATCGTCATTTCAGGCTGTTAGTTTTGTTACGCGGCAAGGTTTTCCTCTTTTTTTTGTGCACACTTTTTTATTTTTTTTATTTATTGAATTACTCTAATAAAAGAAATTTACAATACGTATTCAAATCTTATTTTTAAATTATTGTATACTAGTTATTACTAATGTTCTACTATATTCCCGTTTTCAAATCTTAATAAACTATATACTATTGTGTAGAGAGGGCCTCCTCGCCAGACTCAATGTGTCAGTTCTTTTAGTCTCTCGTGCCCGTCAAATTGCAATGAATTGTGTACATGAGTGTTGAGATGTACGACTAGTTTGTGTACGTATTTAGACGTGTATGTTTTAACTTCGTCCTGAGTAGGGTGAACTTTTAGATCCCTACGGATGTTTTCATTTCTTATATACCAGAGGGCGCATACGATAAAACGCACACTTTTGTTTTCGGCGATTTTTTATACGGCACTTGAGGCCTGCCCAATCTTTAAACAAAGTTCAATCAAATAGTAGATACATATCTCCGTGTATTATGCAACATTTTCTATAAAATTATCGACTTAAAACACTGAATTTAAAACCATAAGTTGCAGACGTGTCTAGTGATAAATTAAAACATTTCCAAATACCTTTTACCACTTTTTGCTGGAGACCCTAGGCTTTAATTTTTTTTTTGCCAGTCTCACTTGTTTGGTAGCCGCAAAGCGGCCAAAGCTGCTATGTGGAGCCACAATGTCTAAATGAGGAAATTTTTACATGCAGTGGAACAATTTTTTGAACTGCATGGCTATTGTCTCCTTGATGCTGGAAATGCAAAATTTAATCGTTAATTGCAAAAAGTTATTTATAATATACATACATATCTGTAATATTCATCTTTTTTGGCTGAAATATCAATTTTCTTTTAAATTTGTATTTTTAATAGCGAATTAAATTTTCTATTCGCGAGATTTTCAATCGTCACAATTCGTCACATTTATTATAATTACTTTTATTTAATCATTAAAGAATTCATTTTCGTGATTGTACTAAATGCATTTAGGAACATTTAGTTGACGAATTCATTAAAATTTTAATTTAAAACTTTTTGTTGGTAAAGTAAATATATTTTAAAAATTTTAATTCATTCGGCCAGGTCCTGTGAAGCGTTGGGTAAATTAACCGTTTCCAAAGCGAATTCTCATTTTGGTGTGCTGTAAGCCGGTGCTACATGATTTTTCTCGTTTTAAAATCGAGTAAAAAAATAACATTTATTGTATTACCATTCTAATAAATAAAAAATATGAAAAACATTTAAAAAACTGCTTTATATAATCGAATTACACAGACTTTAATATATTTAAGTTAAAGGTATGAAAAACATTTTCAGGATGAATTTATTTCTTTAGTTATAAGTATGTATGTATTTACTAACAATCTGCAAATAATCGTTTTTTTTAACCATAAAATTTCTCATTTGCATATGCTTATATTTGTTATGCATTTATTTTACTACAAAGAGGGATCTAAAGACGTAATCCTGTGTAGGATAGGAATCTCTGCATTGATGTTGATGTTACTACTCAAATAACAAAACTTGGCTTCAAGTATTGGTCGACACCGGCACATCTCTTACTTATCACACATTCCATTGGCACTTTCACCTCATATTGCTGACATGCATTTACTGATTTAGCCATATAAAGTGTTATTAATTTTTATCAATACGGTTTTGATACCACTATTGCCATAAAAAACTGAGTTGATACGTTAAAAAAAAATAATAATTCGCGCCGTACACACACAAATTCGACGACTTCTTTGATCATATTATAGACAATCGTTTTCTATAAAAAGGACGATACTTTTAATAATTTCGTTGAGTACTTGGTTACAAATAACCGTAGGTTACAATTTTTGGAAAACTAGTTTTAGATGAATTTTCTAAGGTAATTTTTATTCTATCTAAAATGAAACAATTCTTTCTTTTGAATTATCAACGAATTCATTTAATTTTCAACTAAATTCATTTTTTAAGGAAATGAGGGCATTCCGCAATGATGAAGAATTTATTAAAATTAAATTTTTTTTAGATGTAAATCCATTTAAACGTTTTTCTTTTAATCATGGATTCATATCTTAATTCAAATTAAATCTGACAATTTAAATTCATAAAGGAATCATTCTTTTACAGCTCTGTTACTATGATTGCGGTCCAATGCACCAATCCCGTAACAGAATTTATATAGAAATGGCTCATAAATATTTAAAAAATTTGATTTTCATAAAAAATATCATAGGCAATTGAACAGATAGAAATGCAGAAACATGCGGAAACGTTCGGAAATCCGGCCTAGTAACTAGGTATAAGCAATTACTGTTTCCATAGTGGGAAACTCGTAACTGAAAGTATAGGGACTGTTTATGTAACACAATAAAGTCGACATGTTTGAAAACTTCGTATATAAATCGACCACCAGTTTTTCACCATTTTGCTTGCTTATGCCACATGCCACATAGGCAGGCTCATACTGTACATATATTTTGAAATAACATGAGATGGCAGTTCTTAAAACTCTGATGGGATGGTTGCTTGATTTTTTGCCAAACGTTTGTATAATAATAACCCTTGACTTAAAAGAAACTAATGTACCCTGAAATTCCAATTTGAATACTTACAAAAATAGGTTTCGACAGCTAAAATCATAAATCGTGAAATTTTCGGCGGTAATAAACAATGATTGCTGGCGGCACAAAGTTGGCTGAAGCCGGTATTTAAATAAACCCCCGTCTACATAAGCAATAACAGTATATAATAAATTGCGAATTTACTCTTCATTTACAAAGGAAAGTTTTTTCATTAAATTTCTGTATACGTATTACAAATAAAAATTTCAAAGAAATCTTCAACTTTCATGAAAATATCTTGTTCACTTTCAGAGGAAAGTAAAAGTTCATTTGTAAAATGTTTTCGAAGAGAAAAGTTGTTGTTGCAATTATTCTACAAATGAAAAGACTGAAGTAGAGTTACCAAGCCGTTCGCACATACAAATTTATAGGGCAATACTTTTAAATGATTATTATAGTTAATTTTTTTTTTGTAATATCATTATAGACAATCAACAGTTGTGTTCTTTAAGCATATTTCATGAAAAAAATTTAAATATATTTTCGTATGTGTACAAAATAATTAAATTTTGCAATTAATTTACCAAAATCCTGCATATTTGTATACCTCTGTAGTAGGCAACAGTGTTAAGCCCTTGTCATTTAACTTTCAAGAAAACGCCAAAAAATCACTTTCATCTAAATTTAGTTGAAAGCTGAGTGGAAAGTAAAGAAAGTTTGAGTGTGTTAGTGAAAAAGTGTGAGTGTGTTGCGACTTTCTTGCAATTACTTTCCTTTGAAAACGGTAGGTAAGTTCAAATTATAAATTATATTCATATCTTGTAGCAGTCCCTTAGCTTCAGCACGCTCAAATGATTTATTCTTTTCTGGGCTTCCTCTGATAATAGTGTTTAATGACGTTTTCTCCATGGTAAATAACTTTTAGCACTATTTGGATGAAGATATACTAGGGCTTCTTTGGCATAATCTCCAAATTTCCTAGCATTAATTTGCTCATTGCATGGAAGTACTTTACTAAATGTTTTAAACCTTGAGGGTGTTATTTAATAGTAATAGTCAGTCTTTCTATCTTCAACTCTAATGGCTGTAGTGTTGAAATTTAAGATATAATATTACTTATTTTTAATATTATCATGGGTTTCCTTTTTAAATCCCAATTTTATTGTTCTGCAGTATTTAGTAGACGATGGGGTTTGATTTTTCCAGATATACTTTGTACTGGCCGAAGGTTCTGAGTATTCTATGTTCTTTATTACCAGCAATGGGTAACTAGATTTACACAAATCTAAGTAAGCTACTTAAATTCAATTTTTTTTAAATAAAATTAAATTCTCCGTTCGCTCCGTCTCTCTTCTTCTTTTTTTATTTTCTTTCAGGTTAGCATGAGAAGACCTTAAAAATAAACGTGATCTTATATTTTAATCTTAATATTTTAAAACCAATTAAATATACCAAATTGCTTGAAAACAATCAACATATTATGTTTCAGGCATGCGGTTTGTACTTAGGATTGTTTATATGGAGTTTACCATATTCAATTTTAAATAGTAATCATTATTTTTTTACTTCAATACCATATGAAAATAAGTTTGCAATTTTTTCTATTATCTTATTCAGGTACAAAGTTTTCTTTATTTTTTTTTTTTATGATTTTGATCATTTTCTTTAAAATAAAAAACCTGTTCTACATGCGGGTCGAATTGGAACGATTTCCCGTCATCCCTTGTCAAGTTTGCTTTGGAGACAAACCAAAAGAAAGAAGTTTGCATCAACTCGTTAGTGTTTTATTGGTTGTCAGGTATCTATTTGTCATATGAGCTCGTAGGCTGTTTGTACGGATTGGTAGATGTAAGTGATGTTTTATTGCTTTGTATTGCATCAGAATTTGTGTTTACGGATGCCAGGTAGACGTTATAGGCACAATTTTTGTTATCAGTTAGCCACCTGTAATTGGGACCTGGTAGCAGGCCGGGTGTTTTTGTGTAGAGTGGTAGACGATTGTGATTACCATTTTGTTGCCTCAGAATTGGTTCTTTCGAACGGCATGTAAACGTTGTTTTTAATTGTTTATAGTTTTTTTTTGTTGGAGTTGAAAGAAGTTAGTGATTATTGGATTATTAATTTGTTTATAATTTTTGCAAATTGTTTGTATTGTTTTTGGTGTATCTTGTTCATTATTTTGTTGAGTGTTTTGTAGATTAATTTTAGAGGTTCGAATATAACGACTGAATCGGTGATTGTTTGATCGTTTATGATGCGTCCGTCAAATGTTTTATGTTTGTATATTTCCATGTTTTCTAGGATGTTAGTCGTCGTCTTTTGCGTCTTTGTATGTTCACTGACTACACACTTAGAATTAACGGAATACATACCGACACAAGCATTGATGGACATTTTCGTTACAATTAGAAGCGAGATCACAAAGACCATGGAAAGGAAATAAAAGAAGAAACCGGAGGTTTATCAACACCAAGGATGCCAAACAAGCTAAATAAGCGAAAAAGGAGCATAATTTCAACGCAAGGCTTGTGAATTTAACAGAAGTCTTTTACTAAAACAACTTGTTTTGCTTAGTTCATCATTGAAAAAGGAATGCATGCAACAATATAAAATTTTTGTTTGCATCCCATTAGCTTATTTCTTTAACAGTCACCAAGAGAGAGAGAGAAAAACATTCATACGTAACTGTTCATTGCAATTATATGAATACAGTGTGTACGAGTATTTCTGATTGAAACGATTATTAGACTTTTTTATTAAATCAAACTTTATTTTCATTATAATATTTGAGGTAAAAGACTGTACCGTTTTGCTTCACAATTAAACACTCAATGTGACCTTTGTAACATTAGAAATTATAGCGGGACTAAGAATTAATAATATAAAAGGAAATAAGTAATTAACAACCAGAAGTTGACAGTTCGTAAAGTCAGGGTTAGTATTTAGTACTATGTACTAGAACTCCCAAACATTCCTCCCCCACTAAGAATAATAGTTCTTAAGCCGGTTCAGTTAATAGGATCTTGTAGTTCGTCATGATTAGTGGGAAGAAAGTAAATTTTTGATATGGGTCGCTTTAAATACTTACCGTTACAATATAGTGTAACAACTCGGATATGACCGTCAGAACCTGGGTGTACTTTATCTATTCTTGCTAGTGGCCATTGTCCGGGGGGAAGACGCTCATCTAGTACTAATACAATATCACCAACTTTAGCTTCTTGCTTTGTTGAAATCAACTTGGTCTTGACTGTAGGCGGCATAAATATTCCCTAGACCAGCGTTGCCAAAAGAGTTGCTTGAGTTTTTCAATTTGTTTCCACCAGGGTAAGCGATCAATGTTGGTATTTAAAAGATCTCGTTCTGGAATGGTAGTTGTAGGTTCTCCAATCAAAAAATTAGCTGGTGTAAGAACGGTTAGATCTGTTGAATCATATGAAAGAGGGTATAATGGCCTCGAATTAAGGCGGCTGTCAACTCACAAAAGAGTTGTTAATTCTTCAAAAGTTAAAAGACGATCTCCCATAATACGGCGCAAATGATGTTTCGTTGATTTTACGCCGGCTTCCCATAAACCTCCGAAGTGCGGCGAAGCGGGTGGAATAAAGTGCCATATGGTGCCATCATTATTTAATGTTGAAGCTAAGTCACTAGGAAGAGAAGTCATTGAATTATGATGTAATGCACATAGCTCTTTACTTGCTCCTATAAAATTAGTTCCACAATCAGAATACAGGTCTGTACATGAGCCTCTTCTCGAGATAAAGCACCTAAATGCTGCTAAAAAGGCGTCGGTGGTAAGACCAGAAACTGCTTCTAGGTGAACAGCCTTGGTGCAAGTGCATACGAAAAGACAAATGTAACCCTTCGTTGTAGCACTTTTACGTTGTTTAAGTAAAATAGGGCCTGCATAATCTAAGCCGCTATGCTTAAAGGGTCTTGCTGGCCGCACTCGCACGGATGGTAAATTGTCCATAATTTGCTGTGAAGCCTTTGCAGTATATTTTAGGCTGATTACACACCTTCGTTTAACCATTTTTGCAATATTTCTTGAAGAAATAATTTAGAATTGGGATAGAACATATGTTTGCATTAATTGAACACCACCTACATGGTTTTAAAATAAGCATCTGTAAAAATAAGAATCGAAATAGGATCGTTTTTTGTTAATAGAATAGGACGCTTCTTGCAAAAAGCGACGTTTGATTTTTTAATACGTCCACCAACACGTAATACACCTTCGTCATCAATAAAAGGTTGGAGCTGTTGAATTTTATTATTAGAAGGCCAAGGTTTGTGTTATCTGATGCATTTAATTTCTTCACAAAACGAAATTTGTTGGCATTGTTTAATTATAACAAGTGTAGCTCGCTTTAAATCAGCGGTTGTAAGATATTCACATTGATTTTTATTTAAGTTATTTTGACTTAAAAGGCTTGTTTCTAAGTTGTTTCTTTTTAACGTTAAATATTTTAGTTTATTGTACCAACGAAGAATATATGTATGTTGTTGTTCGTACTAATTTTGTGAAAGTTGAATATTTTGCAAAGAATTCGGGATATTGCTAGTTAATATTAGATGATTTAGATTGAATAGAATTTTTAAATTTCTTAAAGGTACCAACAGACGACATGTTTTTCGCATTGTATGTGTCAAAATTTACATATGTAAACAGAAACATGTCGTGTGTTACCTTCAAAACATTGCTTGTGTAAAAAGCATAACAAAAGTCATAAGACATTATTTGAAATAGAGCGTGCTCTATTTTCTTATGTTAAACATACAGCTCCAAATGTTTATGTCGTGCGAACAAATTCGTCGGCGGTTGTTTATGTGCACTATCATTAGCCGTCTGAATAAAGTATTTTGCAAGACAAATAAACTATATATATTTTTTTAATTTAACTTTGTCGCTTTATTAAAATGAGTCCAAAAATTTATAGATTTTTAGATACAACCTCAACGTCTTGTTTAAAAAGGAAAAAAAAATTTAAAAAACACATTTGCGTCGCCATTACTTCAGCGACGGAACCAAAAATATTTCGACGGCTGCAAGCCATTTATCAAACAAGCGACGTGGATATTTATTTATTTTTGGGCAATCAGCTGTTCTCAATAAACATGACCGATGTCATGTGTGATACTACATGTACGTTTGTGACCAAAAATTATAAACCTTATGTAAATTAACCAATATTGACAGACATAAAGAAAAACATACGAATCGAAAGCTTAAAAAACACATGTAAAAAACATGTCGTCTGTCCGGAGCTTAACTGGCGTTTTTCAGGGTTGTCAGCTAGCTTGTCTTTCGTAGATATGTATTTCCAGTCGATAACTTTAGTAAGTAGTTGTATTTGTGAAACACGATTTGCTTCATAAACTATCAGACCAAAAAGTTGTTTTTTGAACATTAATTCCAATATTGTTTTTGATTTTGTTGGCTAATTTAGCTGCTGTTACTGCCGCACACAATTCAAATTTTGGTATTGTAACTACTTTTAAGGGAGCAACTTTTCTTTTGGCTTGTATAAGGCTTACGTGAACAGTATTATCTTCGGCTCGAGCTCGTATATAGATAACAGCCGCAAAGGCTTGTTTTGATGCATCTGAGAATGCGTGCAGTTCAACAGAAGCTGTAGAAAGGCAATTGAACCAAAGTTTTTGAAACATAATTTTCGCCAGAATTGTGGTGGGAGCCAACCAACCAAGAGGGTCAAAAAGTTTTGCTGAGTCAGAGAGAACACCGTTTTTTGTTATTTTATCTGAAAAAGTATAGTTTATCTTAAAACAAAAGCAGTCTGATTGAGGATTCCATGATAAACCTAGCGCCTTTACCACTTCACAGTTTTTTACCTCAAAATCTTTTGAAGCTAAATTCTTCAGAGGAAACTGTTTTAAAAATTCAATCGAGTTAGAGTTACACTTACGCAAATTGAAACCAGACAGCTGCAATGCCTCACGTAGTTGTTGTTGTAATTGTGTTGCTTCGTAGTTAGTATCAGCACCTGATATTACGTCGTCCACGTATGTATCTGATTTGAATACTCTGTTAGCAAGCGGATAATTTGCAGGTTCATCACATGCAATTTGTTTAAGTACTCTTATAGCCAAAAAAGGGGCGCTTGTTGTGCCATAAGTGACTGTTTTAAGCTTATAAATGTCTATGTCATTTGTATTTTCATCTCGCCATAATATGCATTGGTAATTTTGATGTTCTTCACAGACATTAATTTGCCTGAACATTGTTTCTAAGTCGGCGGTAAATCCTATTTTGAATCGACGCCATCGTGTTATAACTTGCGGTAGGTCATTTTGCAAAGGAGGACTAAGTTCTTTGTTTAAAAATGAATATGGTGGTGGTGTGTTGCTGCTACCGTCGAAAACTACTCGGAGTTTTGTTGTAGTACTGTTTTCTCTTAGTACTCCATGGTGTGGCAAAAAGAAACATTGTTTTGGTATATCATGTGGATACTTACCAACCCTCTCCATATGATTTAGTTGTATATATTTAGCTATAAATTCTTTGTAAGCTTCTGAAAACTGAGGTTTAATTTTAAACAAAGGAATCATTGTTTAAAAGGTTTTAATCTTCTTAATGCTTGAAAATCACTGTTGTAAAACGATGGTAATGGTTTTCCAAAAAGTATGTTTTTAAATGGCAAATTTACAGTGTATCGGCCGCTCGTGCTCTTTCTGAAAGCTTCCATAAAATAAGTCTCGCACAATTCGTCTTCTAATGACAATTTTCTTTCTTCGACCAGTTCTTATTGTTCCCAAAAAAGCCGTAATTGATCTTCAAGGTTACAAGCGTTTACGTTTATATTGTTTTCTGTGGAACAATTTCTTAGAGGACCAGAGACCAGCCAACCAAAGTTGGTTTCCTGTAAGTAAAAACTGTTTGGAATTTTATAGGAATTAGACAACAAAATTTCCCCATAAACGTCACTTCCCAAAAGCACATCAATTTTTGCTGGCAGATAAAATGTCGGATTAGATAAACAAAATTGTTTTAAATTTGGTAATTCACCTTTGCTTATACTTTGTGGCTTATATGTTGTTAATTTATTAATTACAAATGCATCAACTTGTGAACAAAAGTTTTTGTTGTAGTTGGACAACAGCTGTAGATTTACAGAATAATTTATTAATGCTTTGTTATTTTCACCAATTCCACTTACAGATTTTTCTTCTATTTTTGTTTATTTAAATTTAACAGATGTGTCAGTTCTGCTGTTATAAATGATGCTTGCGAGCCTGGATCTATTAAAGCTTTAACAGTATGTAAAGTAGATTCAGTTTTTATTAATACGTTAGCTGTAGCTAGCAATACTTGAGGTCTGTGGTTAACAGTGTGAGACGTAACATGAGAACAAAACTGTTGGTTTGCTTGTTTGATACTTGTCGTTAGTTGATCGCTTTCTTTTACAGATCTACATTGTACGTTAGTAGTTGTTGGTATATATTGATATTCATATTGAACTATGTAAAATAGTATGATGCTTTTGTTTACACTGCTGGCAGCGAGCTGTTGATGTACAGTGATTTAAGCTGTGGCCAGTATGTAAACAATTTGAACAAATGTTATGTTTTTGTATAACAGATTTTTTCTCTTGTGGAGTTAGTGAAGATAACTTGAAATATTTGTAGAGAGGATGTCTACGTTGGCAGCAAGGGCAAAAATTATGGTTGATTATAGTGTTATTAACATGATATGTTCTCTTATTAAATTTGATCGGTAAACTGTTATTGAAAGCAGATTTTTGTAATTTGGATGATTTCTGTGCTTCTTATATAGATTCTAATGTACGAAATAAAAATTCTAGAAAAGTTAACATACTTGCTATTGGAGGAACTTGATTGTTGTTGGTTATGGATTGTTCCCATTCTTTTCTGGTTTGTTTGTCCAACTTTTGACTCGTGAGGAATATTAAGATGGCATCCCATTTATCTACTTCAATGTCGAGTGTTTTTAATAAATATATTGAAGAGCGCGTTGTGTCAAGTAATTCTTTGATACTTTCAAATGATCCATTGGTGTTTGGAGTATTTAGCAATTTCTTTAATATTTGATCAACTATCTTCCTTGTGTCATGGTATCTTTCTTCTAGAGCTGTCCAGGCAGCATTATAATTATCATCCGATGCTGGATATTGATTAATTATATAGAGTGGAGATCCTTTACACGACCCTTTAAGGTAAAAGTATTTTTGAATGCCAGTAACAGAAGTATTGTTGTGTACCAGCGAGAGGAACATGTCACGAAAGGGTATCCATTCGATATAATCGCCACTAAAAGTTGGTAACTCAATTTAAGGAAGTCTTGCGTTTGAAGTGAATGAAGAATTTTGAACTGAAGATGATACCACGGTGCTTGACATATGCGGTTGAGTAGTTGGTGGCTCAAAAGACAAATCCAGAAGTTTCGAATTGAGTGTTAAATAGTTTTCAAAAAATACATAAAAAAGTCATCATTTAAGTACGGCACATCACTTTCATTTATTGAGTTTTCATTAATGGTTTCAGATATTTGTTCGTGATCTTCTTTAAAAGTTTTATAGGTTAGGTCAATTTCCTCAAGAAGAGTTTGTATGTAGCCTTTTGTAATTTCTTCTTTTGGCTTTTGTTCAATAGTGGTTAAAATTTTTTGCAAATGTTTATTTGCAGATTATTTGTTTGTATAACGTTTAAAATATTTTCCATTCTGAAGTATTCAGCGAACGGAAAATAAGCTTTAATTTAGGCAGATTACAACCAGTTTCTTAAATTTAAAAAGACGATTTTATATCCACGTAGGGGGAGTATAATTTTGCTCTTAATAATTTGACGGGAATTTAATTCTATCTAAATTTGATAGGTTCCCGGGTTTCGGGACCATAAAAATGTAATATTCGAAATTATATCGGGACTAAGAATTAATAATATAAAAGAAAATAAGTAATTAACAACAAGAAGTTGACAGTTCGCAAAGTCAGGGTTAGTATTTAGTATTATGTAATAGAACTCCCAAACACAGTGAATTACAAAACTTTTCCATTATATTGCAATACATTACAATAATCAACAAAGAAGGAGCGGTACTTCTAGAGAAAGGACTAAAACACAACATCCACAAAGGAAATCGAGTAAGCTATTGTCAATGCGGTGGGTTCAACAATGGGTTCAACACTACTACCAAGAGGAGAACAGGACTAAGCGTGTTACATTCGCAAATAAATAATCGAGAGAGAGAGAGAGAGAAGCCAAAAAAAACAAAGGGAAAACAGAACATGGAATGCAAAACAGTCAAGAATCTTAAACAAAAACTGTTAAGAAACAACGTGGCACATACACTGACAAATATGAACCCGTCAGTCCCACCAATGAGACCAATAGTGGACTACAAATCAGCGCTGAGCTACAAACTCTCCAAACATTTAAAAGTAGTGTTAAAGAATACTTAAGAACTACCAAACACGTACACAGTAACCAACACGACAGAACTAATTTAAAAACTAAACGCCGTAGAGATTGTAATAGTTAAACAATTGTTTATTAACTGTAGCTCGTCTTGGGAACTCAAAGTTTTGTTTATTATTAAGGAGCTCTGCTAGAGAGCTCCGCTTTTAATTATTGAAATTACAATTGATATGTTATGCTTAAAACTAATCTTTTATATACAAAATTTGTGAATCTTAAACAAATCTAGAATTCTTATAGTGATGGTTAGTACTTATTCTAAGTTCTTATTTAGTATACGTTAGTGCTTGATTTAAGTTATAAGTCCCACACTAATGTGTCGTGGGAAAATAGTAATATGGAAGTAATACGACGCGTGCTTATACCGCAGTACACAGCGCACACCAAAATTGCTGCGTCAGGTGTTTACGCTGGACAGCAAACTCAAGTAATATGATTCTTAATTTAATTACTCTGCAGTACACAAGGCTTACATGTATACAAACATGAACAATTAATGCTGTCCAGTATTGTTTGGTTAAACGAAACCCTGCAGTACAAAATAAAATATGTTTATCTAACATCGCTACAATATCACCGAAAACACGAAATTAAAATCATTCGATATTTAAGGTCTATATCCACCCATAGCAGAAACTACAAACATAGTGAATGAAACAGTACTGAAAAACACGAAAGACAAAGACCTTGCTTTATAACTCACAAGTACCTTAAAAACTACACTACACCAGACAGACAAACGGACTTGGAATGGGAAACCCAACCTCAGCAATACTCATGGAAGTATTTATGCAACATCTGGAAAGACAATACATGGAACATATGATTCGTCTCGGAGTAACATTCTACGCACGATACGTAGATGACATATAATGTGCAATCACGGGAAATATCGAAGTGGAACTACTAGAATACATCAACAAACAACTCAAAAACATCAAATTCACAATGGAAGCGGAAGAAGATAACAAAATAAATTATCCGGACCTGACAGTAAAGGTAAACAAAAATACCAACATACTCGAATACGAAATATTCAGAGAGACTACGGCCACAGACACAATAATACATAATACTTCCAACCACCCACAGCAACACAAGCACGCGGCGATCAGACAACTAATAACTAGACTAGAACGTACACCACTAACAAAAGAAGCATACAACAAAGAATCAAATACGATATATACCGTAGCAGCAAACAATGGTTACAAGAAAGACATTGTAGACATAATCAAGAAAGAATTTCAAAGACTCAGAGAACACAACAGCGAGAACGAAAGAAAAACATGGGCCACTTTAACTTGCACCGGAAAATCAACACAAAAAATAGCTAACTTTCTCAAGAAATACAACATAAATATAGCATTCAAAACAAAAACCAACCTAGGACGAATATTACAAACTAACACACACAAAGAGGAGTAGCTACATAGATAAACAGGGGGTTACATACTCACGTTCACCTGTCATCACAGCTACAAAAGACAAACAGGATACAAAATAAGAACAATATTTCGATTTTTAATACTTAATTTTATTTTATTGAATCTTTCTACTAAAAGAAATTTACAATAAGTATTCAAATCTTATTTCTAAATTATTATTTACTATTTGTTACCAAATTAATAACTAATTTATCGTCTTCAAATCTTGATTGTTTCAGCGACCGTGTTTGAGTACAGACGTACGTCATATCAAGCGCGTCACAAATATATTTTTTTAAGAATTCAATTGAACAGTGAACAGTTAGTAATAACAAATAAATAAATAACAAAAACATTAATGAAAAACATAAAAAAGCTAATAACAACAATGCTTATTACTCTTTTAGTTACACAAATGCTAATAATGCAGTGAACAATATAAATAATCAAAAAAAGATGACAGTGCTTTTTTAACCGCCAGGCCAATTGACCGAACGCGTTCACTACCAGCAAATATAAATTTATCTGCCACAGAAACAGCGAACGCATCAAATAAAAATCAACAAATAAACAATGCAAGTGCTACAAAGAAAATAGTACAAGAAGATAAAGAAAAGGGTACTGTTATATAAAACGCTTTATTAGCACCACTAAATTGTATTTATATGGTGATGTATGTATATCAAAATATATATAACTAGATGAAGTAAAAGTAGAAATAGTGATAAATGAAATAAATAAAACACTCGTTCTTTAACCATCAAAGATCACGGTTGTCTTTATAACAGGTACTGTATCTAAACGCGTGCAAACTGGTATCGATCGAACCAAGAGGAAGGCCTGTCCTAAATCTTCGCAACAAGAGCGGACCGCCAAACAATATAAAGGTTCTCGTCAAGTAGCTGCAATATCGGTAAATGAAAATAGATTCTCTGTACTTGCTTCCCCGGATAATAGATATGCCGAACCCACTGTAAAGGACCAAAACCTCCACCAATTTACTTGCGCGAACAAACATCAAATGCTATTTTCAATATGCTGTCCCAACTCGTACGTAAAGAAAATTTCTATGTGGCTTCTGTACGAAGAGGACTAATACAAGAAACAAATATCCCAGCCTACACTGAGAAGAATTATCGCCTAATCGCAAGTCGTCTCGGTGCAGATAATAAGAGCTATTATAAGTATTAACTAAAAATGTTAAAAAGGAAGGTTATGTTGTAAAGTCAGTGCTCAATATTCTAAATACGAATAAAGTTCCCCAAACTATGCATCGTGTTGAAATCGTATTATCGTACCTCAGCTTAAATCAACAAACTCGGTTCATCCTATATACTATTTGCGTTACCTTTTAAACAGAAGAATAATGGTGGAAGAGCCTCTAAAACGCAATGGCCCTCGTCAGTGTACCAACTGCCAGGAATTCGGACACACGAAAACCTACAGCAAGCTATCATCCGTATGCGTTGTTGGCAGTGATGCGCACCGGACTTTGGAATGCACTTCTTCCAAAACAGACACTAAGGTCAAAAAGGCAGCAACTGTGATGAAAGCCACACAGCATACTACAGGGGTTGCAAAATCTTTCAACATGTAAAATATATTGCGAAATTCGTACGTCAACCTGAATATGAGCAACATAGGTCTTCCCAATTTCCTCGGCTGCATGCTGGTTCTAATGCTAGTACACAAGCTACACAGCCACACACTAAACCAAACTATTCCAAACCATTGAAAAATTATTTACCTAATGCGGATGACAAAGATTCCAATGCGCATGCCCACGTCTTAAAAGAGGGTGTACAGACAACCCCTCACTACTAACAATTCGAGTTAAATAAAGCTGAACAGTATTGCTTTCTTTCAAAAGCCGATCTAATAATAGTAACGATTCTCTTTTATTTTTCAATAGAACTATGCCTTGCTCGAAAACCAAACTGATGATCTGGGATAACGTTTTGTTCTTTCAGAAACGGAGTTACAGTCGCAATGAATAATTTTTCAAATATCTTTGACAAAACTGAGAGTAGGCTAATGGGCCTGTAGGATGTATCCCGGCTTAAGACCTTTCCTGGTTTTGGGATCATAACTATTTCAGACATCTTCCAAGAGCGTAACAGCTGAATTAGGTAAGTTTTTTATCATTGATCCTGTAATACGATCAGGTCCGGGTGATTTCTTCATGTCCGTATTTTTAGTTGTCGATTTTAAAGAAGATAACCGAAATTTTCATTCACGGTGTCAACAATAATTGGAATAGTGGAATTACTTATATCATGTGGTGCGAAAACTTTCTCTAAGTGATTTGCGAATGCATTTGCCTTTTCAATTGAGTTTTCAGCCCAAGTACGGTCTTCAAGTCTTAGTGGGGATGCGTAAGCAATTGGACATTGTAAGTGCTTTTGAGCTTCTCACAGGCTATAATCCGTGTTTTTTTAAAAAGCTGTCGATAACGATTCGTGTTTCTGTTTCAATTTACTGGCATAAGTTTATTTGAATTTTTATGTGTGGAGAATGACTATTTTGGCATTGTCTTCTTAGCCTTCTTTTCTCAATGACGAACATCTATATATCTGCTGTTGCCTGGTACGATTTTTTTTATCTGGTGGCTTCGTTGGCTTTGCAGCTAAGTCTGTGGCAGTCACGACGTCTGTAAAATGATCAACAGCGGCTTGAATATCAGCTGGATTTCTCAGTGGGATGTTCAAAGATAAGTAAGAGCTCACATACATTTTATATTTATACGTGTTTCTATTTGGGTTTCAGGTGCAGTGGCAAAATTTAGTGTAAAATAACAATTGCAGGTGAATGATCAGAAGGTAGGTCATAGGATGAACTAACGAACAGTTGATCCCATTTGATGTTTATTACTATAGCAAAATCATTAAAGTTTGGCAACTTATTAAAGTAGGTGGGTTTACCGGCAGATACGACATCCGGCTTGTTTGCTTGAACTGTATAATACAACTACCTTCCTCTAGGACTAAGGAGTCTGGAATACCAATACGTGTGCTTTGCATTGTAATCGCCAGCAGCAATAAACTTTTTCCATAGTGTAGCAGAGAACCTGGCAGATTGATGGTGTTCGATTTTAAGCTTAGGTGGGCAATACACTGACGAGACTGTAGTTTTAAAATCAGTCAGATTTATAGTCATGGCTTGCAAAAATTCTTCTCTGAATTCGGGCAATACAAAATGCCTTATGTTTTTCCGGACTATAATGACAGTTCCACCACATGCCCTTTCGCTTGGGTGTTTGGTGTCATATACTTGTATAAAAAACTATCAATTCTAAAACAGGTTTTTCATAATGAAATTGTTTAAGAGATTAAAAGTATGTCAATATCATGTGTGATCAGGAAATATTCTACTTCATATTTATGCTGGGAGCACTCGTTAGCGTTCCAGAAGCATATATTTAACATTTTTTGTTAAGCAAAACTTGCAGAAGCATATTTTGGGTTCGCATCATTTTCTGAAACATAGCCTGCATAGTTGTCATAAATTATTTATTGTTTGTATTAAATTATCGATTGAACTCGAATTGTTACTAGTGAGGGGTGTCTGTGCACCCTATTTTAAGACATGGGCATATGAATGTTTATGCGAATTAGAACTTTTGGCATTCGCTTTAGGTAAACAATTTCTCAATCGGTGGGCATGTAACTAGTTTGTTTTTGTGTGTGGCTATGTAGCTTGTGTACTAGCAATAGAACCAGCATGAAGCCGAGGAAATTGGGAAGACCTATATTGCTCATATTCTGGTTTACGTACGACTTAAGCAATATTTTTGCATGTTGAAAGATTTTGCAGCTCCTGTAATTTGCTGTGTGGCTTTCGTCACCGTTCCTGCGTTTTTTACCTTGGAGTTTGTTTTGGAAGAAGTGCATTCCATAGTACGGTGCGCATCATCACAAACAACGCATACGGATGTTAGCTTGCAGTAGGTTTTCGTGTGTCCGGATTCCTGGCAGTTGGTACACTAACGTGGCCCATTATGTTTTAGAGGCTTTTCTGAAGTATTCCGAGTAATAAGGCACGTACTCACATTAAGGATAAACACAAGACTGAATTCATTTTATTTCAGAGAATTACTTTTTACATTCTTACATAGTTGTAGTGTATTGTATTTATGCGTACTATAAAATGTACTAGATAGTTATGTCAAATATGTGTAATGTATGTTTTAAATATACTACACTACTCCACGTTCAAAATTTACTTTACTTCATTTTCAAATTGGTAATAAATATGTATATAATCTTTTAATAATAATAAAAACTGCTTCGACGTATTTCTCGACGTCGTCTAGAGCTTCTTCTTCTTCGTTAGCGTCATAGGCGCAACGGTTTTCTCCTTGGGATGTTACTATTTTGGTTGGTTCTGTCTCTTGAGTTGATGATGATCGGGTTGGTTCTGTCTCTTGAGTTAGTGATGATTGGGATCCCACAATATTGCTTGGTACTGATTGTTCGCGGCTTTTACATTTTATTTTAGAGAAATAGTGTGTTGTATCAGGTCTCGTTGTCTGTTAGGGATAGCTAGATTTTATTTGATTTTGATGTCTTCTTTGTATTCCATTTTCGCATTTAACGACGTATATGACTTTACCAATACTATTTTGTATAATGACAGGAACCCATTTTTTCCTTTTGAATAATTTCTTATAAAAACATGATATTTTTTTTGATTTTTCATTTTTTAGGCGTACTTTCTCGAACTTTCTTTAAAGGTTCGATTAATTGCGACCAGATTGTGCGAACAGGTCTACCACGCATACGTTCTGCTGGAGATTTACCTTCCGCAGTTGGTATAAAACGATATGTGGATAAAAATTTTAATACAGCTTCCTTTGTTGTCATTTGCTCTTCAAGATTCTTTCTTACGGTGGATTTGAAGGTTCGTACAAAACTTTTCGCCAGCCCATTAGATGCGGGATGGAAAGATGTTGTTGTAACATGGCTTATACCGAATTTGCGACAAAACCCTTAATAATTATTGGCGGTGAGTTGGGGACCATTGTCACTGACAATTGTTTTTGGAATGCCTTCTATGGATAATATTGAAGAAAGTGTAGAAATTTTGTCCTCGCTTGTTTTGTTTGACATCGACGTGACATATCGAAATTGGGAAAACGAGTCAACACAAATGAGCCACATTGAATTAAAAATAAGCCCAGCAAAGTAGATGTGCACTCTTTCCCATTGTGCAGTTGATTTTGGCCAACTCGGGTACGCCCTTGCTGGAGCTTGATTTTCTATTTTGCAAATGTCACAGGCAGCTGCTAAATGTGTAATGTTGTCATCAATGTTTGGGCAACAAACATACTGTCGAGCAAGTTGCTTCATTTACACAGTACCCCAATGTCCATCATGCAAAAGTTGTAATATTTTTTCTCTTATACAATTTGGAATTACAACGTGAAGATGTGCTGGTTGTAAGCAAAGAACATTGTTGTGAATAGTAAAATAGTTTCTTCTGTTGAAAAATGGTTGTAGTTGTCTGTCATCATTAGCTAATTTATTTGGCCAGCCATTTTGCATAAAATAACGAACTCTACTAAGTTGTTTATCTTTTTCAGCATACTTAAGAATATCTTCAATGTTCAATGGAAAGTTTTTAAAAGATATTTCAAAACATGAATCTCCTTTGTCGAACCGCTCATCGTTTTCCAATGGAAGTCGAGACAAGGCATCGGCATTACCATGGTCGCCTGTTTTTCGGTATTTAATATCGAGTTGATAGGCCATCAGAGTTATCGCCCAGCGTTGCAGACGATGTGCTGTCATAGATGGCAAATGCTTGTTGGGGTTGAAAATGCTTACTAGTGGCTTGTGGTCGGTAATTAGTGTAAATTGCGAGCCCGTATTTTTCGATTTAGCTGTACCGCACTTGGTATATATTTAAAGTTTTTGAGGCAAACGCTATAGGCCTTTCGGTTCCGTCAGAGTAAATGTGAGAAATCACGGCGCCTATACCGTATGGTGAAGCATCGGTTGCTAGTGATATAGGAAATTCTTCTTGAAAATGACAAAGTTGCGTTGCATTTACTATACACGTTTTAAGCTGTTCGAAATGTTGCTACTGCTTTTCATCCCAAATAATGAGTGCGTTTTTTCGACGTAACAAGTTAATGGGGGCAGCGATATCAGAAAAGTTAGGTACAAAATTATGGTAATAGTTAACCTTGCCCATAAATGCTTCTACTTCTTTTAAGTTGCTTGGTCGTTTTAAATTTTTAACCGCAGCAACTCCCGCCTTGTCAGGAAGTATACCTTTGCCACTGATTTGGCGGCCAAGATAACCAATACTTTCCTGTAAAAATCCACATTTTTCTTTTTTATATTTACCTGCAAAATTTTAAGTACATTCTTCAGTCTTTCTATATGTCGTTGTACTGTTGGTGCTGAAAGAATGATGTCATATAAATAGTTGCCGACGCCTTCAATACCTTGAAGCAATTGTTCAATGTATTTCTGAAATATTGCCGGGGCGCTTGCGATATCGTGTGGCAGACGTTGATACTGGAATAGACCAAGTGGTGTATTGATGAATACTAACTTTTTTTTAATCTTCGTCTAGTTCCATTGAAAGATAGGCATCTTTTAAGTATATTTTGGAGAAATATTTTCCGTGGCGTATGATGTGAAGCAGATGCTCTCGTGTTGGTAGCGGATATTGCTCAATATCTATTTGCACATTAACCGTAACTTAAAATCCTCGCATACACGGATTGAATCATCTGGTTTCTTTGCTAAAACTATGGGTGAAGCCCAGTTGCTAAATTTAACGTGTTTAATTATTTTTTGTTCAACAAGATGATTTATTTCATTTTTAAATTGTGGCATTTGAGCAAAAGGAATTGTTCTACTACGATAAAATTTTGGCTATGCGTCTTGCTTGAGTTGAATTTTTGCTTTAAAATATTTTATTGTACCTAGTGTAGGTTGAAAAACTTCTTGAAAATGTGCACATATATGCTTCATTTGACTTTTGTCCATGGCATGTTGTTTATTTGTTTTATTTCAAAACCGAATTTTTTGAACAGAACGAAACCAAATAGATTATTAACTGTATCAGTGTTTACCACAAATAAAATAACATCTTCACGATTTCCACATTTTAATTTTGTTTTTAAGTCACCAAGTATTGGAATTTCTTTTTCCCAAACCCGTACAAAATTCGATTAGTTTTATTTAATCTTTCATATGTTTTTAAGTTGATTATAGAAATCGAAGCACCGGAGTCCATTTGGAATTTAATTGTTTTGTTGCTAAATTCCACGTCAATAAAACTTTTTGAGTTTTCTATATTCACTTTGCCGGAGTTATGTCGCCACATCAACCCCCACCAAAAACCCGGAAGACACCAGCAAAACCACCAATAAAACAACAACAACAAATCATTTAATTTATTTTATTGTGTTCTATCTTATTCGATTTTACTTAATCGACACACTTAATAAAATTCGCATTTTAATTTTAAATAGCTTAGATTAGCAATATAAAACATTATTTTGGTGACAAACTAAATTGTAATAATATACACTACTGATAATAATTTTAAATTATTAAAGTCAGCAAAATAAAACATTCCAACAATTTTGTACTAATTAATACTTACTTCCTGTTTACCAACTTGTACACAATTATTATTGTTTTATTCTTGTACTGCATTTTTTCTTGTTATTTTATTTTTCTGACTCATCAACATTATTTTATTTACGAACCTTCATGTTAAGTTAATTTAAACAAATAAAATTAATTATTGGTGTAACCTTCAAGAGAGAACAAGTATTATATTTGGTAGACAACATAGTTATGTAACTGGCGCAGTCGTAAAAGCCAACGGATCGCGTTGAAGCTTAAGTTAAATTGCAACTAGTGTTAATACAAAAGAAAATAAAAATCCCTGCACCACCTGTTCAAAAATTCGAGGGAATATCGAACGGAGATCAAATATCAAGAGCATATTGGTATAAGGCTTTACAAGGAAATAAGTTGAAATACCCGAGTACCCGTTGGAGAAAGGACCTAATTCCTCATGCATACAATCCTCATAGGGGCTCTGTAAGTACTGTGAGGTTTATTAAATTACGGAAAATAAACAAAAATGAATAAAAAAAGGATGAAAGCAACAAACATAATAAAAAAAAATTATTTAAAAAGAAAAAACATACATACAAAATTTTTTTATTATTAAAAACGTTAAATTAAAATTTACTTGAAAATTGCTGCGATTCCTACGGGACCCTCCAGTAAAGGAAAAGTAATATAAATTTAATAGATTTGTTAATACAAATAAAAATATCAGAAAGTATATAAAAAAAAACGAGAAAGAAAACGAAACTATAAAAAAAAAACAAATATTATAAAAATATATATTTTACAAAAAGGGAAAATAAAGAATTATTAGATAACAAATATTAAGGAACAATTTAAAGAAAGAAGTGGAAAAGTTTAAATAAAAGATATAATAACCTGAATTAAAAATTCTTTGTGTCGGCATTACTTATATATGTATGTATATAAATTCAAATTCTTAATCAATTCGGACCACATTATTTTATGCAAACAAAACAAGTTTATTATATTTTTGATGAGTAGTAAATCTCGATTTCTTCCATATCCTAAAGATTTTAAGATCTTTAAGTCAAGAAGCCTACCCGGTATACCCGAGAATATTGGATTAGATTTTAAAATGCCTTCGGATACAGAAGTTCCAAGTATAGCAAAGAATCAAGTGACAGTTAATAGTAATGACATTTTTAATTCACTTAGAATTCCGGTTGCAATCAAAGACTTACCCAAATTTTACGGTAATCCAAGATTGCTCTATGAGTTTATTAGCAATGTGGAAGAAATACTTCTTCACATTAGGGGAGCGGATTATACTCCTCAAGGACAATTTCTCTTGAGGGCCATAAGAAACAAAATCGATGGTCAGGCCAATGAAGTCCTGAATATGTACGGTACATCCCTCAATTGATTGACGGATAAGCGGACGGAAACCTCCCTAATTAGAGATCTTCATTCTTTAAAACAGTACGGCAAACCAATTGAAAAATTCTACAGCGAGATTATGGAAATCCAATCAGCTCTATCAAATAACTTATCAATTCATTAATCCGACATTAATGTAATTAATGCAAAGAGAAATCTCTTTTCTGAAATGTGTCTAAATTCATTTTTGTCGGGTTTACGGGAACCTATGGGTTCTACTATTAGAGCAATAAGACCGGAATCATTGCCGTAGCCCTTGATTATTGCATTAGGGAACAAAATATCCATTATATAAGATCCAATTTGAACAAACCCAAGTATCCTCAATGGAGACCAAATTATCAATACACTCCATATTTTAAGTATTCACAAAATGATGTAAATAACGCACCAAGACAGGAAAATTATTATCAACCTCGAAGAAATTTGAATTTTTCAGACAGACCTTATTATGTCAATAACAATAATTTAGAGCCAAATTTCAACAATCAGAATCGTAACTTTTTACCCCAAAATTCCCAAATACACCGCGAACATTTTCGTCGAACTTTATAGCTTTAACATAGATCACAAATCATGCAATGAACGGATTGCAAATTTCTCTGACTTACTCCGAACGGAACATCTAAATAGCGAGGAGAAACAGAAACTTTTGAAATTATGTAGTAAATATAGTGATATCTTTTATAGCGAGGATGAGAATTTAACGTTTACAAATGAAATAAAACACAGAATATGACAACGGACGATATCCCTATTCATACTAGGTTCTACAGGTATCCTTTCGTTCACAAAGAGGAAGTTCGGAGACGGATATCGAAGATGTTAGAACAGGGAATTATTAGGCCGAGCTTTTCCCCATGGAGTTCTCCGGTATGGATTGTTAAAAAAAAGGATGCATCAGGGAAGAAAAAATGGAGACTGGTCATTGACTATAGAAAGCTGAACGAAAAAACCGTCTCGGATAGATACCCACTCCCGAACATATCTGAAATATTGGACAAACTGGGCAAATCATTTTACTTCTCGACCCTGGATTTAGCGAGTGGCTTTCATCAAATTGAAATGGATCCACGGGGTATACAAAAAACGGCCTTTACCGTAGAAGGGGGCCATTATGAATATGTGAGAATGCCTTTTGGGTTAAAAAACGCACCCTCAACTTTCCAGAGGGTTATGGACAATGTCCTAAATGATTTGGTTGGAAAAATCAGCCTGGTATACTTGGATGACATCATTATAATTTTGACATCCCTCCAAGAACATATCGAGAATCTAGAAAAAGTCTTCCTGAATATGAGATCTTCAAACTTTAAGGTTCAGATGGACAAATCAGAATTCATGCGGAAAGAAATTGCTTTTTTGGGACACGTAGTTACAACAGAGGGCATAAAACCAGATCCGACAAAAATATAGGCTATTCCGAGATTTCCAATACCACGCACTAGCCGTGAAATAATATCATTCATTGGCTTACTTAGTTCTTATAGGAAGTTTATTCCGAACCTGGCAAAACTTACAAAAGCAAAAACGGAATGTTTGAAAAAGGGCAGAAGCATAACATTAAACGACAAATATGTAAGAGCTTTCGAAACATGCAAGAACATTTTAATGAATGATCCAATATTGCAATACCCTGATTTTACCAAGCCATTTTTGCTCACAACAGACGCAAGTAACATTGCACTGGGAGCAGTCCTCTCTCAGGGCCACATAGGTAGTGACAAACCTATTTGCTACGCAAGTAGGACTCTTTCTGAGAGTGAGATTAATTATTCCACTATCGAGAAAGAACTTCTGACAATAGTGTGGGCAACCAAATATTTCCGCCCCTATCTCTTCGGTCGTAAATTTAAAATTATTACTGACCACAGGCCACTTACATGGCTAATGAGTCTTAAGGAGCCCAATTCGAAATTGGTTAGATGGCGCCTAAAGTTGGAAGAGTATGACTACGAGATCGTATATAAAAAAGGAAAGCTGAATAGTAATGCAGATGCATTGAGTAGGATAAAATTGGACCATGATAATGCCGCTGATATAAACTTGTGTGATTCGGACAAACTGTCTACAATACATTTATGTGACGAGAATTTGAATGATGGTATACCAATCTCAGAAAAACCTTTAAATGAGTTAAACTTGCAAGTTTTATTAGAAAAGTCTGACAAAGTACCCAATATGACTGTTGACACAATTTTTAGAAATAAACAACGTAGAATTATAAGAGAAAAAGAATTTTCCCAGGACACAATAGTTCAGATTTTCAAAAAATTTATACCCTCGGGTAAATTAACTGCCATTTTAACTGATGAATTAACTTTCAAAACTATTCAACTAGTATATTCAAAATACTTCTCAAATGGAAAACAATTTCGTATCGTTCGCTGCACTAAAATTTTATCAGATATAACTGACAATGATAAATAAGTTGAGCTAATTCGTAATTGTCACGAAAATAGGAACCATAGGGTAATTAACGAAACCTATGAATACTTAAAGAGACAATATTATTTCCCTTTCATGCAATCCATAATAAATAAAACTTTAAATAATTGTGAAATTTGCAATACACACAAGTATGACAGACATCCACCAAAATTAGAATTTCAAGTTACAGAAACGCTAAATGAACCTCTTCAGATTTTGCACATTGATATATATACCATCAATAGTAAATGTATTCTAACCATCATCGATAAATTTTCTAAATATGCGACAGGGTATACATTACCATCGAGAACAAGCGTTTGTGTGCTCAAAGCCTTAAAAGCGTTTATGAATCTTTTAGGAATACCTAAGAAAATTTTATGTGATCAGGGTACTGAATTCACGTCTAACATATTCAAAGATTTTTGTAGACAATATAAAATAATACTGCACTTCACATCATTCCAACAATCCAATAGTAATTCTCCAGTGGAACGTCTCCACTCAACCCTAACTAAAATTTATAGAATTATAACGACAACCAGAAAATCCAAGAAAATTGAAGTAGATCACGAAGAGATATTAGACGAGACGTTTATAACTTACAATAATACAATCCATTCATCTACAAAATTTACACCATATGTATTATTCTTCGGAAGACCATATAACTTCTCAAGAGATATAAAATACGGTAATAAACACGAATTTAAAGAAAAGCTATATCCCATTGTTAAAGAAAAAGTTATGAAAGCTAAATTTAAAAATATTACTTGCCTTAATAAAGTTAGGAAACCTCCAGAGAGTAGCGACAAAGATGAGGAAATATATAGAAAAGAATGCAGAAGAAACAAATTAACCGCACGATTTTCAAAACATAAAGTATTAAGGGACAATGGCTTTACTTTACAAACTACTAAGGACAAGAAACTACACAAGTCAAAAATGAAACTGAGACCGCAGAAATAATAAATGCTTCTTTTTACGTTTTTTCTCACTTTCAGCATAGCCTTTGCTTATGGAAAAATCTTAGAGATACAGAATTTTGACAAAAACCAGAATATGATAGCCCTGAAGATTGGACATGCGAGAACGATTAAAAGTCATTTCAATTTCATTCATATAATAGACTTAGACAACTGCAATGCACAAACTTCAAAATTAATTAGCATCGTAAGCAAATCTGAAAAAAATAGTCGTCTAAAAGACGAGGACTATTCAATGGTTTGCGCTCTGTAATAAAATATATAACTGGAAACATGGATGCAAATGACGCAGTGACTCTAAATAGACAAATACAAGAACTTCAAGACGCAGAGTTAAACTCAACTATAATAGAAGAAAATTAGAAAAGTTTGAATATACAAATGATACAGAGATTTAAAAATCTGACAGAACATATAAACAACAACCAAGAAAACATTTCCAATTTTTAAAAAAAAAACTCTCATCAGAAACAAGTAATCATATTCTAAAAGAAAACAATGCGTTATTGGAAATCCAATATATGAATCAACTTTATTATAATATGGATTTATTATTGAATCATATTTCTGATATAATAGAGGCTGTACTGCTTGCAAAGCTTGGTATAATACCAAAGCTTATTCTTCATCCAGATGAATTAGATGAAATAAAACATCATTTTAGATCTCAGAATATTGACTTAGTTTCAGACGGACACCTTTATGAATTTCTGGAACTCCTAGCATATTATAATAATAGCAACCTAATTTTTAATATAAAACTAAGATACAAATACACTTTTCCACCTCATTCCTCTTCCTATAAATAATACAAAAATAATTGAAACGAAACCTTACGTAAGTTACAATAACCACGAGCTCCAATACTTAACAGAGATTTGTCCAAAGATTGAGAACTTGTATTATTGCAAAAGGTCGAATGACTTCGAAAGCACCAATAATTCAACTTGTATCGGCAGAGTACTGAATAATAAAACACCAATATGTCCTGTGAATGATGTGGGACCCTCATCGAATATATTTCAACCGGAGGATAATTATATAATGTTCATCAATGTGAAGGGATTACCGATAACTTCTGATTGCGGACAAAACTTCACAATTAACGGAACCTCCCTTCTCCACTACGCGAATTGTTCCGTCGCGGTAGGCAAAATTTTGGTCAATGAAAAACGTTTTTCAGCCATTGTGTGGCTTAGTAAAAGTGATGAAAGGCCAGATGTATATGTTATGAACGTGATGATTTTTTGAGCTTCTAGCTCACCGTGCATTTCGCATTACAAATATCCCATTGCGGCAGCGGCTATAAAAAATAATCATTATGTGGACGATTATTTAGATTTAGTAGACACTATCAAAGAGGCAAAATATTGCTAACTATATATTAGCGCAAAATAAGATTCCGTCAAAACGTCAACTATTGAAATTTTTAATGTCAATATATGATCCCTAGGTTTTATTGGTAATTATTTAATGTACTTAACGATAATATTGCAAGATGTATGGACAAGTGGAGTAACATGGGATGAAAACATCCATCCTCAGCACATGGCTGAGTGGACCAAATAATTGTAATTTTTACCAGAAATCAAAAACATTGATATACCACGATGTTATCTCCAAACGTTTAATAACTATGACAAAGTTGGTGTGCAGCTTCATACATTTGCTGACGCCAGCGAAAATGGCTATGCAACAGTATCATATTTTAGGATTTCGAACGGCAAAGAGGTTGTTGTGTCTCTTGTCGGTCGAAAACGAGAGTTGCCCCGCTAAGAATAGCTTCTATTCCGCGTTTGGAATTAATGGTCGCAATAATCGCGTCATTAGTTGGCTAAGGTCAGATCAAAAAAGGTATTACCAAATTGTAGTATTTCGTGTAAATGAAATTCTCGACACTACTGAGTTAGAAGCATGGCGATGGGTTCCCGGTAAATTAAATGTAGCGGACGAAGCTACAAAGGGGGCCCCGATTTGTCAAATGGCAGTCGTTGGCATAATGGTCCTGATTTTTTAAAACAACATCCAAGCTCGTGGCCATTATACAATGACATAACTGTTAATATACTACATATAAAAGACATTGACCATTTGATTTAAATTGAAAGTTTTTCGCAGTGGCGTAGAGCACTTAGGTCCGTAGCCTATGTTATACATTATTTAAACAAACTTAAAAATAGCTCAACTCTAAATAACATATCCCAAGACGAACTAAAAAAGGCAGAAGTCGTTCTTCTTAAGCAAGCTCAAACGAAGGAGTATTTAGACGAAATAACAGCGCTTAAAAGTGGTGGAAAAATTAGTAAAAGTAGCTCCGTTTATAAGTTATCGGCTTATTTAGTCAGCGATGGCGTTTTACGCATCAATGGTCGAATAGATTATGCTAATATTCCGGATGAAATGAAACAGCCGGCTATTATGCCAAAACGGAGTTACACCACTGATCTTATAATGCTACATTTTCATGCACAATATCATCACGGAAACCACGAAACTGTTATAAACGCAATTCGACAGAAATATTATGAACAATTTTTTTTTTATACTGTATTTTATTTTATTGAATCTTTCTATTAAAAGAAATTCACAATAAGTATTCAAATCTTATTTCTAAATTATTATTTACTAGTTAGTACCAACGTAATAACTAATTTTTTGTATTCAAATCTTAAAAATCTATCTTCTTATCTTATGAACAACTTTTTTTTTTTTATACTGTATTTTATTTTATTGAATCTTTCTATTAAAAGAAATTCACAATAAGTATTCAAATCTTATTTCTAAATTATTATTTACTAGTTAGTACCAACGTAATAACTAATTTTTTGTATTCAAATCTTAAAAATCTATCTTCTATTGTGTAGAGAGAGCCGCCTTGCCAGGCTCAATGTGTCACTTCTTTTTAGTCTCTGGTGGCCGTCAAATTGCAATAAATTGCGTGCTAGAGTGTTGGGATGTGCGACTAGTTTGTTCACGTATTTGGACGTCTATGTTTTAACTTCTTCGTGGATAGTGGGAACTTTGAGATCCCTATGTATGTTTTCATTTCTTATGTACCAGGGGGCGCATACGATATGACGTAAAATCCTAGACTGTCTTTTCTGTAACTTCTGGATGTTTGATGCACAGGCAGTACCCCACAGCTGAATACCATATGACCATATTGGCTTTATAACGGATTTGTATAATAGGACTTTATATTCCAAAGCCAAAGTTGAGTTAGGACTTATTAGCCAATGCAGTTGATTTGTTCAAAGCTTTATAGACGTTATTTTTGCCTCAATGTGACGGATCCAAGTTAGGCGCCGATTTAGGTGGATACCTAAATATTTGACGTGCGTTTCCGCTGGAACTGTGGTATTAGTTATTGTGATTGGTGGACAATTTTGCCTTCTAAGGGAAAACGTTACATGAGCACATTTTGATGGATTTACCTTTATTCTCCACTGTTTTAGCCAGTCTTCTAGCTTATGAATATGGGACTGCAGCTTTTCAGATGCATCCTTTGGATCATTACTGACACTTATAATTGCAGTGTCGTCTGCAAAGGTTGATGTGGGCTTGTCGGCATATCCGCTGTATAGATGATATATAACAGCGGCCCTAGCACACTACCTTGAGGTATTCCTGCACTGATTTTCCCACATCTTGAAAGCTGGTCCTTTGACCTTACTTTAAAAGTTCTATCGCACAAATAGCTTTTTATAAGCCCATCATGGCAGACTTTATCAAATGCTTGGGAAATGTCTATAAATAAAGCTGAACAGTATTGCTTTCTTTCAAAAGCCGATCTAATAATGGTAACGATTCTATGGACTTGTTCAATCGTACTATGCCTTGCTCGAAAACCAAACTGATGATCTGGGATAACGTTTTGTTCATTTAGAAAAGGAGTTACACTCGAGACGAATAATTTTTCAAATATCTTTGACAAAACTGACAGTAGGCTAATAGGCCTGTAGGATGTAATCTGGCTTGAGTCCTTTCCAGGCTTCGGGATCATAACAATTTCAGACATCTTCCAAGAGCATGGGAAGAAGCCGACGCGCAACATGGCATTAAATATGTAAAGTAAAATTCTTACAGCTGAATTAGGTAAGTTTCTTATCATTGATCCTGTTATACGATCAGGTCCAGGTGATTTCTTCATATTCGTATTTATAATTGTCGATTGTAAAGAACACAACCGAAATTTCATAGGATCATTCACGATGTCGCTAATAATTGGAGTAGTGGAATTACTTATATCATGTGGTGCGAAAACCTTCTCTAAGTGCTTTGCGAACGCATTTGCCTTTTCACTTGAGTTTTTAGCCCAAGTACGGTCTTCAAGTCTTAGTGGGGATTCGTAAGCAATAGGACATTTTGTGTGCTTTACAGCTTTCCACAGACTATAATCCGTGTTTTTCATTGGATACAAGTTTTTTAAAAAGTTGTCGGTAGCGAGTTGGTGTTTCTGTCTCAATTTACTCCGTAAGTTTTTTTGGCATAAGTTCATTTGCATTTTTATGTGTGGTGAACGACTATTTTGCCATTGTCTTCTTAGTCTTCTTTTCTCAATGACGAGCATCTGAATATCTGCTGTTGCCTGGTACGTTATTATTTTAGCTGATGGCTTTGTTGGCGTTGCAGCTATGGCTGCGGCAGTCACGACGTCTGTAAAATGGTCTACAGCTGCTTGAATATCACCTGGATTTCTCAGTGGGATGTTTAAAGGTAAGTGAGAGCTCACATACATTTTATATTTTAACCAATTCGTGTTTCTGTTCGGGTAGAAACTAGGGGTTTTAGGTGCAGTGACAAAACGGTCGTGTAAAATAACAATTGTAGGTGAATGATCAGAAGATAGGTCATAGGATGAATTAACTAAGAGTTGATCGCGTTTGATGTTTTTTACTATAGCAAAATCAATAAGGTCTGGCAACTTATAAGATAGTAATCCGAAAGTGTCAAATGTGTAAAGTAAGTAAAACTGAAACATCATACCTGCAAATGGCAAAACTTCCTATTGCAAGGTTATTGACACATATCGCACCCTTTACATTTACTGGGCTTGTATGGATTTTTTTGGTCCGATTGCGGTGATCGTCAATCGTCACAAGGAGAAAAGGTACGGAGCCTTGTTCACTTGTCTAACCATCCCAGCCGTTTAAATTGAGTTAGTACATTCTTTAACCACCAGTTCATGTATTATAGCCATTCGAAATTTTATGGCCAGACGTGGAACGCCAAGAGAATTTTTCAATGATAACGCGACCAACTTTGTTGGAGCAGAAAGAGAGCTAGGCGAAGCTATAAAAGAGGTTGATTCTAATGAATTCATTCGTGATTTCGCAACAGCTACTACTAAGTGGAATTTTAATCCACAAGCTACCCCACATTTGGGTGGAGTATGGGAACGTATGCTACGTTCTGTTAAGACCGTTTTGTATAAGATAATGCCATCGAGGTCGCCTGATGATAAAACATTGCGCAGTATGATGGCTGAAGTCGAAAATATTATAAATTCACGTCCACTAACTTATGTCCCAATAGACAACGAAAATCAAGAGGCGTTAACTCCTAATCATTTATTGTTAGGGAGTTCAAATGGCATGAAACCATTAGCTGATTATGATGACGGCGACATGATTGTTAAGACTATCTGGTTACAGTCGTAGATGAATGCACAAGATTTTTGAAAAGATGGCTGACCGAGTGCTTACCGTCGCTTACCTGCAGAACAAAATGGTTTGAAGGGAAAAGTATTGGAGACTACCATTGCAAGTGACGGTCAAGTTCGCAGAGCAAGGATTATGCCGACCTGTGGCGTGTTAGAAAGGCCAGTAACAAAATTGGTCTTACTCGACGTGGCGCCAAATGGGGAGTAGGGCTGCGAATGTCCTTCTTGCCATACTGCGGCGGGGTGTTAGCGCCACTATCGTCCAATTAATAATCGTTTACTTATTTATCGTAGTTATTGACCTATTGTAATCTCAATCTGTAAAAATTAAAAAGTATGTAAAAAAATCCCAAGCAGTGAAAAGGGCTCACATTTGTTTTGATAAGAAAGCCATTTTGTAGTCGTGAAATTAAAGTTCAACGCAACGTGTTACAACTTTATTGGCGAAAATAGAAAAAATATATTTTGTAACACAGCTTAGAATACCAATTTTTCGCGCTTGATTTTTATGCTAAAAAGTACGTACACATATAAATTAAATAAAAAATATATTTTCTTTAGCAGACACTTTATTATAATTAGGAATTTCAACATACAAATACAATAAATCTGAATAAACTAAAATTATTTAGTAGTGTATTTGTCGTTTACAATCTTATAAAAACTGGGCGCCCGAGCAAATTCCCGTAAGATTGACCTTAAATTAGTTAATATCAGTTTAAGCCGAATTTGTACAGTTACCTATCTGATAAAAATTAAATAAAGGTACACTTATTTTTCAAGCTAAATACAAAATAACTATTATTTTATTATTTCTTTTAGTATTACAACAAGAAAAGAAACAGGTATGATCGGTACATAACCCTAACCAAGAGGAAGGCCAATCCTAAGTCTTCGCAGCAAGAGCGAACCGCCAAACAATATAAAGGTTCTCATCAAGTAGCTGCATTATAGGTGTGAAACTATATTCTCTGTACTTGCTACCCCGTATAATGAAAATGCCGAATCCACTGTAAAAGAAAAAAAACCCACCAATATACTTGCGCGAACAAACATCAAACGCTATTGTAAATATGCTGTCCCAACACGTTGGTAAAAAAAATTTCTTTGTGGATTCTGTATGAAGAGAAAAAAAATCCTAGCCCACAGTTAGAAAAACTACCGCTTCATCGCAAGTCGACTCTATGCAGAAAATAATAGCTATTATACGTATCAACCTAAAACTGCTAAAGGTTTAATAATCATCGTATAGCGCATCGATAGTTCCGTTCCCACTGAGGAAGCAAAAAGTGCCATAGAACAGAAGAATAACTGTAAAAGAGCCTTTGAAACGTAATGGTCCCCGTCAGTGTGCCAGTAATGTGCATACATGAAAAGTTACTGCAAGATACCTTCCGTATGAGTTGTTTGCGGAGATGCGTACCGAACTTTAAAAGCACTTTTTCCAAAACAGACTCCAGGGCCAAAAAATTCTGCAACTGTGGTAAAACCCACACAATAAATATTAGGGACCGTAAAGTATTCTAACACGTTCAAAATAATAGGAAAGTCGTGCGTAAGCCTGAAGATGTGAAATATATATAGGGCTTCCCAATTTACTCTGCTTCCTATTGGTTCTATTGCTAGTACACACACTAAACCAAACTATTCGTGCCAATCATTAGAAATGATTTATCATGAAACACACTTCACTATGAAATACTGCTTTAGAATTGATGGGTTTTTATTATATGACACCAAACATCCAAGCGAAAGGGGATGTGGTGGGACTGCCATTATAGTCTGGTAAAACGTATGGCATTTTTCAATGCCGAATTCAGGGAAGTCTTCTTGCAAGCCACTAATATAAATCTTACTGATTTTAAAACTGCAGTCTTGTTAGTATATTGCCTACCTAGGCACTTCAATTTGCCAGGTTCTTTGCTACACCAGGACCAAATTTATTGCCGCTGGCGATTACTATGAAAAGCACTTATATTGGGGTTATAGAATCTTTAGTCCTAGAGGTAGGCATTTGTAATATACAGTTCAAGCAACCAAGCTAGACTTAGTATCTGGCGGTAATCCCACCTATTAGCACACTGAATTTAATAAGTTGCTTATTGATTTTGCTATATTAAAAAACATCAAACGCAATCAACTGTTAGTTAGTTCAACTTATGGCCTCTCTTCTGATCGTTCACCTACAAGTGTAATTTTACACGACAGTTTTGTCGCTGCACCTGAAACCCTTATCTTCTACCAAAATAATAACAATAAAATGTATGTGAGCTCTCACTTAAATTTGAACATCCCACTGAGAAATGTAGCTGATAATTAAGCTGTAGATAATTTTACACATATCATGACTGCCGCAGTCAAAGTCATCGAGAAGTGAAGGCTAAGAGGACAATGGCGAAATAGGTGGTATCGACACATAAAATTGCAAATGAAGTTACAGAAATGAACTGAACAGAAACACGAAACCGCTATCGACAGCTTTAAAAAAAACTTTGATCCAATAAAAAACACGGACTATAGTCTGTGGAAAGCTACAAAGCACTTACAATGTCCTATTGCTTACGAATCCCCACTAAGACTTGAAAACCGTACTTGCGCTAAAAACTCAAATGAAAAGGCGTTCGCGAATCACTTGGAGAAGGTTTTCACACCACATGATATAAATAGTTCCACTACTCCAATTATTAGGGACAACGTAAATCATCCTAGGAAATTTTGGTTATCTTCTTTAAGATCGTCATTAAAAATACAGTTATGAAAAGATGCAAAACTCACCTAATTCAGCAGTGAGAGTTTTGTTTTACATATTTAATGCTATGTTGCGCGTCAGTTTCTTCATACAGGCCCACTAGCCTCGTCTCAATTTTGTCAAACGTATTTGAAAAAATTATCTGTCTCGATTGTAACTCCTTATCTTGATGAGTAAAACGTTATTCTAGATCATCAGTTTAGTTTTCGAGTAAGGCAAAATGCTACTAAACAAGTCCATAGAATCGTTACCATTATTAGACCGGCTTTTGAAAGGCAGAAAGTTGTTGAAATTTATGCATAGGCATTTCCTAAGAATTTGATAAAGTCTGCCATGATGGGATACTTCGCTAAAATAACTTGTGTTCTTCTTGAAAACTGCCACAAGCATCTAAAGAGCTGTTTGTCATATAGAATACTTAAAGTCAGCTTTCAAGAAATGGGAAAATCAGTACACGAATATTATTATATCATCTATAAAGGGGATATGCCTACAAGCCCACATACATATACGTTAAGGTTTGTAGACGCCACTGCGATTATATGTGGTTATAACCATCCGACGGTAGCATCTGCACAACTTCAGAAGAAAAAGAGTGGCTAAAATAGTGAAAAATAAAGGTAAATCCATTGAAATGTGCTCCTGTAACGTCACAACTGTCCACCAATAACAAATACCACGGTTTCAGCGAAAACGTACGTTAAATATTTAGGTATCTACCTGGACTGACGTCGAACTTGGTTCCATGTCATTGAGGCAAAAATAACGTCCATAAAGCATAGAACAAATCAACTTCATTGGCTAATAAGTGCTAACTCAACCTTGGTTTTGGAATATAAATTCCTTTTATACAAATCAGTTACAAAGAGAATCTGGACATTTGGTATTCAACTGTGAAGTACTGCTTGTGCATCAAACATCAAGAAGTTACAAAGATGCGTATGCGTATTCCCTAGTAGATATATATATATATATTTCTTTTTTTTCGTCATTTAATATAACTTTGTATAGAAATTAAATATGTGGTTACAATGTTTGATTTACAATGTGTTTTTATATCATTAAAGCAATTATAAAACAAACATACTTAGATTTTAATAAATATACAAAACGTATTAAGTCAACGATTGTGCCGTAATATATAATATGCTGCGTAAAACAAAGCTCTTGTTCTATATAAAAAATAAAATAAAGAAACGTAGTTCATTGCAAAAGGAAAAAAATATTTTAATCGCAAGAAATATAAAATATATTCTATGCCAAAAACATATATCATTCATTGTTTCTAGTAATAATTCTTTAAGCGAAATAGAATTTTTATATTCAAACATAAAGAAAAATGTAATGACTAATTCAAATAAGTCAGAAACACTAAATGATGAAAACAAAATATTAAACGTCTTCCTTTAAAACAAAATAACACAACATCTTATATTATTTATTATTATTTATGCTCTTTCCGTATTGACTTGTTATCTGTCAAAACTACGAAACCAGAGAACGGTTGCGATCTCATTTTTGTTGATTTATGCGTAATCCAAAGTTTTATACACAATTGCTCACATCACTCACAACATTTAAAACAAGCAATGATGTTTGACTGACATAAAAAAAAAACTTAAAAGTTTTAAAAAACTAATTTTTTTCAAAACCGAAATTTGACAAAAATAAAATTCACCTTAAAATCGGAATTAAAAATGTTATATGCCAAAAAAATCACCAAATTCATTATTCACCACAAAAATTTAAATTTCACCAACATTTTGTAATTTCACTAAAAAGTCGAAAAATTAAAAAAAAACTAATACTTTATGATAACCGCAGAAATTTTAACAAAGTCGGTGTTAAGCACATTTATAAAATTTCACCACAAATGGTGAATTCACAAAAAATTTGAAAATTCCCAAAAAAATTTAAAATTCATAAAAATTTTAAATGTTATCAAACATCTCAACTAATCTGAAAAAAATTAAGCTGTATTTGATTGAATCTTTCTAAAAGAAAATTACAATAAGTAATAAAATCTTATCTCTAAAATATTATTTATTAATTATTACCAATGTAATAACTAATCTACTGTATTTAAATCTTAATATACTATATACTATTGGGTTGGGTTAGCCGTCTTGCCAAGTTCGATGTATCAGCCTTTTTTAGTCTCTGGTGCCCGTGAAATTGTAATAATTTCCGAACAAGAGCGTTAGGGGGGACCTCTAGTTCGTTTACGTATTTTGACGTGTATGTTTTAACTTCTTCCTGGATAGTGGCAACTTTAAGATCCCTATGGATATTTTCATTTCTTGTATACCAGGGGGCGCATACGATTAGTCGTAAAATTCTAGATTGTCTTCTTTGTAACTTCTGAATGTTTGATGCGCAAGCAGCTGAATGCCATATGACAATATTGGCTTTCAAACGGTTTTGTATAAGAGGACTTTGTATTCTAAAGCCAAGGTTGAGTGAGGACCTTTTAACCAGTGTAGTTGAGTTGTTCGCAGTTTCATGACAGTTATTTTTGCTTCAATATGCTTCAAATATTTCACGTGGGTTTCAACTGGAACAGTGGCTTTTGTTATTGTTATAGGTAGACATGTATATAAAGTTTTCCCTTCTGAGGAAAAACTTTACATCCACATATTTCAATGGATTTACCTGTATTATCCATGTTTTTAGCCAATGTTATAGTTCATCAGTGACCGTGTTTGACTACAGACGTACGTCATATCAAACGCATAACAAATATATTTTTTTAAGAATTCAAAGAGTATAAACTTCGTTGAGTGACTTTTTTTTTATTGTAAAAATTGAACAAGTGCAGAGACACAGTTAACAGTTAGTAACAACAACAAAATAAATAACAAAAAATAAAAAGCAATATAATATATTGTTTGCCAAAAAAAAAAACCATAACAAATAGTGCATGGTTAAACCGGTCTAAACAATTGATAGTGAGTGTATGAGCGCACCAAATATTAATGAAAAAGATATAAAAGATAATAACAACAATGTTTTTACTCTTTAAGTTATAGTACGAATGCTAATAATGCAATGAACATTATAAATAATAAAAAAAAGATGACAGCGCTTTTTTAACCGTCAGGCCAATTGACCGAACGCGTTCATTATCAGCAAATATAAATATATCTGCTACAGAAACAACGAATTTAACAAATAAAACCAAAGAAACAAACAATACAAAAAAAATATTACAAGAAAAAGAACCAGGTACTGTGTCTAAACGCGTGCAAACTGGTATGGATCGGTTGAACTGGTGGAATATAAAGGTTCTCATCAAGTATCTGCAACATCTGTAATTGAAAATAGATTTTCAGTACTTGCTACCCCGGATAATGAAAATGCCGAACCCACTGTAAGGGAACAAAAACCACAACCAATCTACTTGCGCAAACAAACATCAAATGCCATTGTAAATATGCTGTCCCAACTCGTAGGTAAAGAAAATTTATATGTGGCTTCTGTGCGAAGAGGACAGATACAAGAAACGAAGACCCAAGCCCACACTGAGATGAATTATCGCCTAATCGCAAGTCGTCTCGATGCAGATAATAAGAGCTATTATACGTATCAATTAAAAAGTGCTAAAGGTTTGAATGTCATTATAAAGGGCATTGACAGTTCTGTTCCCACTGAGGAGATAAAAAGTGCCATAGAGGTGGAAGGTTATGTCGTCAGGTCAGTGCACAATATTCTAAATAAGAATAAAGTTCCCCAACCTATGCATCGTGTTGAAATCGTGTTTAACGCATCTCAGCTTAAATCAAAGAACTCGGTTCATCCTATACATAATTTGCGCAACCTTTAAAACAGAAGAATAACGGTGGAAGAGCCTCTAAAACGTAACGGTTACCGTCAGTGTACCAACTGCCAGCAATTCGGACACACGAAAACCTACTGCAAGCTACCATCTGTATGCAATGGCTGCGGTGATGCGCACCGGACTTTGGAATGCACTTCTTCCAAAACAGACCCCAAGGTCAAAAAATGCAGCAACTGTGGTGAAAACCATACAGCAAATTACAGGGGCTGCAAAGTATTTCAATATGTAAAAAATAATGCGAAAGTCGTACGTAAACCTGAATATGAGCAATATAAAGCTTCCCAATTTCCTCGGCTTCATGCTGGTTCTATTGCTAGTACACAAGCTACACAGCCACACACTAAGCCAAACTTTTCATATGCCCAAACATTGGGAAATGATTTACCTAATGCGAATGCCAAAAGTTCTAATGCGCATAAACTTTCATATGCCCACGTCTTACAAGAGGTTGCTCAGACACCCCTCACCAACAATTCGAGCTCGATCGAGAACTTAATACCGACAATGAATAATTTCATGACAACATGCTTCTGCAAGTTTTGCTTAGCAAAAAATGAACCAGTTAAAAATATGCTTCTGGAACGCTAACGGGCTCTCCCAACATAAATATGAAGTAGAACACTTCCTGCTAGCACATGATATAGACATACTATTAGTCTCTGAAACACACTTCACAATAAAAACTTCTTTAGAATTGATGGGTATTTTATATATGACACCAAACACCCAAGCGAAAGGGCATGTGGTGGGACTGCCATTATAGTCCGAAAAAACGTAAGGCATTTTCCATTGCCGGAATTCGGGGAGGACTTTTTGCAAACCACGACCATAAATTTACAGATTTTAAAATTGCAGTCTCATCAGTGTATTTCCCGCCTAGGCATAAAATCGAACACCATGAATTTGCCAGGTTCTTTGCTACGGTAGGGGAAAAATTTATTGCCGCTGGCGATTACGATGCAAAGCACACATATTGGGGATCCAGACTCCTTAGTCCTAGAGGAAGACAGTTATATTACACAGTTGAAGCAAACAAGCTTAACGTCGTATCTGCCGGTAAACCCACCTATTGGCCCACAGATTTTATTAAGTTGCCAGACCTTATTGATTTTATTATAGTAAAAAACATCAAACGCGATCAACTCTTAGTTAATTCATCCTATGACCTGTCTTCTGATCATTCACCCACAATTGTTATTTTACACGACAGTTTTGTCACTGCACCTAAAACCCTTAGTTTCTACCCGAACAGAAACACGAATTGGTTAAAATGTAAAATGTATGTGAGGTCTCACTTACCTTTGAACATCCCACTGAGAAATCCAGCTGATATTCAAGCAGCTGTAGACCATTTTACAGACGTTGTGACAGCCGCAGACATAGCTGCAACGCCAACAAGGCCATCAGCTAAAATAATAAAGTACCAGGCAACAGCAGATATTCAGATGCTCGTCATTGAGAAAAGAAGACTAAGAAGGCAATGGCAAAATAGTCGTTCTCCACAGATAAAAATGCAAATGAACTTATGTCAAAAAAACTTACGCAGTAAATTGAGACAGAAACACCAATTCGCTATCGACAACTTTTTAAAAAGCTTGGATCTAACGAAAAACACGGATTATAGTCTGTGGAAAGCTGTAAAGCACTTACAATGTCCTATTGCTTACGAATCCCCACTAAGACTTGAAGACCGTACTTGGGCTAAAAACTTAAGTGAAAAGGCAAATGCGTTCGTAAATCACTTAGAGAAGGTTTTCGCACCATATGATATAAGTAATTCCACTATTCCATTTATTAGTGACACCGTGAATGATCCTAGGAAATTTCGGTTGTCTTCTTTAAAATCGACAATTAAAAATACGGATATGAAGAAATCACTTAGACCTGATCGTATAACAGGATCAATGATATAAAACTTACCTAATTTAGCTGTAAGAATTTTACTTTATATATTTAATGCCATGTTGCTCGTCGGCTTCTTCCTATGCTCTTGGAAGATGTCTGAAAATGTTATGATCCCGAAACCTGGAAAGGATTCAAGCCAGATTACATCGTACAGGCCTATTAGCCTACTGTCAGTTTTGTCAAAAATATTTGAAAAATTATTCGTCTCGAGTGTAACTCCTTTTCTAAATGAACAAAACGTTATCCCAGATCATCAGTTTGGTTTTCGAGCAACGCATAGTGCGATTGAACAAGTTCATAGAATCGTTACCATTATTAGATCGGCTTTTGAAAGAAAGCAATACTGTTCAGCTCTATTTATAGACATTTCCCAAGCATTTGATAAAGTCTGCCATGATGGGCTACTTACTAAAATAGCTCGGGTTCTACCTGAAAACACCCAAAAGCTTATAAAAAGCTATTTGTCCGATAGAAATTTTAAAGTAAGGTCAAAGGACCAGCTTTCAAGTTGTGGGAAAATCAGTGCAGGAGTACCTCAAGGTAGTGTGCCGATATGCCGACAAGCCCACATACATATACATCAACCTTTGCAGACGACACTGCAATTATAAGTGTCTGTAATGATCCAAAGGATGCATCTGAAAAGCTGCAGTCCCATATTCATAAGCCAGAAGACTGGCTAAAACAGTAAAACGATTCCAGCGGAAACGCACGTCAAATATTTAGGTATCCACCTAGATCGGCGCCTAACTTGGACCCGTCACATTGAGGCAAAAATAACGTCTATAAAGCTTCGAACAAATCAACTGCATTGGCTAATAAGTCCTAACTCAACTTTGGCTTTGGAATATAAAGTCCTATTATACAAATCCGTTATAAAGCCAATATTGTCATATGGTATTCAGCTGTGGGGTACTGCCTGTGCATCAAACATCCAGAAGTTACAGAAAAGACAGTCTAGGATTTTACGTCATATCGTATGCGCCCCCTGGTACATAAGAAATGAAAACATACATAGGGATCTCAAAGTTCCCACTATCCACGAAGAAGTTAAAACATACACGTCCAAATACGTGAACAAACTAGTCGCACATCCCAACACTCTAGCACGCAATTTATTGCAATTTGACGGCCACCAGAGACTAAAAAGAACTGACACATTGAGCCTGGCAAGGTGGCTCTCTCTACACAATAGAAGATAGATTTTTAAGATTTGAATACAAAAAATGAGTTATTACGTTGGTACTAACTAGTAAATAATAATTTAGAAATAAGATTTGAATACTTATTGTGAATTTCTTTTAATAGAAAGATTCAATAAAATAAAATACAGTATAAAAAAAAAAAGTTGTTCTTAAGTGAGGCACATAATATTTCTGTCGAATTGCGTTTATAACAGTTTCGTGGTTTCCGTGATGATATTGTGCATGAAAATGTAGCATTATAAGATCAGTGGTGTAACTCCATTTTGGCATAATAGCCGGCTGTTTCATTTCATCCGGAATATTAGCATAATCTATTCGACCATTGATGCGTAAAACGCCATCGCTGACTAAATAAGCCGATAACTTATAAACGGAGCTACTTTTACTAATTTTTCCACCACTTTTAAGCGCTGTTATTTCGTCTAAATACTCCTTCGTTTGAGCTTGCTTAAGAAGGACGACTTCTGCCTTTTTTAGTTCGTCTTGGGATATGTTATTTAGAGTTGAGCTATTTTTAAGTTTGTTTAAATAATGTATAACATAGGCTACGGACCTAAGTGCTCTACGCCACTGCGAAAAACTTTCAATTTAAATCAAATGGTCAATGTCTTTTATATGTAGTATATTAACAGTTATGTCATTGTATAATGGCCACGAGCTTGGATGTTGTTTTAAAAAATCAGGACCATTATGCCAACGACTGCCATTTGACAAATCGGGGCCCCCTTTGTAGCTTCGTCCGCTACATTTAATTTACCGGGAACCCACCGCCATGCATCTAACTCAGTAGTGTCGAGAATTTCATTTACACGAAATACTACAAATTGGTAATACCTTTTGTGATCTGACCTTAGCCAACTAATGACAGTCTTAGAATCACACCAGAATACCATTTGACTGATTTTAATTGTGGTACTTTTTACAATACTATTTGCAAACCGTGACGCGATTATTGCGACCATTAATTCCAAACGCGGAATAGAAGCTATTCTTAGCGGGGCAACTCTCGTTTTCGGCCGACAAGAGACACAACAACCTCTTTGCCGTTCGAAATCCTAAAATATGATACTGTTGCATAGCCATTTTCGCTGGCGTCAGCAAATGTATGCAGCTGCACACCAACTTTGTCATAGTTATTAAACGTTTGGAGATAACATCGTGGTATATCAATGTTTTTGATTTCTGGTAAAAATTACAATTATTTGGTCCACTCAGCCATGTGCTGAGGATGGATGTTTTCATCCCATGTTACTCCACTTGTCCATACATCTTGCAATATTATCGTTAAGTACATTAAATAATTACCAATAAAACCTAGGGATCATATATTGACATTAAAAATTTCAATAGTTGACGTTTTGACGGAATCTTATTTTGCGCTAATATATAGTTAGCAATATTTTGCCTCTTTGATAGTGTCTACTGAATCTAAATAATCGTCCACATAATGATTATTTTTTATAGCCGCTGCCGCAATGGGATATTTGTAATGCGAAATGCACGGTGAGCTAGAAGCTCAAAAAATCATCACGTTCATAACATATACATCTGGCCTTTCATCACTTCTACTAAGCCACACAATGGCTGAAAACGTTTTTCATTGACCAAAATTTTGCCTACCGCGACGGAACAATTCGCGTAGTGGAGAAGGGAGGTTCCGTTAATTGTGAAGTTTTCACATTGATGAACATTATATAATTATCCTCCGGTTGAAATATATTCGATGAGGGTCCCACATCATTCACAGGACATATTGGTGTTTTATTATTCAGTACTCTGCCGATACAAGTTGAATTATTGGTGCTTTCGAAGTCATTCGACCTTTTGCAATAATACAAGTTCTCAATCTTTGGGCAAATCTCTGTTAAGTATTGGAGCTCGTGGTTATTGTAACTTACGTAAGGTTTCGTTTCAATTATTTTTGTATTATTTATAGGAAGAGGAATGAGGTGGAAAAGTGTATTTGTATCTTAGTTTTATATTAAAAATTAGGTTGCTATTATTATAATATGCTAGGAGTTCCAGAAGTTCATAAAGGTGTCCGTCTGAAACTAAGTCAATATTCTGAGATCTAAAATGATGTTTTATTTCATCTAATTCATCTGGATGAAGAATAAGCTTTGGTATTATACCAAGCTTTGCAAGCAGTACAGCCTCTATTATATCAGAAATATGATTCAATAATAAATCCATATTATAATCAAGTTGATTCATATATTGGATTTCCAATAACGCATTGTTTTCTTTTAGAATATGATTACTTGTTTCTGATGAGAGTTTTTTTTTTAAAATTGGAAATGTTTTCTTGGTTGTTTTTTATATGTTCTGTCAGATTTTTAAATCTCTGTATCATTTGTATATTCAAACTTTTCTAATTTTCTTCTATTATAGTTGAGTTTAACTCTGCGTCTTGAAGTTCTTGTATTTGTCTATTTATAGTCACTGCGTCATTTGCATCCATGTTTCCAGTTATATATTTTATTACAGAGCCCAAACCGTTGAATAGTCCTCGTCTTGTACGTTTATATGGTTTTAATGTCTGTAGTTTGTTTTCAAGTCCCTTAAGTTTCAACTTACAAACTTTAGCGGCATCTTTTAGAAGACTATTTTTTTCAGATTTGCTTACGATGCTAATTAATTTTGAAGTTTGTGCATTGCAGTTGTCTAAGTCTATTATATGAATGAAATTGAAATGACTTTTAATCGTTCTCGCATGTCCAATCTTCAGGGCTATCATATTCTGGTTTTTGTCAAAATTCTGTATCTCTAAGATTTTTCCATAAGCAAAGGCTATGCTGGAAGTGAGAAAAAACGTAAAAAGAAGCATTGATTATTTCTGCGGTCTCAGTTTCATTTTTGACTTGTGTAGTTTCTTGTCCTTAGTAGTTTGTAAAGTAAAGCCATTGTCCCTTAATACTTTATGTTTTGAAAATCGTGCGGTTAATTTGTTTCTTCTGCATTCTTTTCTATATATTTCCTCATCTTTGTCGCTACTCTCTGGAGGTTTCCTAACTTTATTAAGGCAACTAATATTTTTAAATTTAGCTTTCATAACTTTTTCTTTTCAATGGGATATAGCTTTTCTTTAAATTCATTTAACTTAACCAAAAATTCGTGTTTATTATCGTATTTTATATCTCTTGAGAAGTTATATGGTCTTCCGAAGAATAATACATATGGTGTAAATTTTGTAGATGAATGGATTGTATTATTGTAAGTTATAAACGTCTCGTCTAATATCTCTTCGTGATCTACTTCCATTTTCTTGGATTTTCTGGTTGTCGTTATAATTCTATAAATTTCAGTTAGGGTTGAGTGGAGACGTTCCACTGGAGAATTACTATTGGATTGTTGGAATGATGTGAAGTGCAGTATTATTTTATATTGTCTACAAAAATCTTTGAATATGTTAGACGTGAATTCAGTACCCTGATCACATAAAATTTTCTTAGGTATTCCTAAAAGATTCATAAACGCTTTTAAGGCTTTGAGCACACAAACGCTTGTTCTCGATGGTAATGTATACCCTGTCGCATATTTAGAAAATTTATCGATGATGGTTAGAATACATTTACTATTGATGGTATATATATCAATGTGCAAAATCTGAAGAGGTTCATTTAGCGTTTCTGTAACTTGAAATTCTAATTTTGGTGGATGTCTGTCATACTTGTGTGTATTGCAAATTTCACAATTATTTAAAGTTTTATTTATTATGGATTGCATGAAAGGGAAATAATATTGTCTCTTTAAGTATTCATAGGTTTCGTTAATTACCCTATGGTTCCTATTTTCGTGACAATTACGAATTAGCTCAACTTATTTATCATTGTCAGTTATATCTGATAAAATTTTAGTGCAGCGAACGATACGAAATCGTTTTCCATTTGAGAAGTATTTTGAATATACTAGTTGAATAGTTTTGAAAGTTAATTCATCAGTGAAAATGGCAGTTAATTTACCCGAGGGTATAAATTTTTTGAAAATCTGAACTATTGTGTCCTGGGAAAATTCTTTTTCTCTTATAATTCTACGTTGTTTATTTCTAAAAATTTTGTCAACAGTCATATTGGGTACTTTGTCAGACTTTTCTAATAAAACTTGCAAGTTTAACTCATTTAAAGGTTTTTCTGAGATTGGTATACCATCATTCAAATTCTCGTCACATAAATGTATTGTAGACAGTTTGTCCGAATCACACAAGTTTATATCAGCGGCATTATCATGGTCCAATTTTATCCTACTCAATGCATCTGCATTACTATTCAGCTTTCCTTTTTTATATACGATCTCGTAGTCATACTCTTCCAACTTTAGGCGCCATCTAACCAATTTCGAATTGGGCTCCTTAAGACTCATTAGCCATGTAAGTGGCCTGTGGTCAGTAATTATTTTAAATTTACGACCGAAGAGATAGGGGCGGAAATATTTGGTTGCCCACACTATTGTCAGAAGTTCTTTCTCGATAGTGGAATAATTAATCTCACTCTCAGAAAGAGTCCTACTTGCGTAGCAAATAGGTTTGTCACTACCTATGTGGCCCTGAGAGAGGACTGCTCCCAGTGCAATGTTACTTGCGTCTGTTGTGAGCAAAAATGGCTTGGTAAAATCAGGGTATTGCAATATTGGATCATTCATTAAAATGTTCTTGCATGTTTCGAAAGCTCTTACATATTCTTTTAAACCCCTATGTGTGTTTTCATTTCTATGGGCGCGTACGATAAGTCTTAAAATCATAGACTGTTTTCTCTGCAGTACCCCATAGCTAAATGGCATATGACTATATTGGCTTTATAACGGATTTGTGTGAAAGGACTTTATAAACGAGACTTTATGGACATTATTTCTGTCTCAATGTGACGGTACCAAGTTAGGAGTCGATATAGGTGGATACCTAAATATTTAACGTGCGTTTTCGCTGGAACCATGATATTTGTCATTGTGATTGGTGGAGACTTTTGCTTTCTAAAGGAAACGTTACATGAGCACATTTCGATAGATTTACCTTTATTCTCCGCTGTTTTATCCAGTCTTCTAGCTATTGAATATGGGACTGAAGTTGTGCAGATACCACCGTCGGGTCTTTATTAACATTTTTTTTTGCAGCGTTGTTTACAAACATTGACGTATACGTAGGTGGGCTTGGCGGCATATCCGCTGTATAGATGATGTATAATAGCGGTCCTAGTATACTACCTAAATCTACACCTGCACTGATTTTCCCATTTCTTGAAAGCCGATCCTTTTCCTTACTTTACACGTTCTATCTGGCAAATACTTTTTTAATAGCTTGTGGGTGCTTTTAGAAAGAACCCGAGTTATTATTGTGATCCTTTTCCCTTACTTTACACGTTCTATCTGACAAATAGTTTTTTAATAGCTTGTGGGTGCTTTTAGGAAAAACCCGAGTTATAATTGTGAGTAGCCCATCATGGTAGATCTTCAAAGAGCATGAGAAGAAGCTGACGCGCAACATGGCATTAAATATGTAAAGTAATATTCTTACAGCTGAAATAGGTAAGTTTTTATTATTAATCCTGTAATACGATCAGGTCCGGGTGATTTCCTCATATCTGTATTTTTAATTGTCGATTATAAAGAAGATAACTGAAATTTTCTAGGATCATTCAATGTGTCACTAATAATTGGAATAGTGGAACTATTTATATCATGTGGTGTGAAAACCTTCTCTAAGTGATTCCCGAACGCATTTGCCTTTTCAACTGAGTTTTTAGCCCAAGTACGGTCTTCAAGTGTTAGTGGGAATTCGTAACCAATAGGACATTGTAAGTGCTTTCCACAGCCTAAAATCCGTAGTTTTCTTTAAAAGCTGTCGATAACCAATTCGTGTTTCTGTATCAATTTATTATGTAAGGCTGTTTAGCATAAGTTCATTTGCATTTTTGTGTGCCTCCTTAGCATTCTCTTCTCAATGACGGGCATGTGTATGTGTGCTGTTGGCGTTGCAGCTATGGCTGCGACAGTCACTACTGTAAAATGATCAACAGCTGCTTGAATATTAGCTGGATTATTCAAGGGATATTCAAACCTAAGCGAGAGCTCACTTACATTTTATATTTTAACCAATTTATATTTCTATTTGGGTAGATATTAGCGGTTTCAGGTGTAGTGACAAGACTGTCATGTAAAATCCCAATTGTAGGTGAATGATCAGATGATAAGTTATAGGATAAACTAACTAACAGCTGATCGCGTTTGATGTTTTTTACTATAGAAAAATCAATAAGGTCTGACAACTTATTAAAGTTAGTGGGCTAACAGGTGGGTTTACCGCCAGATACTACGTCTAGCTTGTTTGATTGAACTGTATATTAAAACTGCCTACCTCTAGGACTAAGGATTCCGGAACCCCAATAATCGCCAGCGGCAATGAATTTTTTCCTGGTGTAGCAAAGAACTTGGCAAATTGAAGGTATTCGATTTTATGCCTAGGCGGACAATACACTGCAATTTTAAATTCCGTCATGGCTTGCAAAAAGTTCTCCCTGAATTATGGCAAAGAAAAGTCCCTTACGTTTTTCCGGACTATAATGGCAGTCTCGCCACATGCCCTTTCGTTAGCAGGAAGTATTCTACTTCATACTTATGCTGATAGAGCCCGTTAGCGTTCCAGAAGCATATTTTTAACTGGTTCATTTCTTGCTAAGCAGAACTTGCAGAAGCATGTTTTGGGTTCGCAACATTTCCTGAAACATACATACTCTGCATAGTTGTCATGAAATTATTCATTGTTTGTATTAAATTATCGGTTCAGCTCGAATTGTTTGTGGGTGTGTCTTTGCACCCTCTTTTAAGACGTGGGCATATGACTGGTTATGAGCAGTAAAACTATTGGCATTCGCATTAGGTAAATCATTTCTCAATGTTTGGGCATACGAGTAGTTTTTTTTTATTATGTGGCTGTGTAGCTTGGGTACTAGCAATAGAAATTGGGAAGACCTATATTGTTCATATTCGAGTTAACTTACGAAATTCACATAATTTTTTACGTGTTGGAAGAAGTTTCATCTCCTGTAATTAGCTGTGTGGGTTTCACTACAGTTGCTGCATTTTGTAACCTTGGGGTTTGTTTTGAAAGAAGTCCGATGTGTATCACCGCAACCAACGCACACGGATGGTATCTTGCAAAAAGCTTTCGTGTGTTCGAATTCCTGGTAGTTGGAACACTGATGGGGACCATTACGTTTCAGAGGCTTTTCTACCGTGATTCTTCTGTTCATAAGATGGTGCAAGTTGTATATAGGATGAACCGAGTTTTCTGATTTTAGCTGAGATACGTTAACGATTTCAACACGATGCATAGGTTGGGTATCTTTATTCTTATTTAGAATATCGTGCACTGATCTAACGACATAACATTCCACCTCTATGGCACTTTTTATTTCCTTAGTGGGAACAGAACTGTCAATGCCCTTTATAATGATTATCAAATCTCTAGCACTTTTTAGTCGATACGTAAAATAACTCTTATTTTCTGCATTGAGTCGACTTGCGCTAAACGATATGTCTTATCAGTGTGGGGTTGGATCTTTGGTTCTTCTATTTGTCCTATTCGTACAGAAGCCACATAGATATTTTCTGCACCTACAAGTTGGAGCAGCATATTTACAATGGCATTTGATGTTTGTTCGCACAAGTAAATTGGTGGGGGTTTTTGTTCCCTTACAGTAGGTTCCGCATCTTCATTATCCGGGGTAGCAAGTACAGAAAATCTGTTTTCACTTACCGTTATTGCAGCTCCCTGATGAATACCTTTGTATTGTTTGGCATTTTGCTTTTGTTGCGAAGATTAGGATTGACCTTCCTCTTTGTTATAGTTATCTACCGATGCATACCAGTTTGCACGCGTTTATATACAGTACCCGTTTTACCTTCTTGTACTATTTTCTGTGTAGCATCTGTATTGTTTATGTGTTGATTTTTTTTGATGTGTTGGTTGTTTCTGTGGCAGAGATATTTGTATTTGCAGATAAAGAACGCGTTCGGTCCATTGGCCTGGCAGCTAAACAAGCATTGTCACCTTTGTTTTTATTATTTATATTATTCATTGCATTATTAGCATTTTTACTATAACTTAAAGAGTAAAAAGCATTGTTGTTATTATCTTTTATATTTTACTATTTGTTATTATTTTTTTTTATCACACAATATTTGTTTGTTTTTACTAACTGCTAACTGTGTCTCTGCACTTGTTCAATTAAATTCTTAAAAAAAAATTATTATGCGCTTAATATGACGTACGTCAGTACTCAAACACGATTACTGAGCACGATCTCTGTAATGGTGAAAAATATGTCTACCCACACAGAGAGCATATGGAGATATGCAAGGGTAAGTCTGTATTAAAACTGGAGGCCCACTGGTATCCAGAGTTCGCGTATTAGACACCAAGCCCTTTCTGTTTTACGGTAGATTAGGGACTTGACTTATGTAGCCGCATTCCTTGCAGAGACAGGATATGTTTTTGTAACATAAGCGAGTTATTTGTCTAGATAATGTGTATGAAAAACACTCTTTTTTTTTTGATATTGGTTTCTGTACAAATTTTGTAGACAAAGTTCCTGCTTGGATTACATAAACAGGCCATAAGTCAGAACTACTGACAAAGAGTGCAAGCCATATCTCTGGGCCTGCCACACTGACCCAAATTACTGAATAAGAAGTAGTTAAATTTTAAGCAGGAATTGTCGATAAATTCAAAGAGTATTAACAATAACAATACGAAAAAATTATTGTTTTAAATATTTATGAAAACCAAATAAGAGAAGCTATGCAGATTTTTGGAACGATTTTCCGTCATTCCTTCTCAAGTGTGGTTTTGGAGACATAAAATCACCCTGTCGGATTATCAAATCAAGAGCGCTGTATTCGTTTATGCCGAATCTTACATACCCTTCACAAAAGTATGAACTAATAAAAATGTACTGTCATGAATGTATGTATGGTGTTATAACAATTTCTATTTTTTTGATTTCTTTCTTTTTCCAATATCACTTTTGCTTATTATTAATAGTATCCAATATCAATTTAAGAGCATTGCCTCACGTAATGACTAATGCTCTTTGCTGAACAATTATTTCTGCAAGTGACCTAAATATGCACCGTTCTCAAGTTTCCGCAATTGCCCTAAATATTAAGCAATTCTTTTATGACACATGCATTCATGGCACTTTTCGTTAGCATATAAGGCTTAGTTTTATTGAATTGAACAATTATTATTTTGATGACTTTTGTTAGGAAGACTTGATATTTTTAAATCAATAACCACAATAAATAAACTAACAACAAAAAAGTTATTATTATTCAATCAAAATGGCGGAGTTAATAGTACTACAGATATTTTCCTTTGCAAAGGATTGTTTGCGATTTTTATTTTGGTGAGTTGTAGATAATAGTTCAATTGGATTTTTAGTCAAATTTCTAATATTTGATCAAAATTACAACACTTACGGTGTAATTTCAGCCTTTGGGTAAATTATGTCGTTAACTTTTGAAATAAGTTGAAATTATGGACTTTGTGTAACATCCATTTTGTAAAAATTGCAACGTTCTTCATAAAATATTAACTTTCTAAAAATTTTTAGCAAAACTGAATAATTTTGGAAAAAAAATTTAGTTTCGAAATCTAAAAATTTTGTGAATTTTGGATTTTGTAGTATTTTTTCTATTAATTTGCTTAATTCCAGTTTTTCGATTTTATGATGAATTTTCGAAATTTTAGCGATTTTGGCAAATTTTGGATTTTTCGTAACTTTTTGATGCAATTTCGGCTGTTTAGTAAAATGGTATTTTGGTAACTTAATATGCTTAGGGGCATATTCATAAAAATATTTCTAAATTTTAAAAGACATCAAATAAATTTTGTATAGAAACTTGATTAATAAAACTTTTACAAATCGAAAACATCTTTTATAAATATTGTCTTTCGATTCCATATTGCTTTTGTGAGGAATTTCAAAACTTTTTTAAATTCCTAATTTGTACTGAACTTTCGGTTTATTTTTTAAGTTTTTAATTTAATTTAGGTTTTTGGTAAATATTAAATTTTTATGATTTATAAAAGTTAAATTCTTTATTTTTTTGGTAAATTGTTTATGGAATTTTCGGTTTGTGGTAAATTAGACCTTTCATATATTTGTGTAATGTATATTCCATTTTGACGTTTTAATAAAATATTTTTCTTAATTTATGAATTTTTCGATGTAAATGGTGAAATTTTAAAATATTGTTTGTTGGATATTTTTTTATTTCTGTAATTCAAAATTGTTCGACTGTAGTTTGAGTTTTGTTGTAAATTTTGTTAAAATTATAGCTGTTCTTGACCTTTTTTAAATTTATTAAAATTGTCCAAGCTTGTAAGTTATTTTTAAAAATTATATTTTTATATTTCGATATTTCGCTTGTGTAGCATCAGGAAAAAAAATATATAATTTTTAAAAAAGACCTTCAAGCTTGGACAATTTTAATAAATTAAGTTTTAAATTTTGGTGAAATAACATTTTTATGGTACAATTTGTTTCTTTTTTAAATTTTCAAATGTTTAGTTTTATGATTGTTAAATTTTTTGGTGAACTTGTGGAGGAATTCGATTTTTTTAAATATTTTGATAATATAGATTTTAGTCAAAATTTCGTAATTTAGTCATATTTGGTTAATTTTGATTGGTTTGATATTTTTGGTTAATTTTATAGCTTTTTTTTAGAAATTTTTTTTTTTTTTGGCAAAAACAATTTTTGATTCCAGTATATCGATTTTACGGCGATTTTTCGGAAACGTGGTGATTTGAAGTTTTGATTAGATATAAAATTTTTGTCTATTTTTTTTGTGCAGTTCTGGCTTTCGAAAGTTTAGTTTTTTTTTTGGATAATTAAGATATTTTTTTTTAATTTAAAAAGTTGGAAAAAATGGAAAAATTTATTTTGCTTTTGGTTTTGAGATTAGGGAGCAAATCCAAGAAACAAAGATCCAAGCACATACGGAAAACAATTATTGACTCATCGTAATCTGAAAATAAAAGCACTTATACGTATCAATTAAAAAGTGCTAAAGGTTTGAATATTGCTGTAAAGGGCACAGAGAGTTCCGTTCCTTCTGAGGAAATAAAAACTCCATAGAAGCGGAAGATTACACAGTAAGGTAAGTGCACAATCTCCCAAACAAGAATAAAGTTTCCCAACCTATGAAACGAGTTGAGATTATATTTGATGCAACTCAGATAAAATCTAAAAACTCCGTCCACCCAATTTACAATTTACGATACCTACTTAACAGAAGAATAACAGTAGAAGAGCTATTAAAATGTAATGGTCCCCGCCAGTGCACCAATTGCCAGGAATTCGGGCACACCAAAAGTTACTGCAAACTATCATCCCTATGCGTTGTTTGTGGGGATGCTCACCGAACTTCGGAGTGCACTTTTTTCAAAACTGATCCCAAATTAAAAAAATGCAGCAACTGCGGCGAAAATCACACTGCAAACTATAGGGTCTGTAAAGTCTTCCAACACATAAAAAATAACTAAACAATCGTATGCAAACCCGAATACGACCGATATACGGCTTCCAAATTTCCTAGGCTTGGTACTGAATCAATAGCTAGTACACAACCTAGTAACGTACCACACACTAAACCTAATTATTCGTATGCCCAAGCTCTGAAAAATGATGCACATTTAGCTAATGCTAATCGTGATGCGAAAAGTCAGTCCGCGCAAAAACACTCTTACGCCCGCATCTTTAAAGAGGGTCCACAGATATCGTTTACGAACAATTGGAGCTCAATCGAAAACCTAATTCAAACAATGAACAATGACAACGATGCAGGGTATGCTTCATGAAATGATGCGCACTCCAAAAATGGGGCGGCAAGTTTTGCTTAGCAAAAAAATTAACCAGTTAAAAATATGCGTCTGGAACGCAAACGCAACATAAATATGAAAATGAACATTTTGTGCTAACACAGAAAATGGATATACTCTTGGTCTCTGAAACACATTTCACTATAAAACCTTTTTTAGAGTCAATGGATTTTTCACATACGACACTAAGCATCCAAATGGAAGGGCATGTGGTGGCACCGCCGTCATAGTGCGCAAAAATTTAAAGAACTTCCCAATGCAAGAATTCAGAGAAGATTTTATACAAGCTACGTCTATAAATCTTACTGAGTTCAAAATTACAGTCTCATCAGTGTACTGTCCGCCTTGGCACAAATCGAACACCATCAATTCGCCAAGTTTTTTTTTACACATTAGGACAGAAGTTTATTACAGCCGGTGATTATAATGCAAAGCACCCTTTTAGGGCTCCAGACTTCTTAGCCCAAGAGGGAGACAGCTATACAATACAGTTAAAGCAAATGAGCTAGACGTCGTATCTGGAGGTAAACCCACCTATTGGCAAACGGACTTTAATAAGCGGCCAGATCGCATTGATTTTGCCATTGTAAAAAATATTAGACGTGATAATTTATGTGTCAGCTCGTCCCAAATGAACGTATGTCAAAGAACTTTACGCATGAAACTGAGAAAGAAACACAACTCCACTATAGAGATATATTTAAAAACTTGGATCCTACAAACAACACTTATGCCTATGTTATAGCCTATGGAAAGCCGTAAGGTACTTCGCAAATCACTTAGAAAAGGTTTTTACACCACATGACACATAATTAGCTTCACTATTCCAAATATTAAAAACACTGTCATTAACCCTATGAAATTTCGGCTATCTTTATCAAAGTCCCCAATTAAAAATATAGATATGAAAAACTCACCCGGACCTGATCGAATTACAGGATCAATGATAAGGAATTTACCTAAATATGTTGTGAGAATTTTACTATTCGTATTTAATGCCATGTTACGAGTTGGTTTCCTCCCATGTTCGTGCAAGATGTCTGAAATCGCTATGATCCCTAAACCAGGTAAAGACCTTACTCGGATTACGTCATCAATACCTATTAGCCTACTGTCAATTTTATCAAAGTTATTAGAAAAATTATTCGTTTTATCTTTAAAACCTTGCATTAATGAACATAACATCATCCCGGACCATCAATTTGGCTTTCGTGCGTACCATAGTACTATTCTGCATTTGAAAACATGCAATATTGTTCAGCTTTATTTATTGATATTTCCCATGCGTTTGATAAAGTCTGGCATGATGGGCTACTTACGAAAATAACTCGAGTACTACCTGGAAGCTCTCACAAGTTTCCGAAGAGCTATCTGACTGATAGAACATTTAAATTAAGATCAAACGATCAATTTTCAAAAAAAGGGAAAATCTCTGCAGGAGTACCTCAAGGTAGAATACTAGGGCCGCTATTATACATCATTTATACATCATATCAACGTTTGCAGAGGACAATGCATTTATAAGTGTTAAAAAAGACCCGAAAGTAGCATCCGAACAACTTTAGTCTCATGTCAATGAGCTATAAAATTTTTATTTTTTATACTGTATTTTATTTTATTGAATCTTTCTATTAAAATAAATTCACAATAAGTATTCAAATCTTATTTCTAAATTATTATTTACTAGTTATTACCAATGTAGTAACTAATTTTTTGTATTTAAATCTTAAAAATCTATCTTCTATTGTGTAGAGAGAGCCGCCTCGCCAGGCTCAATGTGTCAGTTCTTTTTAGTGTTGGGATGAGCGACTAGTTTGTTCACGTATTTGGACGTGTATGTTTTAACTTCTTCGTGGATAGTGGGAACTTTAAGATCCCTACGTATGTTTTCATTTCTTATGTACCAGGGGGCACATATGATATGACGTAAAATCCTAGATTGTGTTCTCTGTAACTTCTGGATGTTTGATGCACAAGCAGTACCCCACAGCTGAATACCATATGACCATATTGGCTTTATAACGGATTTGTATAAGAGGACTTTATACTCCAAAGCCAAAGTTGAGTTAGAACTTATTAGCCAATCCAGTTGATTTGTTTGAAGCTTTATGGACGTTATTTTTGCCTCAATGTGACGGGACCAAGTTAGGCGCCGATCTAGATGGATACCTAAATATTTAACGTGCGTTTCCGCTGGAACCGTGGTATTAGTTATTGTGATTGGTGGACAATTGCCTTCTAAGGGAAAACGTTACATGAGCACATTTTGATGGATTTACCTTTATTCTCCACTGTTTTAGTCAGTCTTCTAGCTTATGAATATGGGACTGCAGCTTTTCAGATTCATCCTTTGGATCATTACTGACACTTATAATTGCAGTGTCGTCTGCAAAGGTTGATGTATATATATGTGGGCTTGTCGGCATATCCGTTGTATAGATGATATATAATAGCACACTACCTTGAGGTACTCCTGCACTGATTTTCCCACATCTTGAAAGCTGGTCCTTTGACCTTACTTTAAAAGTTCTATCAGACAAATAGCTTTTTATAAGCTTGTGGGTGTTTTCAGGTAGAACCCGAGCTATTTTAGTAAATAGCCCATCATGGCAGACTTTATCAAATGCTTGGGAAATGTCTATAAATAAAGCTGAACAGTATTGCTTTCTTTCAAAAGCCGATCTAATAATGGTAACGATTCTATGGACTTGTTCAATCGTACTATACCTTGCTCGAAAACCAAACTGATAATCTGGGATAACGTTTAGTTCATTTAGAAAAGGAGTTACACTCGAGACGAATAATTTTTCAGATATCTTTGACAAAACTGACAGTAGGCTAATAGGCATGTAGGATGTAATCTGGCTTGAGTCCTTTCATTAAATATGTAAAGTAAAATACTTACAGCTGAATTAGGTAAGTTTCTTATCATTGATCCTGTTATACGATCAGGTCCAGATGATTTCTTCATATCCGTATTTTTAATTGTCGATTTTAACGAAGACAACCGAAATTTCATAGGATCATTCACGGTGTCACTAATAAATGGAATAGTGGAATTACTTATCTCATATGGTGCGAAAACCTTCTCTAAGTGATTTACGAACGCATTTGCCTTTTCGCTTAAGTTTTTAGCCCAAGTACGGTCTTCAATTCTTAGTGGGGATTCGTAAGCAATAGGACATTGTAAGTGCTTTACAGCTTTCCACAGACTATAATCCGTGTTTTTCATTGGATCCAAGCTTTTTAAAAAGTTGTCGATAGCGAATTGGTGTTTCTGTCTCAATTTACTGCGTAAGTTTTTTTTGACATAAGTTCATTTGCATTTTTATCTGTGGAGAACGACTATTTTGCCATTGCCTTCTTAGTCTTCTTTTCTCAATGACGAGCATCTGAATATCTGCTGTTGCCTGGTACGTTATTATTTTAGCTGATGGCCTTGTTGGCGTTGCAGCTATGGCTGCGGCAGTCACGACGTCTGTAAAATGGTCTACAGCTGGTTGAATATCAACTGGATTTCTCAGTGGGGTGTTCAAAGGTAAGTGAGAGCTCACATACATTTTATATTTTAACCAGTTCGTGTTTCTGTTCGGGTAGAAACTAAGGGTTTTAGGTGCAGTGACAAAACTGTCGTGTAAAATAACAATTGTAGGTGAATGATCAGAAGATAGGTCATAGGATGAATTAACTAAGAGTTGATCGCGTTTGATGTTTTTTACTATAGCAAAATCAATAAGGTCTGGCAACTTATTAAAGTCTGTGGGCCAATAGGTGGGTTTACCGGCAGATACGACGTCAAGCTTGTTTGCTTCAACTGTGTAATACAACTGCCTACCTCTAGGACTAAGGAGTCTGGATCCCCAATATGTGTGCTTTGCATAGCAAAGAACCTGGCAAATTCATGGGGTTCAATTTTATGCCTAGGCGGGCAATACACTGATGAGACCACAATTTTAAAATCTGTAAGATCTATGGTCGTGGCTTGCAAAAAGTCCTCCCTGAATTCAGGCAATGGAAAATGCTTTAAGTTTTTTCGGACTATAATGGCAGTCCCACCACATGCCACTTCGCTTGGATGTTTGGTGTCATATATAAAGTACCCATGAATTCTAAAGCAGTTTTTTATAGTGAAGTGTGTTTCAGAGACTAATAGTATGTCTATATCATGTGTTAGCAGGAAGTCCGTTAGCGTTCCAGAAGCATATTTTTAACTGGTTCATTTTTTGCCAAGCAAAACTTGCAGAAGCATGTTTTGGGTTCGCATCATTTCCTGAAACATACCCTGCATAGTTGTTATAAAATTTTTCATTGTTTGTATGAAATTCTCGATTGAGCTCGAATTGTTAGTGAGGGGTGTTTGTGCACCCACTTTTTAGACGTGGGCATATGAATGCTTAAGGGAATTGGAACTTTTGGCATTTGCATTTGGTAAATCATTTTTAATGTTTGGGCATACGAATAGTTTGGTTAAGTATGTGACTGTGACCGAAGAAATTGGGAAGCCCTGTTATATTTTTATTTTTTGTATTTTTTACGTGTTGGAAGACTTTGCTGAGTGTGTTTCATCACAGTTGCTGCACTTTTTGACCTTGGGTTCTGTTCTGAGAGAAGTGTAATCCAAAGTCCAGTGCGCATGACCGAAAACAACGCATACAAATGGTAGCCTGCAGTAAGTTTTGGTGTGTCCGAATTCCTGGCAATTGGTACACCGACGGGGACCATTACGTTTCAGAAACTCTTCTACCGTGATTCTTCCGTTCAAAAGGTAGCACAACTTGAATATATTATGTACCGAGTTTTTGATTTTAGTTGAAATGGGTAAAATACGATTTCAACACGCTGTGTTGGATGCAAAACTTTATTCTTATTTAGAATTTTGTGCACTGACCTGACGACATAACCTTCCACCTCCTATGGCACTTTTTATTTCCTCAGTGGGAACCTTTAGCTCTTTTTAGTTGATACCTATAATAGCTCTTATTTTCTGCATCGAGTCGACTTGCGATGAAGCGATAATTTTTCTCAGTGTGGGCTTGGATCTTTATTTCTTGTATTTGTCTCCTTCGTACAGAAGCCACATTGAAATATTATTTACCTACGAATTGGGACTGCATATTTACAACACCAATTGACGCTTGTGTGCACAAGTAAATTGTTGGGTTTTTGTTCCCAACTTCATTATCCGAGGTAGCAAGTATAGAGAATCTATTTTCATGTAGATATTTTAAACGAATCTCAATCATCCCTTGTGAAGTTTGGTTTGGATACAAACCGGTTTCGGCTATGTGCCACCTTCAGTGTCATTTTTCGTTCAGACGGAAATTCGGTCCAAAAATCTACATCGAAACACCCTGTCGGAATATCTAATCAAGGATCAATCTATTTCCACTTACCGATATTGCAGATACTTGATGTGAACCTTTATATGGTATGGCGGTTCGCTCTTGTTGCGAAGACTTATGACTCTCTTGGTTATGTTTATGTACCGATCCATACCTGCTTGTACGCGTTGAGATACAGTACCTATTTCATTTGCTTGTACTACTTTTTGCGTAGCACTTGTAATGTTTATTTGTTGAGTTTTGTTTGATGAGTCCTTTGCTTCTGGGGCAGATATATTTATATTTGCGGATAATGAGCACGTTTGGTCAATAGGTCGGGCGGCTCAAAAAGCACTGTCATCTTTTTATTATTTGTGTTGTTCATTGCATTATTAGTTTTAAATAACGAAAAGAGTAGTAAGCATTGTTGTTTTTACCTTTTAAAATTTTCAATTAATGTTTGGTGCGCTCATGCACTCGGTATCAATTGTTTAAACCGGATTACCCATGCCATATTTGTTTTTATCACACAATATTTTTTTGTTATTTATTTATTTGTTTTTACTAACGGCTACTTGTGTATCTGCACTTGTTCAATTGAATTTTGTGAATATAAATTATGTGCTTAAAATGAAGTACGTGTGTACTAAAACACGTTCGCTACCAGACTTTAAAAAGTGCCAGACTATTGATTTTGCCATTGTAAAAAATATAACCATTCACTTCCCATCATTATTTTAATCAAGCGTTTTTCTTCAGCACCTGCAAATTTTATTTCTTGTCCTTATAAAACCACGAATATGCTGAAATATAAAACGTATTTGACCCCTCACCTAATTTAAAACATCGTATTGAAAAACTCAGGTTATATTGAAATAGCTGTGGATCACTTAAGAGATGTCATGACGGTCGCAGCCGTTATTGCAACGTCAAACAAAAATAAAATAAATGTATACACAACTAAAGACAGATATACAGATTCTCGTCAGGGAAAAGAGAAGATTAAGAATGCAATGGCAACATAGCCGATCTCCTGGCATATAACTACCCAAATGAACTTATATAAACAAATCGTTGCTTAATCAACTAAGACAGAAGCACGACTCCGCTATAGACACTATCTGACAAACTTTGATCCTACAAAAAAACATGGAAGTTGTAAGATAAAAATAGGCTAAAAACTCTATGCGTTTTCAAATGCTTTCACTAATCACTTAAAAGCGGTTATCACACCACATGACATAAATAGTTGCACGCTCGTAACTATAAGCGATTTTGTGAATGATGCTAGGAAATTGTTGCTATGAAAAAATTTCCCGGACCTGATTGTATTGCAGGATCAGTGATAAGGAGCTTCCATTACTGTACGAATTTTATTATTTATAATTGAAATCCATGCTCTTGAAAAGTATCTGAAATCTTTATGACCCCTAAAACAGAAAAGGACCCAGGTCAGAATACATCATACATGCAAATCCATTTTCTAAAAATGGTAAAATCCCTCAAGTATACGTCAACGTTTGCAGACGACATTGCATTTTTAAGTGTTAATCGAGATCTGAACTAGAGGACTGGCTGAAGAAGTGGAGAATTAAAGTAAATCCATCAAAATGTTCGCATGTAATGTTTACCCTCAGAAGGCAAAATTGTTCACTTATAACAATTGTGAGGTATCGTTCCCAACCCAATCATAGATATTATATTATGATTTGAATATAATAAATTGCTTTTTATATTTGTAGTAATTATTAAATAACTTACAGGGATAAGATTTGAATACTTGTAAATTTCTTTTTGAAAATTCAATACAGAAAAATTACTTTAAAAAACATGTTTACATGATATTTGGGATATACGGAAAAAATTAAAAATGTTCAGGTTACAAGATATTACAGAGATTTTTCCATAATTAATGACAATTTGTAACACAATTATTAACAAAATAAATATGATATAACACTCACGTTTTCCATTTTTTCCATCCAGATAGTTTCTTTTTCGATTTATATTAAAGAAATAAATTTCTTCTTTTGTTTTTTTTATAACTAGCATCAGCTGATCAATGATAGTGCATTCTATTATTTTGGTATAGATTGTATGCAAACATATTCAACATTTGAGATGACACTCATTTAAGGCTAGTTCAATTTAAAACATACTTGTTTTTTTTGTCAACGTAGCAAAATTGTAAATAACAACTTTTAAATTTAAAGTAGGTTTTTAAAAGAACCGCTTTTGGTTTTTTACTGTGATTATGAGCCATTGTTTTTAAAGTTAGTTAGATGGGCACTAATAATTTTTTTCTTTTTACTTATTAGATGGTCTACTTCCACACTAGTATATCTCTTTCTATGTTAGTGGATTTAAATAAAAATGTTTACCTGGCTATTTTCCTCTGTCATTTGGGTACGACAGACGTGCACTTATTCCCATAAAAACAGTCAGCTCAAAACAAACAGCTACATTATATCTGTCTACTTCTTATTTTTCTTGTAATCTGTCTAACGTTTTATATGGACACACACTTAAGCTTTATCTACACGATTTTGCAGCACCACTTAAGTTTATTATACATATTATAAAAAGTAGGTATTCTTTGGTTGACTTCACTTTCACTAATGCTGCGTATTTCTGTTTCTCATCCGTTTTAAAATTTTTTAGCTGTCTTAGCGGTTTCTATTTAGTTATTATTTACTGCATGTATGTATTTATTTTACCGCTTTTCATCTTATATTGAAAATACCAAATACATATTTAATAATTTTGGTGGACTTATTTTCTTTTTATCTGCAATTTATTTAATTATTTCATTGCCTAAATATTTGTTTTTATGACCTAGCTGATCCGCTCGCTTTAAATACGAACTTATCTTTTCGGTGGCATACCCATTTTAATAATACATTAATCTGGACTTTAGTGAGACTTTGGGTAGAAAGGAATTCGGTGGCATCCCCATTTTAATAATACAATAATCTGGACTTTAGTGAGACTTTGGGAAGAAAGTAATTCGGTGGCATCCCTCTGTTTTTTCCTGCTTTTCAAAACTCCCTACGCAAATTCTTGCCGTATTCCCGTGGGATCTTGCAGATCCCCTACACCAATTAGCCTAACTGCAGACCTCTATTCCTCCATCCCTTTGAAAGCAACGTTTTCGTAGCATCCCTGAGTGTGCTGTCTTAATTCGCACGCGACCGACTCCGTTCAAGTCGGCTGTTCCCGTGGGATCCCGTAGTGCGTTGCCGCAGTCCACCATTGTCGGAGGAAAACGATACTTATTCAATGTATGTTTTACAAGTGAAAAATATATGAACTAGGAATTGAGTAAATATTTTATAAAATATAAATTAAAACCTATATAAGATAAATTAAAGGAAACATAATATTAAAAAATTGTATAACAAAATCGAATTATAAGAGACTGTACATAAAAATGCCAATCAATATTGGAAAAGCATGTTGGGAGAGTAATTCTAGGAGAACAGGTTTAAGAAGTTGCGCTTGATTTCTTCGTTAAATGTTCGCAGCATCAACATAATATTAAAAAAAATTATAATAAATGCGAATTATAGGAGACTGTACATAAAAATTCCAGTCAATATTGGAAAAAGCATGTTGGGAGAGTAATTCTCGGAGAACAGATTTAAGAAGTTGCGCTTGATTTCTTTGTTAAATGTTCGCAGCATCAACGGAGGTCGTGTGTTGTTGAAGTAGATTGAGGAGGGACAACCGAGTCGAGAGAAAAATCGTGTGAATGCTGCTAAAAAGCGTTAGTAAAAATCTCGGTAATAACCTCAAAATGAATGACCTTTGTTGAAAAACAAACAAAGAGTACTTCATAGCTTTTCGACATTTTACTGTCGGGACCCTCATAAGGAACGAGAAATAGAGGGTCTTTCAGAGTTATGGATGACAGTTCTGATGAGGTTTAGCAATCATAACGGAGTTTTCGCCATGAATAGCGTATTTATAATTTATCTCAAGATATAATCGTGCAAACCTTTCTGCATAAGGCAATATTTTTCGGAAATGTTCATCGTAGCTAAGAATAGGAGACTGCGACAGCCTATCATAGACATTAATAAATGAGTTCAAACGCAGAAGAGTACTTTTACGGGACAGCAAAGATACATGTAAAAAAATATCGTATTCATGAGTTGCAACATCGACGGGCTTATCTTTAGAAACGGCGTGCGACTAAATGCTAGCATATAGTGTAAAAAGGTGTGAGTCACAAAATGAATGGATTTAAATAGAAAAGGAGGGTTTGGGTGGTGGCTGACAAGTCTAGGGATTTTCATTCGTTCAATATTTGGATAATCTTCGAGAATATTTTCCCGTTCTTTGATAGCGGACGTTTTTATAATTTCGTTCCACTCAATGCTATCCTTCCAGATATGTTGCATTAACATATTTGCAACACAAAACTTTTGAGCTAACCGTCCATCGGGGTCAAATAACTTGGTGTTCACTGATAGCACTGCTATTTTTGCAAATCTGTTTGTGCTAAGATGTTTTATTAGGGACTGTGTTGGAGTACAGACATACTTCATATTAAGCGCATATTTAATATTCATATAAGGTGACTTTAAAAAAAATCAATTTAACAAGTGCAGAGACACAGTGTGTAAAAAATCTATAACAAACAGTGCATGATTAAACCTGTTTAAACAATTGCTAGTCAGTACATGAGCGCACCTAACTTTAATGAAAAAATAAAAAAGGTAATATCAACAATGCTTCTTACTCTTTTTGTTATATAAATGTTAATAATGCAATGAATAATATAAACAATGAAAAAAGATGACAGTGCTTTTTTAACAGCCAGGCCAATTGACGAACGCGCTCTTTGTACGCAAATATAAACATATCTTCGCAGGTAACAACAACAGAAAAAACTACAATCAACACAACAAAAAACAATACAGGTACCATATCAAAAATTGTACAACAAACCAACGAAACAGGTAATATAAAAAGTCCCGTAAAAAAGAGAAAACAGGTATGGATGGTTATATAACCATTACTAAAAGGAAGGCCAGTACTAAGTCTTCCCAGCAACAACGCACCGCGAAACACTACAAAAGTACTAAAGTAGCTACAACATCGGTAAATGAAAACAGATTGTTCGTACTTGCTACCCCGGATGTTAGGGAACAAAAACCCTCACCAAATTTCTTTGCGCGAGCAAACATGAAATGCGACTGTAAACATGTTGTCCCAATTGGTAGGAAAGGAAAACTTTTATGTTGCTTCTATACGGAGAGGACAGATACAAGAAACCAAGTTTCAAGCCCACACGGAGAAAAATTACCGGCTCATTGCAAGCGGACTTGACGCCGAAAAAAGGAGTTATTATACCTATCAGCTAAAAAGCTCTAAAGGCTTGATAGTTTTTGTAAAGGTTTCACCCTACTTACAAGTTGCGCTACCTTCGCTACAGAAGAATAACAGTGAAACGTAATGGCCCCCGTCAATGCACCAACTGCCAGGAAATTGGCCATACTAAAACTTACTGCAAATTACCATCAGGATGCGTTGTTTGCGGTGACGCCCACCGAACTTTGGAATGCACTTTTTCGAAAACAGACTCCAAGGTTAAAAACTGTAGCAACTGCGGTAAAAATCACACTGCGAATTATAGGGGCTGTAAAGTCTTCCAACATAAAAAAAAAATTTAAAACACTACGAATACCCGTCTTTGAACAATATAAGGCTACCAAATTTCCCATCCTTCATGCTGGTTCTATTACTAGTACGCAGCCATATACCAAACCTAACTATTCGTATGCCAAAACACTGAAAAATTATGCATAATTACCTAATGGTAATCGTGAAGCGGGAAGTTCTAGCTCCTAAAAATATTCATATGCGCACATCTTAAAGAAGGGTGCGGAGACACCTATGACGAATAATTCGAGCTCAATTGAAAATCATATACAAACAATGAACAATTTTATGACAACTATGCTGGGTATGTTTCAGTAAAAAATTAACCAGTTGAAAATATGCTTCTGGAACGCTAACGGGCTCTCCCAACATATGTATGAAGTGGAGCATTTGCTTCTAACACAGGAAATAAACATACTTTTAGTCTCGGAAACGCACTTCACTCTAAAAAAGTGCTTTAGAATTAATGAACTTCTTGTATACGACACTAAACACCAGCGGCACTGGCATTATAGTTCGCAAAAACATAAAGCATTTTCCAATGCCAGAATTCAGTGAAGACTTTTTAAAAGGACCACTATAAATCTTACTGACTTTAAAATTGCTGTATCTTTTGTGTGCCTAAACGTAAGATTCAACACTACCAATTTGCCAGGTTCTTTGGTACTTTAGGACAAACGATTTTTGCAGCTGGAAACTACAATGCAAAGCACACCTATTGGTGCTCTAGACTCATTAGCCCTAGAGGAAGGCATCTGTAAAACACAGTTCAAGCTAATAAGCTCGATGTTGTCTATGGAGGTAAACCCAACTATTGACCAACGGACTTTAACAAGCTGCCAGAACTTATCGATTGCTATTGTAAAAAACATCAGACGTGAACAACTTTCAGTCAGTTCTTCATACGATATATCTTCTGATCACTCCCCCACAGTCATTCGATTACACGGCAGTTGTTCCACTGCACCTGAAACCATTAAATTCTACCCAAATAAAAACACGAGTTGGTTAATATATAAAATGTATGTGAGCTCTCACTTATATCGGAACATTCCTCTGACTAACCCGACTGATGTTACAGAAGCTGTAGGTTATTTTACAAACACCGTGATGGAAGCAGCCAGATCTGCAACGCCAGCAAACCCAACAGCTGATGTTCAGATTATTGTCAGGGAAAAGAGAAGACTTAGAAGGCAATGGCAAGGTCCAACTGAACTTATGCCAGAGAATCTTACGCAATTATCTGAAACAGAAACATAAATCCACTACTGAGAGTTATTTAAAAAATTTGGATCCAACAAACAATACGGATTACAGCCTCTTGAAAGATGCAAGGCGCGTGAAATGTCCAATTCCCCTTCGAATCTCCACTAAGAAAACCTCACCTGCGCCATAAACTATATTGATAATGTAAATGCATTTCCAAAGCATTTAGAAAAGGCTTTTACACCTGATAACATAAATAGCTTCACTATTCTAAATATTAGTGACTCTGTAAATGATCCTATGAAAGTTCGGCTATCCTCATTAAAATCGATCATTAAAAATATAAATATGAGAAAATCACCCGGAACTAATTCAGCTATGAGAATTTTACTATTTATATATAATGCCATGTTGCGCGCTGACTTCTTCCCAAGCTCTTGGAAGATGTTTGAAATTGTTATGATCTCTAAACCAGAAAAGGACTTAAGCCACATTACATCATACTGGCCTATTACCCTCAATTTTGTGAACGTTATTTGAAAAATTATTCGTCTCTGCTTTAACTCCTTATATTAATTAACAAAACATTATCTGCGACCATTAGTTTAGTTTTCGAGCGAGTCATGGTACAATTGAGCTAGTTCATAAAATTGTCACTGTCATTAGAACTGCATTTGAAAATAAGCAATACTGTTCAGCTTTATTTATTGATATTTCCCAGTCGTTTGATAAAATGTGGCATCATGGGCTACTCACGAAAATAACGCGAGTTCTTCCTGTAAACTCCCACAAGCTTCTTAAGAGCTATTTGACTGATAGAACGTTTAAAGTAAGGTCAAAAGATCAGTTTTCTAAAAATGGCAGAATCTGTGCAGGAGTCCCCCAAGGTAGCATACTAAGGCCGATATTATACATCATTTCTACAGCGGATATGCCAACAAGCCCATATACATTAACGTTTGCAGATGATACTGCATTTATAAGTGTGAGTAATGATCCAAAGGTTGCATCTAAAAAACTGCAGGCCCACATTCACGAGCTAGAGGACTGGTTAAATAAGTGGGGTATTAAGGTAATTCCTTCGAAATGTGCTCACGTAACGTTGGCCCACAGCAGGCATAATTGTCCCCCAATAACGATAACAAATACCACTGTTCCAGCGGAAACACGCGTTAAATATTTAGGTATTCACCTAAATAGACGCCTAACTTGGTCCCGCCATATTGAGATAAAAATTGTAGCCATAAGTCTCAGACCAACTCAACTACACTGGCTAATAGGTCCTCACTCAATTCTAGGTTTTCCGACAAGTGAACTCCAATATCAGAATCAAATAAAGGTTCTAGGAGTGATTTGATTCTGGAGAAGATTTGATTTGAGGTTGCGAGTGAACCAATAATACCCACGATATTAGTTTGAGAACCTTTAGCGAACAGCAGCAACTTTCTTGGAATGGACTTTGTAATAAATGATGTTTTTGATGCGGTGTTGATAAGAGCTCTAACTGTGCATGTAAGACCTTATACAGAAATATTAAACAAAACGATTTCAATAATGATTATATTTGACTGAGCGGACTGTAAATGGGTTGCGTATGACTGAAGAATCCTTCCCGCTTCAGGCGACACTGGGAGATGATCTTGATCATGTCGATGTGTTAACGATGTAACTATTGTTAGATGATACTAGGCTGGCTGAAAATTGTGAGAAGAATTCGGAGAAGATGGAGAAGCGAATTATGTTTATGCTTACAAGTAGGGCAAATACATTAACTTTTGCAAGTTTTAAACTTATGGAATGGGAATTGGAGCAAAGTTTTTAAGCCTTAACAGTGGATAATTTTTCAACGAGAAATATGCCCATTGACAATATGACATTGACCCAGAGGATGTACCTCTTGATACAAAAAGCACTTGGTTTTGTTGGTATGAAAAGAATTTAACTTTCAAAACTCACGACGGTTTTCTGACTTGTGCTGCTGGGATTTTGTAAATGGATTTTAAGAAGAGTAGGAGGACCGAATGTCACAGTATAAACTATAAAAACGGGCGCTCTTCCTTAAGGAGGGATTGAGAGCTTTACTGAAATAGGGAAAATGTCAGTATTGATAAACCTGAAGGAATTTAACTCAAACAAATGTGAGTCAACAAGTATTAAAATTGTTTATTTGAAATGTTCCTAAGACTTCGATTTTATAACCCATAAATTATTTAAATGTTTATCGAATTTTACTGAGTGTACTATCTTAATATACATTTGAACAAGCAACCAAAAAATTTTCTATACATTATAAACTTTTTTTAAAACAACCATTTATTATCAAGAAGTATCGCAATCACAGATATTATCAGATATGGCAACTTTGACATTTGTTAAGGCGTTATATCATGTGTAGTTAACCCCTTTTTATGAGAAAGAAATAAAGCATGGCAACCTCAAAAACTATAAGAAAAAGACAACGACTATACATTACCGAAATGTAAACAAAAACTTGTAATATTGAAATGCAGAAGAAAAATATTTTCTGGTAAAAAATTTAACAAGTTCAATATTACAAGACATTTTATGTTGAAAATCGAATATAACTTTTTTCATAAATGGTAAGTATTAACTGTAATGAAAAACAAAACATAATTAAGTTACTATTATATCGTTTTTCTTCTCTTACAAGTCGAAGCAAACTTACCTAACATCGGACATCAGAAAGGAGTTCAAATGAAAAGATCTGCATAGTAAGTGGTTTTTATGGTGCTTGCTCCCGGACCAACTGTAAGTATAGTGAAAAACTTGAAAATAGAAGCAAGAAAATAATTGTTAAAAGTGATACAAATTCTTTGTTTCGTTGCAGGCAATGATGTGTAACAAGGTGCCATAAGGAATACTGGAGTATACCGAACACGCAAAAATGGAATTAAAAGCCCCGTTTACTCTTGCACCAACTGTAAGTATAGTGAAAACCCTGAAAATAGAAGCAAGAAAATAATTGTTAAAAGTGATACAAATTCTGTGTTTCGTTGCAGACAATGATGTGTAAAAAGGTACCATAAGGAATACTGGAGTATACCGAATCCGCAAAAATGGAATTGAAAGCACCGTTTACTCCTGCACCAACCTGAAAAAATTGAAAAATTGCAAGCAATTACATGTAAGAAAGTGTCCTAATGAATGGTGGAGAAGACCATACCTGCAAAAATTGAAACAAAAGCTGCTTAAATCCTGGATCAACTGTAAGTATAGCGAAAAATCTGGAAATGAAAATTAAAAAAGCATTATTAAAACTGATAAAAATTTGCTGTTTCGTTATAGGCAATGACGTGTAGCAAAATGTCCCAAAGAACGGTCGAATGATAAACCCCTGTTAGAATATAATTGAAAGCTGCATCTGCTTCTGAACCACCTGTACGTATATTAATAAATCTGAAAATAGAAGCAAAAGAAGAATTATTAAAAGTAAATAACATTTTTTTTTCGTTAACAGAACGTGTTTCACCCAAAATAACACATCTAAAAATGTCGTACTTTTAAATAGCTAAAGAAACTTGAATTTATTTACCTTGTCGAATGCTTTGGAAAACTTAAAAGTCACAATTCTCCTACAACATGACGCATGTTGTTGAATTTCCTCCATTAACTAGTAATCGTTTTTTTCATTTGAACATGCATTTAAACATATTTTGGTTCTGCAGAATTTTGCATTTCTGTAAAATTCTGCAAATAATGAAATACTATTACAGCTACATAAATAGAATGCATTCCATTTACAGAAAGAAAAAAACCAACTTAACCTTAACGTTTAAATTGCTTAATATTCATATATAATTATAGTTCGACAAAGTTAGAACAAAGAATAAAAAAATAAAACTTCATTTTTACAATTCACAGGGTTAAATATTTACATTTGCAATCGAAGATTGGATCATAACTAATTTACATTGACAGTGATATTAGCTTCTCTTATATGTATTATAAGCTGTATGGAAAACATAATACATAAACAGTACACATTTTGTAATATCAATAATTGTTGTTGTTGTAAATTTTCAGTTTATTCAAGTGTTATTTTAAAGTAATAGGTGGTAAAAAATAAAATATAGAAATAAGTGTTTTGCTATACAAACTTTTAGAATTAAATACATCGGTTTTCAAAATATATTTCTGTAAAATACTGATGTATACTTATGATTTTTATCAAACAAAAATTTTAAAATAAACACATACGAGTATTTAAAAAAAACCTTGAATACTAAGACGATATAAGACCTTTTTCCGAAATTTATTAGATTCTTTTCACAATTTTATTATCATTTTGGCTTACTTAAATAAAACTCGAGATAAGTAGATTTTTCGCCTATAATATTGTTACAAAGTAATAGTCAAAGATGTGTGAAAGGTCCTATTGTACAAATACGCAATATCATAAACATAAAGCAAAAACAAATTGCGTAGCAGAAACGTAGAAACAAAAACAATTTCTACAGTAAGAAAAAGTAAACAAAAGATACACACACAAACACATATACAATACTACTAAACCAGCAACTGAAATAACTGATGCGCAATTTCGCGTATGTTCGGGACATTTCAAGAAGCGGCCGTGATCTGTATATAAAGGCGCCGTCCACTGCAGAAGATATAGTTGACTTTGAGATTTCATAGAGTAAATATCTGTGCGTACAAAAGTGTACAGTGTAAATTGAGTTTTATTTGCCGAATAAAGCTGTGTACTGATAAAATCATAAAGGAGTGTGTATTTCGATATTTGCAATTAAACGAACCCTTCAAAATAACGTTTATTGTGGTATCAAACGTAACAACTGGTGTCAGAAGTGAAATTGCGAAAAAAAACATTAAAAATAAAAAGTAAGTAAAACAAAATGAAGTTTGACGAGCTGAAAGTAGATCAGCTAAAAAAAGAAATGAGCAAGTTTGATCTGCCAACGGCGGGCAATAAGGCAGAACTGCAAAAGAGCTGGCTGCAGAAATAGTTACAAAGAGATAATGGTGGCCTTGCAACGTAAGTACGGTGGCGAACATAAGCGAGAAATGTACTTGATGGGGTAGAGTGCAGAAGCCGAATGAAACGCTGCAAGATTTCGCGATGGAAATTGAACGTTTGGTGCAGTTGACTTACCCAGGCGAGAACCTGGACCAGTTCAATATAGAAGCATTTGTAAATGGCATACGGGATCCAGATGCTAGATATGGAGTTTGCCATCGAGAGAAAGCAAACGGGCGAATAACACCGAATCGCATGTGTCACCGTTAAACTAGAGCGAGCTAGCGCTGAGGGGCAAGAGCTAGCTCCTACAACCGATGGCCCCCCAATCTCCATTTCCATCATGCAGCAGAAGAAGAGCAACCTTACTGCTAGCGGTCTTATAAACGGAAAGAAACAGGTACTCACCATAGACACAGGAGCTTCTCAGTCTATAATAAGGCCAGATTTGGTAAAAGGAGCAGTAGAATCGCTAAATAATATACAACTACGCACTGCTACTGTTGATTCAGCTACCGTCTATGGAAGATCCAGGGCATGACTGACTATCGCAAACATCAGCGTCGACCATGTTTTTGTTGTCGCCGACATATTGGACGAAGTTTTTATTGGTGCCGACTTCATGATAGCCCACGGGATTGATCTGCGCATGGGACATAAAATAATGGTATGGCGAAATGTCGAGATACCCCTGGATGTTGGATATGAGAGCAGCACCACAGTAAGGAAGCTGTTTGCCGGTGAACGCCAGAATTTACCACCTCAGGCAGAAACTATGGTATGGGCACGTGTGGAGCAAGATTGTGTGGATAACCGGTAGTGGGTTGTAGAACTAAAAGTCGGAATCATAACAATTAGAGCCCTTGTGAAAGCTTGCGACGATGGACGAGTTCCTGTAAGAGTACTTAATCTGTCCAACAGCGAAAAGGCCATTGACAGAAATTTTTAAATCAATGTGAGCCGGCAGGAGCTATAATTAATTGTGCGGCGAATTCAGCATACTCCAAAACAACAGTCAAAAAACGAGATTTACTGGCAGAACAGGTGGAATCATCGGTAGCAGGCCTGACATCTCCTGACAGAAACAAAGCTAAGCAGTTGCTTAGAACCACATGCCTCTGTCTACGCCCTGAGTAATAACAGCCAAGGTCAGTTGTGAAACACGAAATCAACACCGGCGAAGCGAGGCCTATAAAACAAGCACCCAGGAGTATACCCCCAGCAAAGCGAAACGAGGTCAAAGAACTGGTCAACGAAATAGAGCGGAATGGAGACATTGAGCCATCTTCCAGTCCGTGGAGCTCGCCAATAGTTTCGGTGAAGAAGAAAGACGGCAGCACCAGGTTTTGCGTTGGTTAACGGAAACACAATGACGTCACAAAGAAAGACAGTTATCCACTGCCTAGAATTGACGATACCTTAGACACGTTGGCTGGAACGAAATGGTTCTCTACCTTGGACTTGCAGAGCGGCTATTGGCAGGTAGAGAAAGCCGATAAGGACAAGGAGAAAACTGCCTTTAGCGCGAGCGATGGTCTAGTGCAGTTCAAGGTGATGCCATTTGGGCTCTGCACCGCTCCAGCTACTTTTGAGCGTTTAATGGAACGTGTGCTTAAAGGTCTCAATTGGAAGACGTGTTTGGTATATCTGGATGACATAATCGTGATGGGGAAGACTTTTGACGAACATCTGAAAAATCTGAATGAGGTTTTTAAGCGTATAACTGCTTCAGGATTAAAGCTAAGCGTTAAGAAATGCGCATTGTTTCAAATGGAGGTTAAATATTTGGGGCATCGTGTAACATCAGAGGGTATATCCACTGATGAGGACAAAATACTAGCTGTAAAGGGCTGGCCTCGCTCATGGAATCTTCATGGTCTTCGTAGTTTTCTGAGGCTTTGCACTTACTACAGGAGATTTGTGGCGAACTTTGCTCAAGTTGCTGCTAGTTTGCATGAATTGACCAGAAGGTCGCCATAGCACTGGAGTGAAGCAGCAGAAGAACCGTTCCAGAGGCTCAAGGTACTTTTATGTACAGCACCAGTCCTCGCCTATCCAATCGCTGGGCAGAAATTCATATTAGACACGGATGCGAGAGGCTATGGAATAGGAGGGGTACTTTCCCAGGTGGTTAATGGGGCGGAAAAAGTCATTGGCTACTACAGCAGAGTATTGTCAAAGCCCGAACGAAATTACCGAGTTACACGACGGGAGATATTGGCAGTGCTGGAGTGTGTCAAACATTACCACAAATACTTATATGGTCAACACTTCATCTTAAGGATAGACCACTCCGCACTACGTTGACTGCTGCCCCGAAGGGCAGCTCGCACGCTGGATTGAAGCAAAGCTATGATTTAAGTATCGAGCACAGAAAAGGCGGAAACCACAATAATGCTGATGCCCTTTCAAAACGCCCATGCAACGTAGAGTGCAAGCACTGCACAAAAGTCGGAAAAAAGGAATGTGTCATTGATGTGCGGCTGACCCACATCAGCTCAAGAGAAGACTGGTCTAAGGAACAGAATGACGACCCCATTTTCGCAAAGATTATGTTGGCTAAGCAGAATAACAAAAGACCGGCCCGCAATGAAATATCGGCAGAAAGCCCATTAGAAAAAGCGTACTGGGCCCAGTGGAATAGCCTAAAATTAATAGATGACTACTTATATCGATCTTGGGAAAGTACAGATGGCAAATATACAACGGACTTAATTGTCGTGCCCACTTCCAAGATAAATGGGGTAACGAAGCAGTTCTATAACGGTCCTAGTGGCGGCCACCTGGGCATTACAAAAACTTTGGAAAGGATAAAACAGCGATTTTACTGGGTTGGATGCCAGCAGTCTGTAGCCGATTCGATAGCTAATTGCGAACAGTGTATTGCGGCCAAGGGTCCAACAAGAAAAAGTCGCGGCAGACTTCAGCAGTACAACATTGGTGCTCTTTTTGAGCGGATAGCTATTGATGTGGCAGGTCCATTCTCTGTCAGTGACGCTGGTGACCGGTATGTATTGATGCTAATATATTATTTCAGCAAATGGCCCGAGGTGTGTGCCATTCCAAACCAAGAATCTAAAACGGTGGTAGACGCATTTGTTAATAATTGGATGTGTCGATACGATGTTCCGATAGAATTGCATTCTGACCAGGGACGAAATTTTGAATTCGCCATATTTAAATATTGTTTATATAAGGAATTTTTGTAGTAGTAACTGGTAGTAAAAGAATAAAAGTACGGTGGCACGACTGTTGGCGACGCTGACATGCTTGCGGTTGCTCCGGCTGTGGCTCGCCGTCTTGGGGTCGGGTTCTTGCCAACCAATCGGCTCTAAACTTACTACAAAAAAAATCATGTCAGCCTTGTAACGAAGATATATAAGAAACTTTATGGAGCCCGAAAGAGAGAAAACGGAGACTACAATTACATCCACTGCATCCACTACCGTTCACACACACACAGTGCACGCGGTTAAGGGATGGAGTTTTAACCGGGGCCGCCCACCCTCTGGAAACCTAAAGGATTCCATCATGATAACCTTGGCCATCGTGTTTTCAATAGGTTATCCCAGACTTAACACTTACTTTCTCATCACCTTCCTATTTACCCTTAGTAACTACTCACTCATAGCGAAAACAAAATCTAAATTTTTTTCAAAAATAAGTTAAATTCACATAGATTTTATTTAGGAATAGAATTGCTAACAAAAAATTATTAATTTGAAATGAAACCAAAAGTAAATTTGAGATTTAAATATTCATTAATTAAAATATTCAATGTGCGACTTATATGGCATCAAAAAGACAAGAACGACACCGCTACATCCACAGTCTAATGGCATGGTAGAAAGATTTAACCGTACGCTGGAGGAATATCTCAGAAAAGTGGTTAGTACACACCAAAAGGATTGGGATGAGCATATACCTAAGCTGTTAATGGCTTACCGGTCAGCTGTTCACGATTCCACCACAGGTAGTCCAGCGAAAATCCTGTTTGGAACGGAACTGAAACTGCCAGCAGACTTAGAGTTTGGTGTTACACCTAACCCTGCGTGCAAAGATGATGGAAACACTCTTCAGGTACAAGAAGACCATCAAGAGCTTCATGAATGTGTCCGTAACCGCATTAAAATGTCCAGTGATAAGATAACCGCCAGATATGATAGAGCAGCAAACACGGAAGGATTTACCGAAGGACAAATGGTTCCACTGTTTAACCCACAATGCAATAAAGGATTATCCCCTAAATTGCAAACCCACTGGGAGGGACCATACAAGGTGGTTAAGAGACTGAATGACGTGGTTCATTTTGAACGACTAGCCGAATATGGAAAAGGTGATGTTGAGCCTGTTCGGGACGAAAAGGCTTAAGTGAGCGGCAGTGTTACAAAGTAATAGTCAAAGATGTGTGAAACGTCCTATTCTACAAATACGGAATATCATAAACATAACGCAAAAACAAATTGCGTAGCAGAAATTCCGCGAACCGCGATTCAACGTAGAAACACAAACAATTTCTACAGCAAGAAAAAGTAAACAAAAGATACACAATAACACATATACCAGACTACCGCAGAAGATATAGTTGACTTTAAGATTTCATAGAGTGAATATCTGTGCATACAAAAGTGTTAAGTGTACAGCGTAAATTCAGTCTTATTTGCCGAATAAAGCTGTGTACTGAAAAAATCATAAAGGAGTGTGTATTTCGAACGAACCCTTCAAAATAACGTTTATTGTGGTAATAAACATAACAATATCTCTGGCGCATAATGTCATAGAAATATGCCGATTATATCAAAAGAAGCGTCCAGAATTACCTTTACACCACAAAGTAAACAGAGGGTTCACTACATTAGTGATCTCTTTCTCTATCTGTCTCTTTCTTAAATGATTGACCGTTCCTATTATCTTTTGTTACATTTTTCTTCTTTATTTGAAATAATTTTTCTGGCCATTAATAAAAAACGTATGCACAAAGCTAAAAATAAGGGTTGAAAAGTTTAGATTTATTTAAATAAACTTTGAGGATAACTTATGCTGTAAATATTAAAAGATAAGTGTAATTTTCAGTATTTAATTTATCTGGCTTTTTGCATTTGTTTTGATTATTATTCGCATTATTTTCTAATGTTATATTTGACTCTTTCTTTAGGGACTGCCCGTGGCAAAAAAAAACTGATTCTAGCAATTTTCTAACGTCAAAGTTTATACCTCTGGTTACTTTATGCTTTACACCACAGATATAATTATAATCTGTGCTTTACACTACTTCTACTACCCACAAATTTGTTAGTACTTGGGAGAGCGTCGGTAGAATAACGGGGAACGACACAAACATATTTTTTGCTTTGTCTCTGTATTTTGTTTGTGTGTTGGTAAAACACCGTTGTGCGAAAAACTGTTCGGATAACTGTGTTTGAACACGAACAAACCATCAAACGACCTTCAGGAGCCAAATTTCTCTGCGAACAGCAATCTATACGTTGGCAGAATAGATGTATGGATGTATTTTATTATGATAAAAAATTTGGCAAATTTTCTTATGTCGACTTAAGATCTTTTGTCAAAAGTCCACAGATATTCACTTATATAATTTTAAAATTGCTGATTTTTTAATACTTTGTGAATTCCCGATTCGTGTCGAAGTTTGAATTTTTTCATTCTTGTGTATTTATGAGTGTTCTAAAAATTGAAATAAATTTGGAGACATTTAAAATTTCTGGTGAAATTTGATGAATTCCAATTTGTTGTGAAATTTTGGATTTTGTATTGTATTACAATTTTGTATTGCTTTAGTAAATTTGTAATTTTATCCAATATTTAGCCGAACTCGCTATTCTAGTGGTCTTACTTTCAAGTTTATAAGTTATCTAGCGCAATCAGCATGTTAATTTCAACTTCTGACGGACGCACATCGTTAACTGAGCTTTATTGCCAATAGGGAAGCTTTAATATGTATATATTTAATTTATGGTGTCAGGAAAGAATATTGTGGAAAATGCAAACGGAATGTCAAACTTATACACACCCTTGGTGTAAGGAATTGGCAAATACTAACCTATCATAGTAAGGCATGTACGAAAAATTAAAATAACAATAACAACCAGCGAAATGCGCATATCTTATCCACCCGCAACACAAATATAACTAGAAAATGTCAAAGTTGCATCGCAATGGCTTCGCTCAGTTAACCCCTTCATTATTAAAGGACAGTAATATATACAAAACCTATTGCTCTCTTTTTTCTTAGATGGAGTAAAATGAAATTTTGTTTGTTTACATGTTACATATGAATATGTAACAAAAATTGGGGCAAAACGTGACAAATTCTTGGATATCTTATTATTTGGTGCCAATTCAATTTCATGTATAGCAGCGAGTGGATCAAAACAGCAGAAAACATGTAAATATAATTTTCTTTCGAATAAATTGTAACTAGATTTAACAAACAAATTTTAAATTTTAGGTGTCGAAAATGTAGTATGGGTTGTCCAGAAATTGAGAAACTTCATCGGTTCCCGAAAGATCCAAGCAAATCTTCCATTTCAAGTAATTTACGATATCCAATATTCTGTAGGCTTCTTTCAATCTGCAATATAACATAAAACGGTATAAAAATAACTTAATCATGTTGTTTCCCCCTTACATGTAATACTTATGGAACAATAATATTGCAGTTGCAATACAAAAAAAGCATTCAACACAATTAATTATTATTTGTTTTTATTAAAGAAAAAAAATTTCGGCACATTATAATAAATATGTTTGTTTACTATTTTTAATTAAGGTAATGGCCACAATGTAGTAAACAGGGGTGAAACGACAATATAGTAATCATTTGCTCTATCCGTCTCGTTCCCTCCAAACCATAGTTGGTTTTTATTTTGATTTTTCATGATTTTCATGACGTGTTTATTTTTGGTGCTATTAAGAGACATATTTTTGGTAAGTGTAAGGGTGGGTTATGCTCTTAAACACATTTTAATTTTGTTTAATGTTATTTTTTTATTAAAACAAATAATTAAACTTATTAACAATATTTTTATTTTACTTTTTAGAATTTGCACTTATTCACATTAGATTTTTGTTTTGTTTATTTTCCTGTATTTCGTCACAAAATGCTATTTTTGTCCCTTTCTAACAGAACCCAGAGTTTTTTATTTCTTATGTGTCAAAGTTTTCACCTCTGGTTAACCTGTGATTGGAGCTCCAAAAAGTGTGCTGTGTATTGTAGTCACCAGCGTCAATAAACTTTTAGTGTAGCAAAGAACGTGGAAAACTGATGGTATTCGATCTTGTTCCTGGGCGGTCAGTACACTGATGATACTGCAATTTTGAAATCAGTAAGATTTATGGACGAAGCTTGCATAAAAACTTCGCTGAATACTCGTATTGGAAAGGTCCTTACGTCTTTGCGCAATATGACGGCAGTGCCACTACATGCCTCTGCACTCGGACGTATAGTATAGTATGTGAAAAATCCTCTGACACTAAAGCAGTTTTTTATAGTGAAATGTGTTTCAGAGATCAAGAGTATGTCTATTTCATGTATTTGCAAAGAATGTTCAACTTCATATTTATGTTGGGAGCCCGTTTGCGTTCCAGAAGCATTCATTTTTTACTTAGCAAAACTTGTGGAATCTGTGGACTCTCTTTTAAGGTGTGGGCTTCAGAGTGTCGTCTCGCGAACTGACTTTTCGCATTACGAGTAGCGTTAGGTAATTGTGTATCATTTTTCAGTGTTTCGGCATACGTGTAATTTGGTGTAGTGTGTGGTATGTTACTAGGTTTTGCACTAGCTATGGGTTCCGCACGAAGCCTAGGAAATTGAAAAGTCTTATATTTTTCATATTCAGGCTTCCGTACTACCTTCGCATTACTCTTTACGTATCGGAAGACATTACAGCCCTTATAGTTTGAAGTATAGTTTTCACCACAGTCGCTGCATTTTTTAATCTTGGAATCAGTTTTGGAAGATTCGCATTGCGAAGTTGGGTTCGTGTTCTCGAATTGTTGACAATTAGTGCACTGACGAGGACCATTACGTTTTAACAGCTCCTCTACAGTTATTCTTCTATTCAAGAGGTAACGCAGGTTTTAGATAGAATGAACGGAATTCTTCAATTTTAGCTGAGTTGCGGTAAATGCAATCTCAACACGATGCATTGGTTGTGGAACTTTATACTTATTTAGGAGATTGAGCACCGCCCTAACGACGAACCTTCAGCTCCTATTGCACTTTTTATTTCCTCAGTGGAAACAGAACTGTCAACTCCGTTTATAACAATTATTAAAACTTTAGCACTTTTTAATTGGAAGTTGTAGTACCTTTCATTTTCTGATTCAAGTCGGGCTTACGATAAGCAGATAATTCTTTTGCTTGAATTTTTGTTTCTTGAATTTGTCCTCTTCATATAGAAGCTACACAAAAGCTTTCCTTACCTAGAAGCTGGGACAACATGTTAACAACTTCATTAAATGTTTGCTCGCGCAACTGAAAGCGGGTACAGCTTCATCATCCGCTGTAGCAAGTATCAAGAATCTATCTTCACTTACCGGCATTGCAACTATTTGAGAGCTTTTGTATTATTTTAGCGGTGCGCTCCCGCTGCGAAGACTTAGGACTGGCTTTTCTTTTGGTTATGGTTATATAACGATCCATACCTGTTTGCTCCTTTTGTACAACATTTGTTTGGACAACATTGTTTGAACAGGAAAAGAATGTCAACAGCGACGATCTTCACGAGATAAATTCCTGTGCGAAGAGCAATGTGTGCGTTGGCAAAACAGATGTATGGCTAGACATGACAGCATGTAAATCAATTTATATGTCTGTTCCAGATGCATAACAAAATAGTCCGGACTATTGAGAGTAAAAAGAAAATTACTCTCTGAGTGTGCCAAAGTTGTCCGAAATTGCTGGTACGCAAAAAACCACAAATGGTGCCTACTTTCTCAAATAAATTTTATTTTAGTAATTTTATACGCTTAAAATGCATAATATTTTAAAAGCAAAACATTTGCATCATTGGCAGCAGCTATCGATAAAAGAATTTTTTTTTATTAAATAAAGTGATAAATATGCACAAATATATGTACTTACAACTTTTTAATAAATTTAAAATAAAAGCTATTTGCCTTTATTTAAAAATTTTATGATTTTTAAATATAAACAAAAAACAGCTGATAATTTAATTCTATTCCGAACTTACCCAAAGAAAAAGTTCGGACGATTTTGTACAGGAAATGAAAAATTTTACTCTCTCATTTTCTCTGAAAATTGCACAAAAATTGTTATCTGGAACGCGTTTGGACTAACTCGGACTAGTTCGGACTGTTTTGTTATGCACCTGGAACAGACCTTATGTAGTTAGAGATATGTAGAAGTATAAGCAGCATATTTTATATGGAACTGGAGTAAATACAGGAATTATTGAAGATTATAACACTCGCGACGAGGAGAAAAAAAAATAATTCATTTAAAAACTAAAATAAATTTTATTAAATTATTCAAGGTCTTTTTTATATAAAAACTGTTTTATTGAAGCTTTAAGCTTAAATAATTTAATAAATTTAATCAAAAAAGGTAAAGAAAAAACATAATTTGATTAAAACAAGAAGAGCACGAGCAAAAATAATGGGGTATTTTCTAATGATGCTACACAATACAGTACAGAAATGTGGAATAAAGTAGTTTTTATATAAAAAGACCTTCAAGCTTAAATAAATATAATTAAAAAAGGTAAAAGAAAATCATATTTTGATTAAAACAAAATTATTTATTTTTAGCTAATTCTTTTAATCGTAACTCATTTCATTATTAAAAATAATGAAATTTATTGTTGAGGGTGGAAGCGCATTTCGCTGGTTGCTTAGGCCATCTCATCATGAAACCAAACTTTTTACAAAGGCGTAAACGTCTTATGCAATAAAAATTATATGACTTGTCACTTTTCCATGTGTAAATTCTATACACGTCGTGTGAACCCTTTCAAACATAACATGTATATTTTCCACGTATACAATACATATGACATTTTTCATTTAGAACGTGTTCTATTTTGATGTGACAAAGCATCTGACATCCTGTATTGCCAACTTGATATTATGTTATTTTAAGTTTTTTGGCAATACAAAACTGTATGGCGGAAAAATTACATATTAATTACTTTAAGACAGAGGTTATGTCAGATGTAAATACACATGTACGTTTGAAAGCAAAAATTATAAACCGTATCTAAAATGGCTATTTTGACAAACACATGAAATTACATATGGGTTATCAAACTGACAAGTCATATGACAAATACACGTCGTGTAAAACTATTGTAAGCGATGTATGCTGATGCCGATGAAGCTGAAGCAGGTAGCGAGATAAGGAAAAATAGCTATTTAAACTGGCAGCAAATAATGAAAAAACAAAGAAAACGAAACCTTAGTGAATCACCAAAACTTTACCAAAAAAAACCCAAGGCAGTGGTAAGTGATGAAATTCCATCGACTAGCAACCAATATGCAGTACTGCAAAATAATGATGAGGAAGATAGTGAACCAACAATACCTAATCCACCTCCAATATACATACCAGACGTAGTTGATATAAAAAATATGATTTGTAATATACTTAAATTATACCACTAGAACATTTTAGCCAATAATCTTTAAAATATAATAAGACTTATGATACAACCAGTAGAATCATATAGAACACTTATAAAATATCTAGAAGGTCGTAGTATAGGATTTCGCACGTAACAACTAAAACAAGTGCGTTAATACAGGGTTATTATTAAGGGACTTCACCATTCAACTCCAATTGAAGAACTGATATGCTTAGAACACGAAGTACGTTGTGTAACTTATGTTAAAAGCAGAATTACCAATGAACCATTGTCAATGTTTTTTATTGACCTTGGCCCCCAGCCTAATAACAAAGATATTTATAATCTTAAGTACATAAATAATGCCATTGTGACAGTTGAAGCTCCAATAAAAAGTAATGAACTGGCTCAATGCCACCGTTGCCAGCTCTTCGGCCACACCAAATCTTACTGCAAGAGGCCTTTCAATTGTGTTAAATGCGGTTTTAACCATCCAACTGCAGAGTGTAGCAAGACCCGAATACTCCAGCCCGATGTATAAACTGTTTAAAAAATCATACTGCTAACTATAAGGGGTGCCAAATTTATCAAAACCTGATAGCCAAACGTCAAACTACTCAGAATAATAACAACCGTCAAACAAAATATTCCACAGTAAACTCAAATGATTTTCATATTTGGGGTTCTAACAATAATGCTAACAACAACACTAATCATAATCAGCCCACTAACAATCAGTCATACTCTGAGGTACTCAGGAACAACAGTACTGAAAACAAAAATAGCACAAGTACTATGGATAGAATTTAATCAATGTTAGCTAATCTTCTTAACAGAATTACAATGTTGATATAATTTTACGAACAAACCTTACTTCAAGATATCCGGATTTGACCTTATATACTGTAATCACCCAGATAAAAGAGCTCACAGGGGCTCTGCTATATTAGTAAAATCCTCTATGAAGTACAATGTTCTAGACGATTATGAAAAAAATCACCTGCAAGCTGCTGGCATACAAGTTACATGTAATACCAATAATATGTTAATATACTTCGTTTATTTCCCTCCCAGATATTGTATTAAGCATTCTGATTATGAAGAGTTTTTTGGAAGTCTTGGAGATAAATTTATCGTTCGTGGGGACTTTAAAGCTAAACATCCTTGGTGGGGCTCCAGGCTTGTAAATCCAAAAGAAAAAGAACTCTATAAAAACGTAATTACTAATAAATACTCAGTTTTAACCACAGGTAGGCCTACATACTGGCCTAGTGATCCAAGAAAAAACCAGACTTATTGGATTTTGTAATTTATTCTGGCATTTCCAGTAGTTTTTTGGATATTGTAGATTCAGATGATTTGAGCTCAGATCACCCTCCATTAATTGTAAATTACGATACATCTTTATCTATAAACAGAAATTATAACATATTATCATCCCAAACTGATCTAAACTCATTTAGATACTGGTTAGAGCAAAATATTAATCTTAAAGTAAGATTAAAAGATGCTTCTGCCATAGATAAGCTGGTCGAACATTTTACAAATCTGATTCACGAAGCAGCTTCCCTTTCCTCTCCAATTGAAGGTCCTTGTAACGGTCGCAACAGAGTGCTATTTGCGGCAGAAATTAGAGATCTTATTAGATTCAAAAGGCGTTTAAGAAGGATATGAAGAGAACACGAAATACTTTTAATAAATCAAATTTAAACAGGGCATCAAACGAACTTATGCATGAAACACATAGACGGCAGCAAGCTCCACGACTACCGACTCCAAATGTCGTTGGATACATTTGTCGTCGTGTAGCCAACTACTTAAATAATTTGAAAACGTCAGCTACATCGTAAACAGCTGATATTGTTTGTTTAATACATTTTATTTTTGTGTGTTAAAAAAATGACTGAAAATTTGGTAAATTTTGTAATTACTATTGCTAAAATAGCACATATTGCGGCTTTAGTAAATGAAGCTCATACAATTTCTAAAAAAAAAACAATCGAAGATGGTGGGTCCGTCCAGTAAATTTATTCCGCGAAGAAGGTTTTTATAAAACCTGTGTACTGCAACTTAAGCAAATGGACGAAGGACATTTTTTTAAGGCCACTCGGATGAATATTGATAGCTTTAATTTATTGTTGTCCCTATTAAAAGAAAGAATGGAGCGATTTTCAAATAGAAAAGCCATAGATGCCGAAACGCGCTTAGCCGTAACAATAACGTAAGTAACCACAAAAGTTATAATTTTCTTAAACTAAGAAATTTAATTATTTCAGTTATTTGGCACAAGGTTGTAATGTTCAAGTTCTAGCCTGGGCTTATAAACTTGGTATACCAACAGTGCGTAAAATTATCTATGAAACTTGTGGGGCGATTTGGGATGACCTGCATGCTGTTTATTTGGCACCCCCAAACATGGATGAGTTTAAGACCATCTCAGACAAGTTTTACATCAAAACAGGAATGCCGAATTGCTTAGGAGCTATGGACGGTAAACATGTCAAAATTGTTTGCACACGGAATAGTGGATCATTGTATTACAACTATAAGAAAACCTTCAGTATTGTTCTGATGGCAGCATGCGATACTAATTACGTTTTCACGTACGTAGATGTGGGGGCTTTAGGCAGCCAGAGCGATGGCGGTATTCTAGCTCGTAGCGAATTTGGACGACAGTTATTAAATGGTACTTTAGAAATTCCTTGCAATGCAAACGATCCTGGAACTTCCACAACTTTTCCCTACTATTTCGTAGGTGATAATGCATTTCCCGTAAAAAATAATATAATGCGGACGTAATTTATCGGAAGATAAGGACAAATTCAACATGATATTGTCAAAAGCCCGGGTTCACATTGAAAATGCATTTGACATTTTAGCCAATAGGTGGAGAATATTCGCATACAACAATGAACATGAGTCCAAAAAATGCAGACAAAACTGTTTTAGCAACCGTAGTTCCTCATAATTTTTTAATGTTGCAAAAAGATAGAAATTACTTTATGATCGAACTTGTTGACCACACAGTTGGCAATCATGAAGTTCAGGGCCAATGGAGACAACAGATACACCCTTTACCATCATGTCAATCGGGAACAGCTAATCGGTCAGCTACAACTGCATTCCAACTTCGAGATAAATTAAAAGACTTTTTGCAAAATAATTTATCACACATAAATTAATTTATTTCATATAATAAAAACATAAATAATTCATTTTTTAAAACAAAAACAAAACTTAAATATTGTTCTACAATAATGTATGCTATAAAGGTTAGGTTAGGTTATAAATAAAAAAAATAAAATATTGTTCAACAATATTAAGGCACTTATGAATTAGTTATACTAATTAATTATCACATTTGTGTTTTGGAATAAAATTCTTCAATTTCCGAAATAACCAAACTCGATACCTTAGCTTCTATTTTGTTGACAATGCTTGATGGCATGTTGGCTTCTTTTATTTTCTTCGCCAAACTTGCAAAATGCAGTGCTGTTGAGTCTGATTTTTGATTCGAAAATGAGCCACAAGTCTCCGAAATTCTTGTTGCAGCTAAATTAAGAAAGTCTTGAAACTTATCACTGGTTTGCTTCTGAAAATAGAACATTAAATAGACCCCAATAAAATTTATAAAAACTTTTTTGAGTATCGGTCAACCTTAGAAGGGAAGATAAAATATTGATGTGCTCCACAAAAATGTTGGGCTGAAAAAATTAGTGGATTTCGGTCATACATCGACACATGAAGGTGTACTTAAGTAAAATTTAGAGCAACTTTTTTTGTATATGGGTTGCCCTAAAGAGGAGAGATAGAGGATTGGTATGTTCTACAAAAATGTCAGTCGGCAAAAATAATTGGGGATTGGTCATATATTTCACTCATGTAGGTGAAACCTGGAACAAGTTAGGATTATGGTTATAAACTTTTAACAATTTTTTTTGTATAGAAGCCCCTACGAAAGAGATATAGGAATGAATAAACAAAAATTATATATTCATACCTTTTTTGGCAGTGATGTTGAAGATGAATACGGAGAAGTACTGGACAGGAAGCTGTCGGTGGAATCTAAATCAATTGTTTCGACTGGCTCCTCTTTCTCGAAATTGTCAGTGCAAATATTTCCAATGGTACTAAGAAGTAAAAAAATATCTATAAAAATTTTATTTTCCAATAGCACTGACAGAATAATACTAACCGTCTAGAGCTGGTAACATTGTCAAGAAATGACATGGCCTCAAAAAATCTCCTCTTCCTTTTAGGAGTTTTGGCAGCACTGCCTGAGGCAACTTGCTCCATCCTCTTACAGCGCTTGTAGGAGTCACGCAGACCTTTCCAACGCTTCCTGCATTCCAGTTCTGTAAAAATACAAGCAATATTCAGAACATATAAAATTGTGGAATAGTTTTTCTTACCATTTAACTTTACATTACTTACGACCTCTCTCGAAGCGTAATCTTTTTTTCTCAAATTTTTGTAATCTGGGTGGCCGAGATCATATAAAACCGCACGACTGCGTACTTCATCTATCAATAGCTCATCGATGTCCATATTTTCATCTAAAATGTTTTAATATCAATAAATATAATAAATTAAATAATAAATTATCAAAATCTTACCAAATGCAACGAATGCCAACCAAAGCAAACAAATTTTTTTAATATGCACAGCTGATTGTAAATGCAATGTATTTTTCAGTAATGTCAATATGACGTTTTTTAGGTAGACAAAAATTACGATTTATATTCTAATAGAAACAAAACTAAAATATAAATAATTGAAAAATAAATCAATTCAATTGTTTAAAATTTAAGTTGTTAATTCACTTATACAGAGAAATACAGTTATAACTAATTTCGAGGAAAGAAAATTTTTTATCGCTATAGACGAATTTTTGGGACTTATTTTTTCTGATAACAATTTTTTAATGATTTCTTTTTTGCTGAAAGCTGTCTTAAAGTTAATAATTTTAGATTTTGTTAGATTCTGAATTAAAAAATTTAATCGAATAAATAAATTTTTTAACAAAAATGTTATTTAGGCAAAAAGTTCAAAAAAGTAATAAAATTAATAATATTAATTAAAAATTTAATAGTTAGTTTAAATTTATTCCAAAGAACACTATTGATTAAAATCAAACTAGCAATATTTTTTTCTGTGTAATAATATAAAAGTCAGGAAAAATTAGACAATTAAATTTGTTAATTTTTATGAAATTTAATACCAAAATATTTAGACATATTGATATTTGTATTTTATATAAATTTTCTTAATTGTGCTTCAATTTTTAGTTTAATAAAATTAAATGCTTTTAATCTCTCATTTATTCCAACCACTTTAGTGTATTAGCAACACTGAATCTGATATTGTCGCCTTTCAAAATAGAAATTAGTTTAAATTGGCTTCAACTACAACGGTGGTTGTGCAGTCGTGTAGCTGTGCCGTCGTCAAAATAATCATTATCATGTAAGCGTACTTGTTTTAATTTTGACAGGCTGTAGCTCGTAGCTTGCAGTCGTCTATGTGTTTCATGCATTAAGCGACACCTAAGGGCATACAAAAATGAGAAACTTGACGGTTACTTAAGAATTATTAATAGTTTTCAAAATTCTGAGCACAAAATATTTAAAGCGACCCACAATGGGGATTTTTGTATGGAGGTGACGAAACAATGTAGTAATTTCATCACAAATTTAGTTTTATTTATATAGTTATACCCAAAAGTAATCAAAATAAAGAAAGTTAAAGAAATGTATATCGTTACCTACAATGTTAAAAGCCCTAACTAACAAAAAAATTTAAATGATTTTTTTGAATTTATTATTAAATATTTTAAATCTATTTTTAATTTATTATTCTAAAAGAGCCTTAACTTCGTCGCTTATAACACTATGCTCTTTCTGGCTAAATGAAGGAGTCAAATGTCTTTGTTACGACTTTCCTGAGCCTCTTCGGATAGTAAGCCTACATGAAAAATACACTTTTCAATTATATCTTTTCCATGAATCAGAACTTTGTGAAGTGTATGTGGCATGTTGTACCACTCGTACCGTGCAACAAACCCTTTTGCCGTCTCCAGACAAAAATCACGAAAATTTTTTGGTGATTGTTATAGCTTCGAGAATTCTTGAAAACCTCTTGATTATGTTTTCATCTAAACCTGTGATTTCAGAAATCAAAGCAGGATTAGCAAAGAATCTTCGTGACGTATTTCCTGAATTTGTCGTACCAGAGCCTTGCTTAACAGTATCAGCCTGTAATCCAATTTTCTCTTTAAGTTCACGATTTATCAAACATTTTCGGGATTCTTTTATCGGACGAGTATTTAGTTTGACAGAAGTGCAGTGTTTGTTCATTTACGGGCATAGCATCAACTTCTTCGATTTTATTCATCTTGGATGTTGTTGCTCCACAAATAAAACAAAAGGATGCTGCTGGTGTTTCTGTTACTGATTGTGCTGTCTTGTCGTCAATCATTGTAAAATATAATTCATGTTTTACTTTAAAGTTAAGATTATTTACTGTTAACTCAAATTCTTTTAGTTGAGATATTTCCTCATCGACTCTTCTCTTTTCTTCTCGTATAACTTGAGGTGTCTTTTTAACGTATGCAAACTGTAGTGTTCTGGAATACTGTGCGGAAGAAGGTTTATTGTCATCACTTTATGATAATTTAAGTGGTACAACTGATGCCATATATAAATGAGAGTCAGAAATTTGATCATCTGAAAACCTCTGTTGGTATTCGCTTTGACCAGATGCCCCATCACATCCCCATTTATAGTACATTGTTAGATTTCCGCTTTCGTGAGTTCTTTGTATGGTACGAGTATTTTGTACCCTTAATTTTCTAACCAATGCTTTTTTCTTTTGTAAGTTAAAGCTTTGTAAACATCCCCAAAGTTTTAGTGTATAAATTTTGTGGTTGGTTTTTTAAATACTAGAAGTAAAATCAATTTCTTCTTGAGGAAACATAGCACATACTTCATCCCTTTTGTATCGTTTGGCGCGAGCACAGCACTCCTCACACGATTTACATGGCCGACCAAGTGCAGCATTGGTGCTCTGATATATATGTTTGGAACGATTTTTCGTCATCCCTTGTCAATTTTGGTTTCGGCTAGTTGCCATCTTCAGTGTCATTTTTATCGTTCTGAATTCAGATGGCAACTAGCCGAAACCGGTTTGTCTCCAAACCAATATGGACAAGGGATGACGGAAAATCATTCCAAACATATATATCAGAGCACCCTGCGGGAAAAACAAATCAACAAGCAATTGGTAGAACATTCAGCCTCAGTAAACTTAATTGTAAATGTGCCTTCAAGCCAATTTGCATCCTGCCATCTTTTTTAGAAGTTAGAGTAAAAGCCTTTATATATTTTATCTAAAATTTCACATGCTCTAGTTTCGTTTAAGCCAACGTACGATTGTTGCAAAAACTGTTTTAATTTTGTTCTGTCTTTGTCAAACTCCAGAAGCTTCGAGCATAAAACCCCACGTGAAATAAAAAAACTTTCCATTGTCGTAAACTCTTGTCCCTTGGTTTCAGTTATAATTAAATATTCGGAGAAAAATCGCTTGTACTTTTCGCGTTCGTCAGCACTTGTTGAATGACAAAAATCGATCAATGGACACTTGTAAATACTACGTATATTTCAATATTTTACTGACAGATACTTATGAATGGGCGCATATTTTGAAACGTTCCAAAACATGAGCACTCATAAATGTGGGTGCAATTTCTGTAAAAAAATCATGGAGGTAACTAAAGGAAAAACCCAAATAATTAAAAAAGTGCACTTTCCTTTTTTTCTTTTAATTGTCCACGGAAATTTATTAGCGCTTATTACTTTGCTACTGCAATCATAAAAATCAAATAACCTTTTGTTTATTACTTGTTTTTTTAATTCTGAGAATCATAAAAAAGTAATCAATGTTTTTTCCAAAGAATTTTGTGCATATCTGGAGCAAATTTTTAAAATTCATACCTTTACTTAATTGTGAATAAAAGCGTTCATCGATTTTTATGATTTATGTCTCATTTTGTTCATAGGTTATGCGATTTTACGTGAAAGTAATAGGACGTGACACTTTTTTACCGTTTTGGATTTTTTATGAATTAAAAAAAATTTTAGGCAAAAAATATTTTTTTTCTTCATACATTTATTTATAACTTCGAAACTCTTGCTTATGTAGCGAAACGTTATATAAACAGATGAAAGTAATTCTTGATTTTTCTAAATTTGTGTAAGCAAAATCCGACTAGTGGTTCTTGAGTTATGTTAAACAAAAGAGCCTTATCAGAATTGAGTCGCGAATCAATCAGCTGAAAATGTTGTACTATGTAAAGCAACAAATTGAGATGTGGCACTTGAAATTGATTAAAAATGTAAAAACAGATATGGGACAATGTATTAGTAGTGATTTCCAACTGTGCGAAATTATAGCTAAAATTGCAGGTCCAAATGTTTGGAGAAAAAAGGGATTTTTGCTATATGTATGTTCATAAAAATAAACAAACAAAAAAAACTTAAGTCCCTGCAGAGTTTATTTTTTCAAGTTTAGTATACTGAAATATCACTTTGAATAAAAAATAAAAAGAAAACGTTAGCTCACATAATAAAATAACATTCATTTTGAAATTCTTAGGTTTAAATTAAGTTGGCTCGGCAAAACATACAAGTTGAGTTTGAGACGGCTATAAAAAAAACTAGCATTCAGATCGGAGTAATACTTTTTGATTTGATTGGACCATTTAGTCTAAAATTTCAAAATATCACTGCATATTGCATGAAGAGTATGTTGACAATTTGACTTTTTTCCGCGAAATCCCCAGTGTGCGATCTAGCAAAAGAAAGGTACCTATAAGAGAACATAATAATATGTGGTGTAAATCAGATCTTAAAAAAGCTCATGCTTTTCAGCAATTTTTCAAAACTACATTCACACCATTTACCTTGAATGATATTTACCATCAAAACAAAGTTACTCATTTTCTCGATATTCCCTGTCAAATGGATCTGCCAATAAGACACATAACTCCAAAAGAAGTTCAACAGGAAATATCTATGTTAAATGTTAAAAAAGCTCCTGGATATGATAAAATAGGAGCGAATGTAATAAAAGCGTTACCGAAAAAACCTATACTCCTGTTAACTCTTATATACAATTCAATATTGAGACTTAGTCATTATCCTGAACAATGGAAATGTGCTGAAATAATTATGGCGATCAAACCAAACAAACCAGAAAGTTCTCTTAATTCCTATAGACCAATAAGTCTTCTGTGTTTTTTATTCAAAAATCTTCAAAAATATATTTTTAAAAAGATTGCAGCCGATTTTAGACAATAAAAATTTGGTTTCAAAACATCAATTCGGATTTCGCCACAAACTTGGAACGCCTGAACAGTGCCACGGCATTATAAATATAATTCAAAATGCTTTAGAGAAAAATCAATATCGTTCTGCTGTACTTTTAGACGTCAAGCAAGCCTTCGATAAAGTTTGGCACCCTGGGCTTCTATAAAAATTAAAGCTTATTCTGCCTACTCCTTTTTATCTATTACTTAAGTCATACTTAAGTAATCGACATTCTTATGTTAAAAGAAACAATGCAAACTCCGACTTATGCAAAGTAAAAGTTGGAATACCACAAGGTACTATGCTTGGGCTGGTTCTTTACACAATATATACCTCAGATATGCCGTTACGGGACAAAGTTACAGTTGCTGCATACGCAGATGATACCGCATTAATTACAAATAATAATTGTCCGATAGAGGCTTCAAATTTGATTCAGAATCACTTAAATAATGTTGCTAACTGGTTGCAAAAATGGAACATTTGTGTTAATCCGGAAAAATCGTTGTACGTAACTTTTACTTTAAGAAGAGGCGTCTGCCCTACAATATTTGTGCATGGTGAACAAATACCAATCTCCAATTGTGGCAAATATCTTAGAATGCACTTAGATAGAAGACTAGCTTAGAAGGATTATATTAAAGCTAAAAAAGCAATACTTAAATATTTAAACAAAAAGACTTTATTGGTTACTCGGGCGTAATTCCGAACTTAGTCTTTAAAATAAAGTCATGATTTACAAAACTATTCTTAAACCCATAAGGACATATGGAATTCAATTATGGGGAACCGCAAGCAATTCGAATATTGAAATACTGCAACGCTATCAATCTAAGACCTTAAGAATGATCACAAATGCTCCTTTGTATATGAAAAATTATAACATTCATAAAGATTTGGCAATACCAAAAATTAAACAAGAAATCAGTAGGTTTACAAAAAAGAATGTCGAAAGACTTAGTAACCATACAATACGCTTGCTATTGCTTTATTAGAAGACAGTGAAGAAATTGTTAGACTGAAAAGGTATCATGTTTTAGACCTGCCGTTTAGAAAATAGTTAGTATTGTTTTATATAAATATAAAATACATATATTAATATATATGTATGTATATATAATTTTTTTTTAAAGTAATTTTAGTTTTCAAACACTAAATATATGTACATATATATGTTTCAATCTCACTGGAGAAGGCCATCTTAGAAATGAAGTAATACTTTTTATTTTAAGGTTTTTTATTTATTTATTAAAGAATTAAGTACAGATATACATTTCATGAGAAAAAAAATTGTCCCATCGCTTTAAATGAATTAGTGAGACTAGCTGGCAATTATTACGTCAGTCTTATTTCTTTATAAGAAAGCAGGTATAATAATAATATAAGAAAATATATTTAAAATACGAATAGTTTAAAATAAAATATAATGAAATATTCAAGTAAAGTATCAGTAAAATTATTTCAAAATTTACATTAGAAGCGTATATATGTTCTCCGACAAATGCTGTTTAAGGTTTGATTTAAAAACTGAAATCCTGCCTGAGTTTTTTACAGCAGGTGGCAGATTATTATACTCATAAATACCCATATATTCAGATTGGTTTTGTTGAAAATTAATGGTATGATAGCCTATATTATGCAAAGACTTATATACATACATTAGAGCCTGATATTGATAGAGCCCATGAATAAGCAAGACCGGGTTGCAAATTTCATTGTACAGTGTTAGCGTACGGGACGTGTTTGGCAAGTTGTATATTATTTTTAGGGCTCTGTTTTGCATACTTTGTAGCGTTTTTAGAATAGTAGTGTTTTTGTAACCATAAATTATTGCCATATAATTTATATGACTCTGAATCAATGCATGGTACTGTAAGAGTTTAGTATTTTTATCAAGCTTGTTTTTAAATTTAAATAATATACCAATTGCTGGTGAAATTTTTGATTTTACATGGCAAATGTTCAAGTCCCAAGAAAGATTGCTCTGCAATGTAATACCAAGATACTTTACAGAATGTATTGCATAAATTGTTTGTCCATTGCAGAAATGTTAAAATTATCAACTGTAGCAGAATGGGGTCTTAATCTAACCAATTTGGTTTTATCCGCATTCAGCACTAATTTGTTCAACCTAGCATACTCATAAATTAAGGATATATCGCGCTCCATTGTGGTTTTTAAAACCAAATCACACGAATAGGGATAAAAGAGAAAAACGTCATCTGCAAACATGAAAAGCTGGTCAGTCAAGTTCAATTTACTTATATCATTCAGGTAAATACAAAATAGGAGAGGACCTAGACAGCTACCATGAGGCACTCCACACTCAACATCTAATAGTTTACATTTTATTCTATTGATTTCGACGTATTGCTTCCGATTCTTAAAGTAGTTATGAAAAAGCATTAGTTCTCGACCAACAACACCATAATAATTTAACTTTTGTATCATTATTTTATGATCAACTAAATCAAAAGCTTTAGAGAAATCTAAAAAAAGCCCAGCAATACCTTTCCAGCCGTTATCTAAACCATTACAAATAAAATGTACAACGTTATCAACAGCTTCGTTAGCCCCGCAACCTTTTTTAAAACCAAATTGATATTTGTATAAATAACCGTTGTTATCGAAGTATTGGGACAGTTTGAAATGTATTATTTTTTCAACAGGGCGATATTTTTCAACTGTTGAAGCACTTGGAAGTTTGGGGATAGGGATTATTTTACTAATTTTAAGGCAATCCGGAAGCTTGGACGAAGTTACGATTTTATTAAAAATTCTGGTTAACACTGGTCTAAGAATTCCCTTACACTCACTTACTAATCTTGGAGTAATTCCATCATAACCTGCAGATTTTCTATTAATCATGTTCTCAACATCCTCATCAGATACTGGTAAGAGAGAAAAACGACTAGTGCTTCTTGTTAAGGTCCTAAGTTGGTTACAATGATCATTAGAGTTTACTACTATTTGCTGCCGCAATTCCTTCACTAATGCGACAAAATATTGATTAAAATTATTAGCTTTTACATTATCATCAAGAATGGGCATACCTGAAGAGGACGTTAAATTAGCATTTGTCGGATCTGCCGAGTGTATCATCCGAAAATCTCCAGCATATTTTTGGATTCCCAATTTTTATTATTCTACTTATCTTCTTTAATAAGTCATTACTAGTACCTCCTTGCTTGGACTTTCGACGTTTTCGCAATAGTTTATGCTTAAGCAGAATCAAATTCTGCAAGTTGTTGTTAATCCACGGACAAAGCTGAAACCGCGTGTGGACTCTAATTTTTGACTTACTTGTAGAGTTTGTGACAGCATCATTAATGTAATTTATTAATTCGTGTGTTAAATCTGATGAACTGGCCGACATATCAAAATGGTTTAAAACTACCTGTAAATGGGCTTTGACTTTGACATAATCACAGTGCGTAACTATTTTATCAATATAACTATTCGAAGGCACATTACATTCCAGCCTACAGCATACTAAATTGTGATCAGTCAATATACACTCAACTGATATTTTATGGTGAATGTTACTAAAAACATGATCAATACAAGTTTCACTGGCAGGTCTAGTCACCAGAGAATGGTAATTATTACAGTCATAATTTAAAAATAGGTTTGACAAGTCAGAAAACGGTATGCTGTGATAACAGATGCCATATAAATGATGGTTGAAATCGTCAAGTTTTGGGTACAAAATCGTCAAAATGGCTTTCTCATAATCGTCAAATAAAATAAAACTTTTTATTAGTTAAATGTTTTGTTTATTTAAAAATATAATTCATAACATAAACAATAAGCAAAACCAAAAAATTAAGATTAAGAGAGCGATATGAGTTTAAAAAATATATAAATGGCTAGTATAAAATAAAAAATATTAAGAATAAAATAAATCACACAAAAAATTAATGTATTAGGAACACAAACATAAAATAGTTTTAAAAACTTTAACTTTTGATATTAATTTCTCTTTCATTAAAAGTGTTAATAAGTATTAGTATTAACAAATAATTATTTTCATAGCTTCAACGTAAAACATAAACAATTTAATGGCATTAAACAATGACTACTCTTAAACATAAAATATAAGCCTTTAAGGACACAATTTCCAATTGCATTTAGTGGTTTCTAGTTGTATTTCAGAATTTTCTGATTGTGTTTTAAAAATACAATACAAAATTTCTGTAATGCAATTAAAAGCTTCTGATATACATACATAAATAGAAAATATCATTTTTCTAATTAAAATTTGAAAATATAATTGCAAATTACGGAATTTAATAAATTTAAGAAAGGTGGAAACAAGAGTGTTGAGTCTTTTCTGTGAATTTCGGAAACTATTTTCCAAAATTCTAATAAACTTTCATTTCCCGTACCAAAATTATTTAAATTTATAAGTCTCAACTGTCGGAATTCGGATTCTAATTCTTGTTTTTCATTTTCTTCTACAAAATGAGAAAAATCTTTTACAATGTCATAAAATGAACAATTATCATTATTTATTATGTTGTAAGGGTTAATAAGTCCTAAGGATTTATATGTTTCTCCAAAGTCGAATCTGACTCGACATAGAAATTAATGCAATTATCAACTATTTCTTGGTATTCATTCTCAGTGATATTTCCATTAGTCAGAATACCTCTTGCATATATTCCCAAATAAACGTCCTCATGAGTTAAATATTTACTTTTGTCTTTATAATTTACGGTATGAAAATTTTCATTTTTTAATAAATTCAAATGAAGAAAATTACTCATTACCGTTTTTAAAAGTTTTTCCATTTGGGCGTATAAAGTGTGTATTTCTGTTGTTTCGCTTTGAAACATTTTATTTATATTATTAATTACGCCTAACATATATTTTAAAAAACTTAAATATACTTTATGCTGATCTTTTAAATTATCTAACATATTTTTTGCGGTATCTATATGATCAATATTGACTGCAAAAGAAAAAAAAGATTTTCAAGGGTTCTAATAAATCTAACAACCTCACGACAACAGCCTCAAGAGACAACCAGCGTGTTTGGCAGGGATGCAAGAATTTTTTTGGTTTAATTTCAAGTAGACTTAAAATGTCTTGAAACTGTTTAGATTTTTTAAGGCTATTTGAAATATAGTTATAAATATTCCTAGCAAGGGTTTCTACCGAAGATGGCAATTTAAGGCATGCATACGATGAACATAATGCTAGGGAATGGCACACACACTTTAAAACAAATAAATTTTGGTTATCGGCTTTGAAAAGCTGCGCCACGGATTTATTTTTTCCGGTCATAACTGCGGCTCCATCTGCAGCCAAACCAATCTATTTGTTTTATAGTCAATATTATTTTTTTTTAAATAATGCACGATAAGGTTATACAAGCTATTAGCGTCGCCTTGCTCTACAGTCAGTAATCCATAGAATAAATCTTTAATTTCGAAATCTGAAATCTATGCAAATTCTTACTACTAAACATAATGATTAGTATTTGACAAATCAGTGGACTCATCAATACATAATGAAAATTAATTGGTTTTAACAGGTCATTTAAATTTGAAAATTGTGTCAATCCTATAACTTTTTTAACAATAGCACTTGCCTTCGTTCTTCCTAGTGATAAGCTAGAGGCTGTTTCGCAGTCAAATGCCTTCTGGCATACCTTACTTAAATGATCGGCAACTTTAAAAGGTAAATTGTGTTCAACTATAAAAGCAGCAAGTTTAATTTCACAATGTTTTGTAGTATTTTTTTCCATTGGAAAAATTTCATCAATTCTTGTTTGGCGGACTGCTTTGGCTGCATCTTGATGTTTCTTTAAGTTAAGATGTGCTATCAGATCCGATTCTCCTGAAGACAGTTTGAGGTAAACATTGCAAACGTTACAGAAAACTTTATCATTTTTTTTTACGGCCCAGGATTTAATTTCGGGTGTGTCAAACCAGTCATCTTTAATTTTTCTTCTTTTTCTTGGTTCCGTCTGCAAAATAATTTTAAGCCAGAATATAAAACTAATACTGTCAGCTACATATATATGTACATAAATTAGGTTTTAGTTTTTCCAAAACACTATTTAGCTAAGAATAAACAACTCCAATTAGCAATAATTTAAGTATTATTCACTGACCGATGAAGTACATTGTGGTTCCTCCAGGTCTTCTTGGGAATCTTCATTTCTTTTATCTACATATGTATATATAAAAAATTGCATTTTAATAAACGTTTTAAGGCATTTATCTTTTAACTTACCAGCTTTTTTGAGATATCTCCACATTTTAAACTTTTTTCTTGTTGTAAAAAACCAGAACTTTAAAATATTACCGGCACTTGTGGTTTTACAATTTAATATTTTTTCGTTTACATTTTTTGGTTGGTTAAATAGGTCCTATTTGAATAATATACACACATAAATATATGAACGAAGTACCAAAATTAACAACGCTTATTCAAAAACAAACGCAATAATAAAGAACCTCAATTGCTCTCTATTTTGCTCTTTATTAGAAAGACTTCGCTGTTGATAAACACAATGTTGGGTAAATTGCTAATTATAAAATACTATGAAAAAGTGTTGCAAATTTTTTGTACTAAAAATCGTCAACATTAGGACAAAAATCGTTAAAGGGTCATTTTTGACACTAAAAATCGTCAAAATGACGATAAATCGTCAAATCTGGCATCTATGGCTGTGATACATATCTATATTTGTATCTTCAACTATAATTAAGGGAACCTGGGCATGAATATTTATACTTCCCTCTAAAATATTGAAAAAGAAATCAGCAGAGCACTTTTGAGAGCGATAAACAGTAACAATATTAAGAGGTTTATTATGCAACGAAACCGCAATTGTCTCTACAAAGCCTTCACTTTTACATTCTTTTAACGTATAATTTAATCTGTTGTTAATGTATAATGACGTTCCACCATAACCATCACTTCTACAGCTATGAATATCTGAATATCCTAGAATACAAAACAGCTGCGTCAGTTTCTTATCAAACCATGTTTCTTGGATAGCAATAATATCCGGTAATTTTGAAAACTTTGCAATCAGCGACTTAAATTTTTTGAACTTAGTAACCGAAGAAACGCCTCTTATGTTTACAGAAGTAATAAAAAGAGAACTATTCGAATTGTAAAGGTAACTATTGTATTTAGAGACATTTTTAAAATATTGACTACTATTCATAGAGAGAAAAAAAATTATAATTGAATTTATTTGTTTATTAACTAATATTTTAAGAGGGAGAAACATACGATACTTTATCATCATCATCGTCACTATTTCCACAATCAACATTATTACTGGCTTTGCCGGGCATTGATCTTCTCTGCCATGGTTTTCTGCTTGTTGCGTTTAGAAGAAATTTATCAACATCCTCTTCACTTTTCAATTTTTGAAGATTTGATGTATCAGTTTTCTTAAAAAATACCCGTCCATCCATTGCAAACACATGTCGGTAACCCACCTCTTTTAGAGTTCTGGCGTACTTAAGTAGACCTAACGTCTCTTTGTCCAAATAAACATTAATGAAAACAGCACTAGTTTCATCCTTTTGTCTTAAGGGTTTAGCAGACATTAGTTTGTTTTTAGACGATCTTGTAGAAAATTTCACTTTTCTTGCCTCCTTCCTTATTATCTTTGGGGTTATTGATGTTGCGGAGAAGATAAGCTTCATCAATATTTTCAGGCTGTAAATCAAAACCAACACTCTTTGATAATTGCAATACTGAATCGGAAACATTTAGTCCTCTCACAACACAATTGTTTTTTACACGAGCATCATTTAATATTTTTATTGATGATTTTAAATTATTAATTTTTTCTTCAATAAACGATTTTCTTTTTCCATATCATTTATTTTTTTCTTGTTTTCTGTGACACCTTTAAAATGTCATCATATTGTTTTGCCATAAAACTAATAGTGTCTTGAATATCACTCAGCTGGTCGATTTTTTTTTAATTGAAACTTAATTGCTTTTAGTTCATTTTTTATTTCATTTTCTCCTCCTTCCCAAGAGTGGCAATTAAAAACTTCACTCTCATTATTCAGCAGGTATTTAAATTGTCTCTTATCTAAGTGAGTGCATTGAGAGTGGTATTTTTTTGGCGCACTTGTCACATATAAAGTCTTTCACAGGCACTAAGCTACACTCTTTTTATATAAAACCACTTTTAAGTTTATTGGAACCATGATTCAAATAATACAGATTCCGCATTGCGCAGGTCCGTTATAATTGTTGTATTTGCTTTTTGTGCTCAGCTGTTGTGTGTGACGTCAACCGTGTTTGCAAGTGAAGCGGGAATAATAAAGTGTGAATAATAAAATTATTAAATAAAATGAAGTGTGCAGTAAAAGATTGCAAGAGTAGCAGTTTAAATAATTGTAAACAAATAATTTTTTTTTACTTTTCCATTAAATGGTTGTGTTTTAAAGCAATGGATAAGTTTTTGTTGCCGCGGTAATAAAATGAATGGGAAAAATGCACGTATCTGCACGGAACATTTTAGGCCGGAGGATTTTGATAACAAGTTGGAATATGAAATGGGTAAGTAAGCAGCTACTTAAAGAATTAGTTCAGTTAATATTTTCAGGAACAATAATAGGAAGTATTCATATTGCTCCAGAAGTTGAAGAACCAGTCGAGCAAGGGTTGAATGACATGCAATATGATCGACTAGAAAACCTTGCGGACTACATTTGCCACAAATTAAAAAAAGATATTCCTGATATTGCCATATCAGGAAATGACACAACATATTCATGGGTTAACCATTTATCTGAGGGAGGCTTATCAAAGCCAACGCAGAAAATGATGCAACAAATGAAGCAACTTCACGAAATATTTGAGGCAAATGGAGATGGCCTCCTAATTAAAAAACAATTTTTAAAGTCTCTCATAGATCAGGCTCATCACATTTATTGTGATGAGAAAATAAAAACTATTTTCTTCAGATCTAGATTATATTTTAATATAAGAAATCTTAATCAAGATTTAGTCGATAGCGCTAGGTCTCGAAAAAGAAAAATAAAAAAAAATTATAAATTGAAATATGTACTTGTTTTATTTATTGATTTTACCCTTAGGTAACAACAAATATGGTGGGAAAGAGTGTTTAATTATGAACTCAATCCATTTCTATAAAATATAATGCATTTTCGCTTCATTACATTGTTATACTTTCATTATATTTACAACTTTCGCGTTTTCTACAAGAAATCTCATACTATTGCTATAAAACACACACACACACTGGCCACTTGTGACGTACATGCGCAGGAATACACAATAGATATTTCGGAATTCAAATATAAGAAATATAAATGGTTACATAATTTGGAGCATTTAATTAATTTCTAACAGGCCATACCTGGAAAAATGGAACTAAAAGCTGTGCTGACTAGTGGACCAACTGTAAGTATAGTGAAGAACCTGAAAATAAAGAAACAATTATTAAATATGATTTAAAATTTATTGATTCTTTACAAACAATCTGTTGTAACAAAGTGCCCAGTAGAATACTAGAGAAGGACATACCTAGAAAAATGGAACTAAAAGCTGAGCTAACTAGTGGACCAACTGTAAGAACAGTAAAAAACCTGAAAATAAAAATACATTTATTAATAGTCATGTAAAATTATTTGATTCTTGTTGAAAAACGCAGTAGGCATGTCTGCAATGCCTACTAGATTTATTTTGTATGCAAAAACACATTACGCACTCACACACGCATATGTATGTATAAATATGAGTTATGTGTGTTATAAAAAAAAGGAGTTTGAGTTAAATTTTCTATAATTCTTTACAGGAAATGTGAGGTAACAAAGTGCTCATTGGAATACTGGAGTAGGCCACATCTTGAAAAATGGAACTGAAAGCTGGATCCGGAACTGCATCTATGGATATAGTAAAATACGTAAATAAAATAATTTGTTTATTATTATATACATGTGTTATTTTTGAATATTTTCAAGCATTAATTTTATATATAAAATCACTAATGGAATTTAAAAACAATAAAAAAAATTGGTTTTCCGTTTAAGATCATTTTATTGTCTTGCCTAAAAAAGAGTAATATGATTGAAAAACAGTAAATAAAAAATTTAACTTCAGCCACTTTTTAGAGCCATCGAAGAGTATTTCCAATATGATTTTAAGAAATACATACCGTGCACAACCCGGTTTCTTGAATTTCTAATTACATTATTACTGGTACTACTTGGAGGAACGCAATAATATATTATGCCTTCTTAAATTAAATTTTTCTTAAATTTAAATTTTACACAGCACTTCAAATCATTCGCAGCTTGGTTTCTTCAATTTCTTATTAGCGGCTTCTTCTCGGCATTATTATGATAACTATAAAACACAGACACTAACCACTATAAACACATTTCGCCCCACCCTTTTATTATTTACACGTGTAAATGCCAATTAATATATATTTTTTTGTTTTTAAATTGGCACTTTCTCTTTTTTATATATTATTCACTTTATAAAATACTCTTTTATTTATATTATTTTAGTCTTTTATTTTTAAATTGGCACTTGCTCTTTTTTCAATATATTATTCTCTTTTATGTTTAGCAGTTTTCGTTTTTCCAGCAGCAGCACTTCCATCCATTTTATCTCATCAGCATATATGTATGTGTACGAATTAACTGCCACTGATGAAGATGCCGCTGGAAACATGTTAAGCAAAAAATACAGCGATAAAAATTGATTGGATAAATACCAATTAACTCCACTGTTTATGAAAATTACAATTGGTTATGATGGAGCTGAAGCCGGAAACTCATTTCGTTTTGTTTGACGAACAAAAATCATTTTGAGCAGAATATATTCCATCCAAAATAATGTTTTTTTAGTTTTCGGCTTCAAGATAGCCAAAAGTAGTAACATATAATACACTTCCCTTCTCGGATCTTTCGGGAACCGATGAATCCGCTCAATTTCCGTGCAGCCCATAATAGATTTTTGACTCCTTTTTTTTATACTGTATTTTATTTTATTGAATCTTTCTATTAAAAGAAATTCACAATAAGTATTCAAATCTTATTTCTAAATTATTATTTACTAGTTATTACCAATATAGTAACTAATTTTTTGTATTCAAATCTTAAAAATCTATCTTATATTGTGTAGAGAGAGCCGCCTCACTAGGCTCAATGTATCAGTTCTTTTTAGTCTCTCGTGGCCGTTAAATTGCAAAAAATTGCGTGCTAGAGTGTTGGGATGTGCGACTAGTTTGTTTACGTATCTGGACACGTATGTTTTAACTTCTTCGTGGATAGTGGGAACTTTAAGATCCCTATGTATGTTTTCATTTCTTATGTATCAGGGGGCACATACGATATGACGTAAAATTCTAGACTGTCTTCTCTGTAACTTCTGGATGTTTGATGCACAGGCAGTACCCCACAGCTGAATACCATATGACCATATTGGCTTTATAACGGATTTGTATAATAGGACTTCATATTCCAAAGCCAAAGTTGAGTTACGACTTATTAGCCAATGCAGTTGATTTGTTCGAAGCTTTATGGACGTTATTTTTGCCTCAATGTGACGGGACCAAGTTAGGCGCCGATCTAGGTGGATACCTAAATATTTAACGTGCGTTTCCGCTGGAACCGTGGTATTAGTTATTGTGATTGGTGGACAATTTTGCCTTCTAAGGGAAAACGTTACATGAGCACATTTTGATGGATTTACCTTTATTCTCCACTGTTTTAGCCAGTCATTCAGCTTATGAATAAGGGACTGCAGCTTTTCAGATGCATCCTTTGGATCATTACTGACACTTATAATTGCAGTGTCGTCTGCAAAGGTTGATGTATATGTATGTGGGCTTGTCGGCATATCGGCACACTACCTTGAGGTACTCCTGCACTGATTTTCCCACATCTTGAAAGCTGGTCCTTTGACCTTACTTTAAAAGTTCTATCAGACAAATAGCTTTTTATAAGCTTGTGGGTGTTTTCAGGTAAAACCCGAGCTATTTTAGTAAGTAGCCCATCATGGCAGACTTTATCAAATGCTTGGGAAATGTCTATAAATAAAGCTGATCAGTATTGCTTTCTTTCAAAAGCCGATCTAATAATGGTAACGATTCTATGGACTTGTTCAACCGCACTATGCCTTGCTCGAAAACTAAACTGATGATCTGGGATAACGTTTTGTTCATTTAGAAAAGGAGTTACACTCGAGACGAATAATTTTTCAAATATCTTTGACAAAACTGACAGTAGGCTAATAGGCCTATAGGATGTAATCTGGCTTGAATCCTTTCCAGGTTTCGGGATCATAACAATTTCAGACATCTTCCAGGAGCATGGGAAGAAGCCGACGCGCAACATGGCATTAAATATGTAAAGTAAAATTCTTACAGCTGAATTAGGTAAGTTTTTTATCATTGATCCTGTTATACGATCAGGTCCAGGTGATTTCTTCATATCCGTATTTTTAATTGTCGATTTTAAAGAAGACAACCGAAATTTCCTAGGATCATTCACGGTGTCACTAATAAATGGAATAGTGGAATTACTTATATCATGTGGTGCGAAAACCTTCTTTAAGTGATGTACGAACGCATTTGCCTTTTCACTTGAGTTTTTAGCCCAAGTACGGCCTTCAAGTCTTAGTGGGGATTCGTAAGCAATAGGACATTGTAAGTGCTTTACAGCTTTCCACAGACTATAAACTATAGACTCCTGAAATTGAAAAATTGTTTTTTAAAGTAATTACAATTTTATCAAAACAAAATTATACTTACATGTTTTCCGCTGTTGTTATCCACTTGCTGTTGTACAATGAAGCTGCTAAATAGGAAGAATTGGCGCAAAATGATAAAAAAACCAAAATTTTTTCCAATTTTGCGCCAATTTGTTGATGAATTTTTCTATACAAAATGTAAACAAACACAATTTAATTTAATCCCATCGGAGAAAAGAGAAAGCAATAGATTTAGTATGTATTACTGTCCTTTAATAATGAAGGGGTTAACTGTGCGATGCCATTGTGACTTTGACATTTTTTAACACTTTTTTTCATCGCTAGGTGGCCGTGTCCTATCTGGTTATAATCTGTGCCAGAGGTGAAAACTTTGACACATAAAAATAAAAAACTCAGTTTTTTTACTCTGGGTTCTGTTAGAAAGAGACAAATATAGCACTTTGTGACGAAATACAGGAAAATAAACAAAACAAAAATCTAATGTGAATAAGTGCAAAATGTAAAAAGTAAAATAAAAATATTGTTAATAAGTTTCATTATTTTTTTTAATAAAACAATAATATTAAACACAATTAAAATGTGTTTAAGTGCATAACCCACCCTTATACATATATATAAACAAAAACCAACTAAGGTTCTGAGGGAACGAGACAGATAGAGAAAAAGATCACTATATTGTCGTTTAACCTCTGTTTACTACTTTGTGACGCAAAGTAAATGACGACACTTGCTCAAAATTTGACAGTAGTCTATTAACAGGTGTTACTTGATGGGAACAGTGTTGCATTTCATATAACTATGAGGGAAGTTCGAAAAGTCACGAACTTATTGAACGGCCCTAATATTAAGTAAAAATTTCCATATATATATGGATTTAATTTATAAATTTACCAAACCTACAGCTAATCTATGTGTATACAGCATTATAATTTTTACGATATTGAATTTTTTAGTTTTTAGCATGCAGTCTACACAACATAACATAAAATATTATGCGCTCATCTGTAAACACCCGTACAAAAACTATGTTGAGCACATGAGAGAGAGAGACAAAATATTATTCTCAAACTTAAAAGGAACATCTAGACACATTCTCCACACAGAAGACCTCAAACACATTTTTTTTCGTTACTATGCCGACGCTCTCGCCTAGTCTGGCTAGTCAAGATGTAGTGTAAAGATCGTCGCTGTTAATGATCTTTTCGTGTTCAAACAACATTCCTACAGGCCTATTAGCCTACTGTCAGTTTTGTCAGAGATATTTGAAAAATTATTCGTCTCGACTGTAACTCCTTTTCTAAATGAACAAAACGTTATCCCAGATCATCAGTTTGGTTTTCGAGCAAGGCATAGTACGATTGAACAAGTCCATAGAATCGTTACCATTATTAGATCGGCTTTTGAAAAAAGCAATACTGTTCAGCTTTATTTATAGACATTTCCCAAGCATTTGATAAAGTCTGCCATGATGGGCTACTTACTAAAATAGTTCGGGTTCTACCTGAAAACACCCACAAGCTTATAAAAAGCTATTTGTCCGATAGAACTTTTAAAGTAAGGTCAAAGGACCAGCTTTCAAGATGTGGGAAAATCAGTGCAGGAGTACCTCAAGGTAGTGTGCTAGGGCCGCTGTTATATATCATTTATACAGTGGATATGCCGACAAGACGACACTGCAATTATAAGTGTCAGTAATGATCCAAAGGATGCATCTGAAAAGCTGCAGTCCCATATTCATAAGCTAGAAGACTGGCTAAAACAGTGGAGAATAAAGGTAAATCCATCAAAATGTGCTCATGTAACGTTTTCCCTTAGAAGGCAAAATTGTCCACCAATCACAATAACTAATACCACGGTTCCAGCGGAAACGCACGTCAAATATTTAGGTATCCACCTAGATCGGCGCATAACTTGGACCCGTCACATTGAGGCAAAAATAACGTCCATAAAGCTTCGAACAAATCAACTGCATTGGCTAATAAGTCCTAACTCAACTTTGGCTTTGGAATATGAAGTCCTATTATACAAATCCGTTATAATGCCAATTTGGTCATATGGTATTCAGCTGTGGGGTACTGCCTGTGCATCAAACATCCAGAAGTTACAGAGAAGACAGTCTAGGATTTTACGTCATATCGTATGCGCCCCCTGGTACATAAGAAATGACAACATACATAGGGATCTCAAAGTTCCCACTATCCACGAAGAAGTTAAAACATACACGTCCAAATACGTGAACGAACTATTCGCACATCCCAACACTCTAGCACGCAAGTTATTGCAATTTGACGGCCATCAGAGACTAAAAAGAACTGACACATTGAGCCTGGCAAGGCGGCTCTCTCTACCCAATAGAAGATAGATTTTTAAGATTTGAATACAAAAAATTAGTTATTACGTTGGTACTAACTAGTAAAAAATAATTTAGAAATAAGATTTGAATACTTATTGTGAATTTCTTTTAATAGAAAGATTCAATAAAATAAAATACAGTATAAAAAAAACAACATTCGCTGAACGGTCGTTCGCACAATTCATCACACAAACAAAAACGCATGAGAAGAACCAAACTCTGGATATAAACAACATTTTTACAGAGTTTTACTATTTCTTGTATACGTGTGACCACATTTTGGTTATTGAGATTATGTGTATGCAGCGTGCAAAAAAAATATAAATAAACTATAACAATAGTAGGAGAACTCACTCTTGGTTGCAGACAACCCTTGCAAACCTTGTAAATGTAAGAAATCTAGCAAATATGCTACATTTTGCAAAACAATAACAACAAAATATATGAAACTTAGATTTGCTACACTTGAGCAAATATGCTATGGCAAAAATCGGTGTATTTCACTTTATTTTTAAAATCAAAGCAACTAAACACCTGCGCTTACAAAGTTTCACGGCGGCAGAACCGCCTCAACACCTACCTCTAAAGACTTACTGCCTTATGCAAAAAAAAACTAATATCAACTTTAAAGTTAACCCTAGTTAACTGAGACACTAATGCCCAGTTCTTGACTCTACATTTAAATGTCACTTAGCTTTGAATTCTATTTAAATACGAAATACAGTTTTTCAAGGCTTATTTCATTTCAACTTAAGTGAGCAACATTGGGCATTTAAAGTCCAAAAAGTGAACATATGACTTTGACGTTTGTTTACCTCTCAATTTCTGGTTAAAAAATATTTTTCAGAAATTAAAAGTTATTAAATATAAAAAGTATATATATGTAAATTAAAAACTATAGATATCTGAATATATAAGTACACATATATGTACATATACGTATAAATATACATATATTTATAAATAAAAAGGGAACAAAATGAATCCGATCAAGAGGACATGAGTGATGGTGAATTGTCTACAATTTTAATTTATGGTGCACAGCTGTTTTCTTTAAAACTATCGATAAATTTTTTGACATTTCATAGTCCCACCATATTTTCATTGCGATTTAATACGAAGAATTATTTAACATTGAAAAACTGAAGCTGTATTAAATACAATTTAAATTTAAGTAAAAATTAGCTAATTGCATATTTAAATATCAACTCAAAAAACTGGACATAAGCCGTGTGGTAAAAAACGGTATACTAAAACACTACTTTAACTAATGTATGCTGTAATACATTTTAAACGTTAATACTGGCAACACCATTCACTTTTTATAGTTAATGATACATAAACACGAATATTAATTCATTCGGGTAGTCAAATCAATTTTTTTTCTCAATTTTTATTTACAATCTATCCATTTAATAATAATAAGTAAATTTGATATAATAAGGTAATATTATTTGTTGTCCTCCACTGAGAACAACAATATACTAATACAATTTGTATACTGATATTATAATATAAAGGTTGTTATATGTACAATTCAAAGTAACTTAAATAAATAATTCATGTAAGGCAAATATATACAAGTAACAAAAATAAATAAATAATTAATTTCGGAATGGCAATCCAAAATGTGATACCTTTTTAATCGGTTTACTTCATTGGTGTCATCTAGAAGAGCAATGGCTAATGGATTGTTGTGGTAAATTAATCTTTGTAAATAGTTTTCACTTAGCCTTCTTATTTCGTCAGCAACCTTAAGAATAAATAGATCATCGTGGATTGAAAAATTTGAAACAAGCCATGGAGCATTGACAATAGATCTCAGCGTTTTTTATTGATACCTTTGCAGTATTTCAATATTTGAGTTGCTGGCTGTTCCCCAGAGTTGTATTCCATAGGTCCAGACTGGTTTTAAAATTGTTTTATAAATCATAATCTTGTTCCCCAATTTAATCGTGATTTTGGACCTAGTAGCCAAAATAGGCGTCTTGTTTTTATATTCAAATGTTGCTATTTTGCTTTTATATGATCCTTCCATGTTAACCTCCTGTCAATGTATATTTCTAAATACTTAACGCAGTCCTTTTGCGGGATGGGATTATTGCCCATACATACTTCAGGGCAGTTACCCCGTCGTAAGGAAAATGTGACATGGGTGGACTTATCGCTATTGACTTTGGTATTCCACTTGTTTAACCAAGCTTCAATTTCATCTAGTTCAATTTGAAGAATATTTGATGCATTGTTCGGGCAAGTATCAGCTGTTAAAATGGCTGTGTCGTCTGCATAGGTTGCGACTAAGACGTTTTCAATAACCGGAATATCTGAAGTAAAAATTGTATATAGGATTGGTCCAAGCACGCTACCCTGAGGGACACCTGCTTTGATATCATATATTTGAGAGAATGTCCATTTGACCTTAACAAAGAAACTTCTGTCTGTCAAATACGATTTCAAAAGTAAATAAAACGGTGTTGGAAGTAATTTCTTCAGTTCGTAGCATAGTCCAATATGCCACACTCTATCAAAAGCCTGCTGTAAATCTAAGAACACTCCTGAGCAATATTTTTTGGTTTCCAAAGTATTTCTTATAAATTCGACGATACGATGGCATTGTTCTGGAGTGCCATGTTTGTTCCTGAGTCTAAACTGGTGATCAGGAATGATATTAGACTTCTCTAAAACTGGCAATAATCTTTTCATAAATATTCTTTCAAATATTTTGGAGAATAAAGACAGTAAACTTATTGGTCTATAAGATGTTAAGTTATTTTCAGGCTTATTCGGTTTATTTACCATTACAATCTCTGCAAACTTCCAAATTTAATCGAAGCATTGAAAAATATATATATATACATATATATGTCAGAAAAAGTATACCTTTTTTGGCAATGCTTGAATCACTTTACCATTTATACTGTCATATCCAGGAGACTTTTTGCAGTTCAGTTTTGTAATTTCTTCTCTAACTTCATTTGGAGATACGTGTTTAATTGGCCAGTCCATAGGACAAGCACTATCCAGGAATTCATTAATTTCGTTAACAAAAGGATTTGTATTTACATGAGGTTGAAAGGTGTTTTCTAGATGACGAGCAAACGCTCCTGCCTTACTTTTGTCGGTTTTACACCACATATTATCAATATCTTTTATTGGAACATTTCTTTTCGTGCTCTTTTGATATATTTTGTAGCGTTCCACAAAGAAAACTCATTATTCTTAATATTATTAGTATTGAGGTTTTCGAGGTAGCTACCAATCCGATCATTTTTCAAGTTATAAAGTGCCATTTTAAGGACTTTAGCAGCTTTATTAAAATTTCGTTTATCAAAGGGATTCCTACTATTTTGCCATATTTTTCTTAGCCTTCGCTTATAAATTAAAAGTCTTCTGATTTTAGACGTCAAAATAATTTGATTATGAATAGGTTGATTTTCAGTCCTTGGAGATGATAAAAACCCAGCTTCGTGATTTACATTATTAAGATTTTCAACAGCATCATCTATATCTTGCTAAGATTTCAATGGAATATTTAAATTTATATTCCTTTCAATGAAGATGCCAAACGATTTCAAGTCAGTTTTATAGTTAATAATGTTGTGCCTTATCATATCTGACTGTATTGCAGTATTAAAAGTAACTAAAAGTGGTATATGGTCAGAGCTTAGTTCATCTAAATCTACAATCTGAAATAATTGACTAGAAATTCCGGAGATTACTGCAAAGTCTAGAAGATCTGGTATCTTTCTTTGGTCTGTGGGCCAATATGTTGGATTTCCCGTTGAGAAAACAGAATAATTGTTATTAATTATGCACTTGTAGAGTTCGCTACCTTTAGGGTTCACTAACCTTGATCCCCACCATTGGTGTTTGGCATTAAAGTCAGCTGCCACGAAAAATGGTGGTCCCAATTTGTTAAAAAAGTTATTAAATTCCTGACATTTACCAGAAAATCGTGGTGGAAAGTAAATAGCACAGAAAGCAATAAAGTTATGATCACATTTAACTCTAATACATGCAGCTTGGAGATATGGTTGCCTTACTTCATCTAAAACTTCATATTTTAGTGAAGATTTTTATTAAAATTGCTGCTCCAGCATGTGCTCTATCATCTGGATGGTTTGCTGTTATTAATTCATATCCTCTTATTTTGAAAATCGATCTGGTGGTAAAATATGTCTCAGACACATGATATCAATAAAATGTAATTTAAAAAAAATTCTACTTCTTGTGTGTGGTTAGAAAGCCCGTTAGCATTCCATATTGCAATATTTAAGTTTAATTGCATAACTTTGCGATTAAAACTGTCAACATGTTTATTAGTTTGTTAGTTAATTCTATTTGATTCTGTATCAAGTTTTCTAGTCTTTCAAAAGAACTTCGTGGGTTATTTTTAACAACTTCAGTATACGTTACACTGTTTTGGGGTATATTTGAATTCAAAACATTATTGCTTACGTAAGGATAATCCTCACTTTTATAATTATAAGTGTAGTTGTAACGTTTATTATTTCCATTGAGTTGAGCTCTTTTCTTTAAGAGTTTCTTCCGTTTTCTTGGGTGGTACTACGTTAACAACTGCATTGCAAAGCGTTTTAGTGTCGTATATATTTTTATTGTTTGTGTCTGGTTCTAAGTCTACAAAGAACATTGGTAGAGGAATTATTGTAATTCTACTTTTAATATTAACCACATTTTTAACTTTATGTCCCAAAGATTCGATAGCATTTTTAATGTGTGCTTGGTGTTGAAGGATGTAGATTTTTAACAAGTACTCTATACGATCTTTCCTGTTTCAGTTGATAGGTGTGAAACTTAATATTTTTGTCTTTTAGGAATGTAACTAAAACTCTATATTTGGCAATACCTTTGACCATAACTCTTATTTGTCCGTCTCGTAATGTTTTGTAATTAAACAAAGTGGGTTGAATTATTTTATTAAAACTTTTTATCATTACACTAATGTCTGGAACATTAGGTATAATTTTTGGTGGGGGTTTAGGAACATTATTATTAGCTGTTTTTTCATTATCAGTTTCCGCTTCATCATCTTCTCTTAAATTTGAAAATCTATTTAAACTAACATTACTAGCATTGTTGTTGACATTCTGCTGTGTAGCAAAAAATATTTTTGCTATTTTGTGATGTAGATGCGTTGTTGTTATTTACGGTAAGTTGTGAATTAATTTTAATATTTTGTCTCTTGTTCAAAAACATTTTTGGTGATTCACTTTGTTTTCGTTTTCTTTTTTTTGACGATGTGACTACCTGCCAACACAGATCATCATCATCGCTACTATCATTGTTATCAGTATTCATGATAGCAAGCAAATTGTGTTTGTTCAAAGGGATTTGAATATTCAAAATGTTATAGTTAATTTTTTTACTGTTTTTCGTTCACTTTTTTCTTCTTCGATAATTTTAAATTGAAATTTTATAAAATTTTTTTTATTATCTTATTTTTGAGCACACACGGCCTCCTTCTATGATGTATTCGGAAGTAATGTCAAATCTATTAAAAAAGTTTTATATTGTAAAATAAAATAACTTTTTTTTGTATTTAAGGTATAAATTAATGTTTTTAATACATGAAAAACAAAAATTCAATGCATTAACAATAATGTAAAACATTTAACACGACACTTTGTTGTTAGGATTGATACCAATTATTTGAATAACGCGCTTTGTTTTCTTATGTTGATTATATGCAGATCACTATAGATTTTTGTTAATTTATGTTATTTTTTATGTGATTTTAAGTAAATTTGTGATAAAAATTATAGCTGTTCTTGACCTTTTTTTTTTATTTAATTTATTAAAATTGTCCAAGTTTGAAGGTCTTTTTTTAAAATTATATTTTTATTTTTCGATATTTCGCTACTACATTGTGTAGCATCATCAAGAAATAAAAATAGAGAACAAATTATACGTTTATGAAAATATTGTTAAACATATAATTTGTTCGTTATTTTTATTTCCTGATGGTGCTACACAAGGGATTGCGAAATATCGAAAAATATAATTTAAAAAAAAAAAATGTTTGGACAATTTTAATAAATTAAATTTGTGTTATTTTGTTATTTTTTAAGTAAATTTGTGATAATTTTACAATTTATAAAATAAAATGAATAAAAAAGAAAAGTGCAAAAGGAAAAGATCTGAAAATTGAGTTGAAGAAGACAAAGTAAGTATATTTTTTTCTCTATAAAAGTTAATAGAAGAAAAGGTAGAGATCATCGAGAACAAAAACACGGATATTAATACAAAACATTTCAAAAGAAAAGCTTGGATGGATGTGGCAGGTATGTATGTATAATACATTTATAAGCATTTAAAATTTTTTCCTTATACAAATAAATTAATAATATAATTTGCTTTTATTTTTAGCGCACAGTGACGAAACTAAAAAATTAGTGGGTGGCCACCAAAATTGCTGCTAAGAAGCAGATATCGGAGCGCCGAAAAGAATTAGGAACGAATTCGATTTCGATGCAGTTATAATTTAAGTAAGTATGAATGAATGACTGTTGGTAATTGTAAATCAATTATTCCTTTTTTAAGACCGACCAAGCTAACACATCAAAAGAAAATTGTGAAAAAGTTGTTGACGAAGAAGTGGAGAAAGGCGAAAAAGTAAGTATGAATGAATGACTGTTAATAATGGTAAATCAATTATTTCTTTTTTTAAGGCCAACACAGCTAACACATCAAAAAAAAAATATATGAAAAAGTAGCCGAAGAAGAAATGCAGAAAAATGAAAATGTAACCAATGCCACACCTGTCACAAAAAGGTTTGTATATAATCGTATTTTTATTTATTCTAATAAAGAAATATATGAATGTATGTATATACATATATTTTTCGTTAGAAAATGTCTGCAAAAAGGCCTACAGATTTTTTATTTTAGATTTCTCTAAAGCTTTTGATTAAGTTGATCATAAAATAATGATACAAAAGTTAAATTATTATGGTGTTGTTGGTCGAGAACTAATGCTTTTTCATAACTACTTTAAGAATCGGAAGCAATACGTCGAAATCAATAGAATAAAAAGTAAACTATTAGATGTTGAGTGTGGAGTGCCTCATGGTAGCTGTCTAGGTCCTCTCATATTTTGTATTTACCTGAATGATATAAGTAAATTGAACTTGACTGGCCAGCTTTTCATGTTTGCAGACGACGTTTGCCTCTTTTATCCCTTTTCGTGTGATTTGGTTTTAAAAACCACAATGGAGCGCGGTATATCCCTAACTTATGAGTATGATAGGTTGAACAAATTAGTGCTGAATATGGATAAAACCAAATTGGTCAGATTCAGACCCCATTCCGCTACAATTGATAATTTTAACATTTCTGCAAATGGACAAACAATTTATGCAATACATGCTGTAAAGTATATTGGTATTAAATTGCAGAGCAATTTTTCCTGGGACTTGAACATTTGTCATATAAAATCAAAAATTTCACCAGCAATTAAATTATTATTTAAATTTAAAAACAAGCTTGATAAAAATACTAAACTCTTACTGTACCATGCTTTGATTCACTCATTTAAATTATATAGCAATAATTTATGGTTACAAAAATACTACTGTTCTAAAAACGCTACAAAGTTCTACGCTAACACTGTACAATGAAATTTGCAACCTGGTCTTGCCTATTCATGGGCTCTATCAATATCAGGCACTAATGCATGCATATAAATCTTTGCATAATTTAGGCTATCCATACTATTAATTTTCAACAAAACAATCTGTTTTTAACACTAGGAACCAGCATAATCTAAGAACAGCAAGATGTAGGTTAGAGACAACAAAACAGCGTATTAAATATATGGGTATTTATGAATATAATAATCTGCGCCACCTGCTGTAAGAAACTCAGGCAGGATTTCAGTTTTTAAATCAAACCTTAAACAGCATTTGTCGGAGAACATATATACGCATCTAATGTAAATTTTAAAACAATTTTACTGATATTTTACTTGAATATTTCATTATATTTTATTTTAAATATAGTTTCATATATTATTATTTTCTTATAAAGAAATAAGCGTTAATTGCCAGATAGTCTCACTAATGCCTTTAAGGCGCTGTGACAATTTTTTCTCATGAAATGTATACCTGTACTTAATTCTTTAATAAAATAAAAATAAATAAATACCACATGAAGGATATGGTTGAATTTGACATAAAATGCAGGGATAAATTGCATAAACGTCAACTTCAGGTGGAAGAAGCAAGGTTCGAAGTAGAGAAAAGGAAGCTGACAAACTTGGATTTGAAGTATGAGCTGCTGAAAGAGAAAATGGAATATTTTAAGACACATTCCGTTGGTACGTATGCATGTAGTTGCGGAAAAATTAATACCATAGAACAAAAAATCTATTACTGTTATTTATTAATTAGCCAAATATTTATGTACCTGTATAGTTTTGGATACACGTAATATGTATGTATATTCATCTTTGCTAATTCATTTCACTTTTATTTTTCTAATAATCATTAAGGAACAAATTGAGAGTACTGAGTTTTGTTACATCTTTTATTTTTCTTTTTTAAATTACTTTGATAATTTATTTAAGGCTGAATAATTTTAAGTTTGTTATACTTTTTATTTAAAGTTTATTTTATTTTAATTCCTATTTTTTATGTTATTTGATTCTAAAAGAGACTGAAATAGTTAAATTGTTGACTTTTTTTATTACAAGATACCTTATAAAAATATACTTATAATAAATAAAAAACACAATAAAACATGTGTACATGTCAATAACAAGAAAAAAAATATGTTTTTATTTGTTAATTAAATTGTATTTGAAAATTCTTTTCAATAAATGATTTAAGGATAATATTTTCTCTCCTTCCAACGATTTCTCTTTCACTTTCGAATGCTTCTATTTGAATTGAATCATCTGCTTCAAATTCATCTAAAAAACAATTTTATTAAAAGTCAATAAATTTGCCATTTTTAAGAAATATGTAAAGCTTACATAGAAAAGTATCGTTTTCTTATATTGCCATGTTATGCAAAACAGCTAAAGCTACAACTAATATTTTAGCGTTTTGAAAGCTTATACCATCGAGCAAACATCGGAGTCATTGTTTCCAGATACCAAAACATCTCTCAACTGCATTTCGGGTTCCGATGTGAGCTGTGTTGTTTTTTATCTCTTTGCCATTTTGATATGGCGTTAATTTGTACCCATAATCGTCAAGCAGTCGACCTCTAAACTCCCCATTTTCAAAGTGCTCTTTAATAGAAGATTCATTGAAAATTCAACAGTCGTGCGTGCTACCCATCTATCTTCCCACAATGTCTAAAATTGTCAGTCGGGAATACAAACGACCTTCAGGAAAAATTGTACAATATCTGAGCGGAAAAGCTTACCTGAACATTGAGCGAATAAAATCCTTCTCTGTTAATGTAATACTGCGCTGCATCACCACCTGTTTTTTCATTTTTATATGGCAGCCGTCAATGGCGCCAATTATACCCGGAAAATTGCGAATCGCTTTAAAGCCTTGTGACAATCTTACCTCTTCTTCAGCAGATGATGGCATCTTAATCATGTCTAGCATGTTTGGCTAATGCACGAGAAACTTTGGCACAAATTCTACTTACTGTGCTTTGTGCCAGACCATGAAGATCGCCAGCATCATCTTGATACTAAAAATTAGGCAGTAAGTCTGTGCTCATTTTACTGTCACGGAAAATTTTACTTCTCTTCGCCCCCAACAGCGTAAAGCCACTAAAACTTGAAGTTCTGAAGGTGTTCCACAGCCTCTGCGGTCTACTTCAATGTCTGCTTTAATTAAGTTTATAATTTTAATAAGTTTCCTTTCTAAAACCATACTTTGTTTTAAACTGGTCATTTGGAAAAGAGAAACCATCAATCCTTGGCTTGTAATTTCTTGGCCGATTATATCCCGATATTTGAATTCTGCGTTCTAAGTAAAATATTGCAATATTAAAACTGTTTTTACTATAAAATCAAAATTGAGTTTACCAATTTTGCTCACTAAATTTAGAGTATCCATTTTTTTAATCAACACAAATTTTGTCCTTTTATTAAAAACTTTCCACAACGTTTTTCTTCACAATATGTATACAAAAAGATTAAATATCAAAAACGTCACTTTAAAGTAAGGGGTTACCTACTTTAAAAATTTTAAAGTTGACGTAGGAGTTACCATACGTTTGTTGTGCTAATAATCGTTTTTGGATGAAACTTTAAGGAATTTTGCTTAACAATGAGTTTAAAGCAGCGTCAATTTTTTTTTCCATAAGACCGTTAAAATTTAAGCTAATACTGTTAAATTTTTTTTGCTAAAATAGTAAAAATTTAAATATCAAATAAAATTCCATTAGTTGATAAAAGTTTTTAGAAAATGTATGCACACACAAAATACTTTCTTTGCGTAAAGATATATATATATATATATATATATATATATATATATATATATGCTTTAATTTTTTCTTCTATTCAGAATTAAGTAATTAATAATAATTTTTTTTCATTTTGCATTTTATTACAAATATTCTTAAAAATGTTTTGTATATAATATATTTTAATTTTCATTATCGATTTTTGCCTCGAGCGATATGTCGCTTATAGGCCCTACGAGTGCGGATACGATGTACGCACTTCGTTTTTTGATTTTTCATTTTTAATATATTTTATTTTGAGGTTTATTTCCTCAATTCTTTTCCATTTACGTTGCATTGTCTCAGGATGGTGGAGGAGTTGTTTTTAAGAGCCGTATTCCTTTATTGTTAGAAGTGTGTCTCTTGGCCAGACGGTGTTTTCACACCTGACGGAACATTTCCGTCAGGACCAAAATAAAAAAATTTTCTTTTTTTCTATTTTAGGTGCAAAAGATTATTCTTTTAGAGCACTCTAAAATTTGGCAGGATCGCCATGTAGTGAAAGACCTTTTATTATTTCTGATTAATATTATTTTATTTTTTTTCATCGAGCTCCGCGATAAGAGCTCAAGATGATTACAAATTGGTCTGTGTCTTAAACTAGAACAAACTCTCTATTTATACTCTATTTTTGGTTGAGTTGACAATTTTCAACTCAGCCCTTATTTCTATACTAATTCTATATTTCTACATACTACAGTACATGTGCGTGTGATAGTGTGGGATAAATATGTGCAACATGACACACTCCTATTACAATTATAAGAACTTACAATTCCCATTCCCAATTCCGAAATTTCATAGGATCATTTACGGTGTCACTAATAATTGGAATAGTGGAATTACTTATATCATGTGATGCGAAAACCTTCTCTAAGTGATTTGCGAACACATTTGCCTTTTCACTTGAGTTTTTAGCCCAAGTACGGTTTTCAAGTCTTAGTGGGGATTCGTAAGCAATTCGACATTGTAAGTGCTTTACAGCTTTCCACAGACTATAATCCGTGTTTTTCATTGAATCCAAGTTTTTTAACAAGTTGGATAGCGAATTCGTATTTCTGTCTCAATTTACTGCGTAAGTTTTTTTGGCATAAGTTCATTTGCATTTTTATGTGTGGAGAACGACTATTTTGCCATTGTCTTCTTAGTCTTCTTTTCTCAATGACGAGCATCTGAATATCTGCTGTTGCCTGGTGCGATATTATTTTAGCTGATGGCTTTGTTGGCGTTGCAGCTATGGCTCCGGCAGTCACGACGTCTGTAAAATGATCGACAGCTGCTTGAATATCAGCTGGATTTCTCAGTGGGATGTTCAAAGATAAGTGAGAGCTCACATACATTTTATATTTTAACCAATTCGTGTTTCTGTTCGGGTAGAAACTAAGGGTTTTAGGTGCAGTGGCAAAACTGTCGTGTAAAATAACAATTGTAGGTGGATGATCAGAAGATAGGCCATAGGATGAACTAACTAACAGTTGGTCGCGTTTGATGTTTTTTACTATAGCAAAATCTATAAGGTCTGGCAACTTATTAAAATCTGTGGGCCAATAGGTGGGTTTAGCGGCAGATACGATGTCCAGCTTGTTTGCTTGAACTGTATAATACAACTGCCTACCTCTAGGACTAAGGAGTCTGGATCCCCAATATGTGTGCTTTGCATTGTAATCACCAGCGTCAATAAATTTTTGTCCTAGCGTAGCAAAGAACCTGGAAAATTTATGGTGTTCGATTTTATGCCTAGGCGGGCAATACACTGACGAGACTACAATTTTAAAATCAGTAAGATTTATAGTCGTGGCTTGCAAAAAGTCTTCGTTGAATTCAGGCAATGGAAAATGCCTTACGTTTTTTCGGACTATAATGGCAGTCCCACCACATGCCCTTTCGCTTGGGTGTTTTGTGTCATATATAAAAAACGCATCAATTCTAAAGCAGTTTTTTATAGTGAAGTGTGTTTCAGAAACTAATAGTATGTCTATATCATGTGCTAGCAGGAAGTGTTATACTTCATATTTATGTTGGGAGAGCCCGTTAGCATTCCAGAAGCATATTTTTAACTGGTTAATTTTTTGCTAAGCAGAACTTGCAGAAGCATGTTTTGGGTTCGCATCATTTTCTGAAACATACCCTGCATAGTTGTCAAGAAATTGTTCATTGTTTGTATTAAATTATGGATTGAGCTGGAATTGGTAGTGAGGGGTGTCTGTGCACCCTCTTTGAGGACGTGGGCATATGAATGTTTATGCGCATTAGAACTTTTGGCATTCGCATTAGGTAAATCATTTCTCAATATTTGTGCATATGAATAGCTTGGTTTCGTATCTGGCTGTGTAGCTTGTGTACTAGCAATAGGACCAGCATGAAGCCGAGGAAATTGGGAAGACCTATATTGCTCATATTCAGGTTTACGTACGACTTTCGAATTATTTTGTACATGTTGAAAGACTTTGCAGCCCCTGTAATTTGCTGTGTGGTTTTCACCACATTTGCTGCATTTTTTGACCTTGGGGTCTGTTTTGGAAGAAGTACATTCCATAGTCCGGTGCGCATCACCGCAAACAACGCATACGGATGGTAGCTTGCAGTAGGGTTTCGTGTGTCCGAATTCCTGGCAATTAGTACACTCACGGGGACGGCTACGTTTTAGAGGCTCTTCCACCGTTAGTCTTCTGTTCAAAAGGTAGCGCAAATTATATATTGGATGAACCGAGTTTTTTATTTAAGCTGCGATGCGTTAAATACGATTTCAACACGATGCATAGGTTGGGGAACTTTGTTCTTATTTAAAATATTGTGCACTGACCTTATGACATAGCCTTCCACCTCTCTGGCACTTTTTATTTCATCAGTGGGAACAGAACTGTCAATGCCCTTTACGATGACAATCAAACCTTTAGTACTTTTGAGTTGATACGTATAATAGCTCTTATTATCTGCATCGAGGCGACTTGCGATTAGGCGGTAATTCTTCTCAGTGTGCGCTTGGATCTTTGTTTCTTGAATTTGACCTCTTCGTATAGAAGCTACATAAAAGCTTTCCTTACCTACAAGCTGAGACAACATGTTAACAATTTCGTTAGATGTTTGTTCGCGCAAGTAAATCGGGGGAGGTTTTTGTTCCATGACAGCGGGTTCAGCTTCATCATCCGCTGTAGCAAGTACAGAGAATCTGTTTTCGCTTACCGGCATTACAGTACTTTGGGAGCCTTTATATTGTTTAGCAATGCGCTCTTGCTGCGAAGACTTAGGACTGGCCTTCCTTTTGGTTATGGTTATATAACGATCCATACCTCTTTGCACTTTTTTTTACGGGATTTTTCAAATTACCTGTTTCGTTTGCTTGTTGCACTATTTTTGATATGGTACCTGAAATGTTTTTTGGTTGAATTGTAATTTCTTTTGGTGTTGTTATTTGCGAAGATAAGTTTATATTTCCGGATAAAGAACGCGTTCGGTCAATTGGCCTTGCGCTTAAAAAAGCACTGTCATCTTTTTTTTTTATTATTTGTATTGTTCATTGCATTATTATCATTTGTGTAAGAAAAAGAGTAATATCCATTGTTGTTGTTACCTTTTATATTTTTTCATTAATATTTGGTGCGCTCATACACTCACTATCAATTGTTCAAACCGGTTTAACCATGCACTATTTGTTATTGTTTTTTTTACACAAAATATATTATATTCTTGTTATTTTTTGTTCTTTATTTCTTTGTTATTACTAACTGTTCACTGTTCAATTGAATACTTTAAAAAAATATGTATATATTTGTTATGCGTTCGATATGACGTACGTCTGTACTCAAACACGGTCACTGTTGAACTGAACCCAAGACCATCATGCGTGGGGAGGAATCACATCCTACAAGAGGTGATGCTGATGTCGAAAAAAATTTACTATTTATTTCCAAAATAGCACAATGCCATATAAATTAATTTACTTTAGTAATAACAGAGCCTTTGTACTATCTTTTTAAAGGTCTGTAACACTGTTAAAATTTCATTGCTATTTTTGCTTTCATCAAGCAATATGTTTTAATTTTCAAATTATATATTTTCAGCGTCACCAAAAAAATAAGAAAAGGGCAATAGCTGTTCAAAAGGGCCTTTGTCAGGGCCAACACAAAATTTAAAAAAGAGAAAAAGTAGTTTAAAACTCGTTGATAGTGCCACCACTAAAATTAAAAAGAAGAAAATGCAGTTCAAATCGGCCCTTCTCAGGGCCACAAAAAAATAAAAAGAACAAAGCAGTTTAAAACGATCCCTTTAAGGGCCATTCCGAAAATTAATCTTGCAGCAGGAAAACCCAGGATCCTTTTAGATAAGCTCTCAACCACTGAAATTGAACCAAGTGAACAATACGTTTTTATAATCCCAATTACTTTATTTTTATTTTTAGATAGGTAAAAAATACAACAATTCTTACATGCTAAAAGGAATAAGTGTTATTGATTCTTAAAAAAGATTAAGTCCAAGTTTATATAAAATTGTTGGCAAAATATTAATTATTGTAAAAAAATAAAGTATTATAATTATACAAATTAACAACATTTTTAATTTGTTGAAGAACATGTACAAAATTTTTAATTAATAAATTGCAGTTTTCTACAAAAAATTATATCTATAAATATTCATTTAAAAACTAGGTAATGGAAAAACAAATAACCACTGTTTAAACTAGTAATTTAAAAATTATAAAAGCATGTTTTATATTTAATAAAAACTACAGTTATTGAGATGTTGAAAGTCGATTTCTTTGCCACTTGGTCTGGCCTCTAGCTACATCGAATTTTTATTTCATGGCTTATTTAGAATGCAGCTATCTGTGATTAAAACATGTTTTACTGAAAAGAATAAAAAACCCATATTTTGTATTTGGAAATATGATTTTTTACTTTTAAATTAGCTTTTATACTTTCAGTTGCTCCAAAAAGGTTGGAGTATTCCTAACCACTTTCCACATGTAATTGCACTCTTACAATTAGTCAGGCCCCTTCAGCCATTAATGACGAAAAACATGTTTTAAAACCTTTTATTTTTTTACTTTTCACATACACATTAGTATTTACATATACACTTGGAAAGAGTTAGCGCAAAAATCATGTCTTGGAGCACCAGTTTTGGGTATATTCCCTATGTTCGCCAACTACACCTTGAGCCTGAAAAAACCAAACAAAGTATAACATCAACTGAGTAATAACTTTTCTTTTTTGCAGATGATACTTACCAATTCTGCAACATGGTGATAAGATACAGATATTTTTGCCACTGTACAGACAACTGATAAGAAAGAAATGGTGCAAACTTTGAATTATTTTAAAGGAGTTAAGAAGTAAAAAACTAGAAGGAGCAACTAAAAAGAACATTTTTAAAATTCTGAACAACATCTAGAAGGAAAATATGAAGGTGAGAGAAAATTATTGATGGAAAAATTCAAAATAGCAATAACAACAGTTTACACTAACAATCTCTCACTGGCCTCATGACTAACCCAACAACTAAAAATCAAGAACATTGATGACTAACCTTTTTGCGAAACCACTATAAACAATGCGCTGCAAGGATTAGAATTCATTTAAAGGAGAGTAAAGCAAATCACAGTGACGACTCAATTCAGCTAGTAATACAGCAGTTGTTCAACCTTTGCTCAAGAATATTCAGCCTACTCAATAGCATGTCGTAGCCATACCACAATCACAACAGACAAAATAAACAGTACGTTAGTCTTTGAAAAAAAAGAACAACAGCACCATAATAAAAGAGAAACATTTATAATTTTTAATTTTAATACTTATATAGATAATAATTTTATATCTAAAAATAAAACATAATAATTTTTTAAACAAAAATCCTTGTTCTTGAGTAATGTAAAAATAAACTAACATAGTTTTAATTATTTAACTAAACTAACAAAGTATTACTGCGACACGAGTCCCTCCAGTAACACCTAGATTAATATACAAGCCCGGTTCGGTCAAATCAGGTATTGACCGATGCATGACAGCGCCTGGTAGGACGGTACATAGAAGTGTACAGTATGCCACGCGGTGCCATACATCCCTTTAATATATAAGCACTAACACGACCTCTAACACTTTGACCGACTAACCTTCACGTTGTTGTATAGGCTTAGTTTAAGTAAAGTATAAACTTATTTTTTGTAAACGTATTTCTTTAAAAAAACTGTAAACAATAACGTGAAGCACTTACGAGGACAGTTCTAAAAATTAAAATATTTTATGGTTGATGAAAATTAGGAAAGTTTTTGGATCGACCGAACTTTTAATCAACTCTTCAATCAGTTTATATATAATCAGGTCCTCCTTAACTTCCTTCTGGTTGTAAATCAACAAGGACTTTTCGATACAATCAATTTTGTTTCGTGGTTTCTACCACTAATTTAGACTTTAAGTTTTTTCGATTTTTCAAATTTTGTACTTCTGAGGGTTTGTTCAGAATTGTGCTTCTGAGGTTTTGTTCAGAATCAACAATATTTGTTGACTTGTGTAGTTTAAATCCTTCCACAAATAGATAACCATCAAATTTTCTCTTTAAGAGAGGGAGTAAATTGAATAAAAACTTTCGTTAGGAAGTATTTTACAAAACACAGATTTTTTGATAAAAATAGTTTCAAACCTTTTTGGTTTTTGCAAATTTTAGAAGCTTATCTTATTTTCATTGAAAGTGGCCTCAAACAAAATCACAGCATGGGTAATCGCGATTCTAAAATAGGTAACCCAAATGCAAATGTGATTAATGAAGTAAAGGTTTCTATAGAATACCCAGTGGTATATTTGGGTATAATAATAGGAATCCTAGCACTACAACTACTGATAACGTTATATGAACTGCATGAGAAATTGTTAAGGAAGAATTATCTGAGACGATCTATGCCAATAGATATAGATAAGGTCTAAAGCTATCAATAAACCAATAAGTCTCAAAACAAAAAATAAAGTTCTTCACCTTCGTATATATTTAATTTTTACATACCTACCTAATTAATACATTTTGAAACCCATGGTACGTAGTAGCTTCTTAAAAATTGTGGGTAATTACCACCATTTCTTGGAAATTTATTTATTTAAGGCCAATCTGTTTAAACGATTACAATAGAAAACTTCCTGATTTCTTGCTCTCATAAAACCTAAATGGAATGGGAACATATTGTTTATAAAGCACGACTTATATAGGAAAGATTCCAAAGATCCTACAAGTGTGTAAACACTGACAGAGAAACTAAACAGGAGACATTGAACAAACACATTAACGTGCTTGTAGAGCAATTGGAACAGCTAAGAGCCTTGTTCAATGTCAATTATTCACGACTGACTCAGGCTCATAAAACTTTTGCCGATTCGTTTTATCCTGACATACGTGAAAAACTACTAAAAGTATCAACACGCAAGGGTTTAAAAACACGAATACCCCAAAATATACACGAACAAATAGAGTTCGTTCCTCTCCCAGAAACATTGAAACAAATCAAAATCGAATACCCACAGTCAAAATGGCACAGACAGTGGTCGAATTCTGGAACACGGCCTCCAAACTTATCCCAGACTTCGATGGTTCAGCAAGGAACCTTCAAAGCTTTCTGGAATCCTTAACTCTAGTAGATGCTATAAAAGGAACTCATGAGGCCGTGGCAATTTAACTTATAAAAACAAAACTGCGAGGTACGGCCCGTAATTTAATTTCTAATGAAACTAACCTTACCGAAATAATAACTAAACTTTCGGATACAGTCAAAGGCGAATCCGTTGACGTTGTTACAGCAAAACTAATGAAAGTAAGACAATTGGCCAAAACTGCCTCCGCTTATGCCAAAGAGATCGAAGATCTAACTAAAAAGCTTGAAACGTCCTATATAAAAGACGGATTGCCAACTAACGTAGCAACTAAATACGCTACGAATTCCGCAAAAAAGGCTATAATAAAGAATGCCGCAAATGATAGAGCCAAGCTTATTATGGAGTCAAGAACATTCTATGACCTTAATGAAGTAATGTCAAAATTTATTAGTAGCTGTACCGAGGCTTACGGTCAGCCTAACTCTATCCTAGCATACAGTAGACATCAAAGTAGACCTCCAAGGCAAAGACAAAACAGGCAATTCCGACAAGGATATAACAATAGATATAATAATCCTGGGAATTCAAACCAAAATAATCCTAGGAATTCAAACCAAAATAATCCTAGGAATTCAAACCAAAACTATGGCAGAAAGAACAATAATAATAATAAAAACAGACGCCAATGGTACCAATATAATACCAATAATATAGGCAACCGCAATAATAATGATAATTACCGCGGTAGAAATCAGCCTCAATGAATAAACACAATGGCCACCGAAAATAATTCGGAAAACGGGCAAAAAAAAATTATAAAGCTTTTTTAAACCCTGCTTAACAATGAACTGGCGCAGACATTTCAGTTATAAAAAGTAGTCAAGTTCTGTATGATCCGATAATCGAAAGTGAGAAAGTAAACATCAATGCAATAGGAAAAGGTTTAGTAACTACTATTGGAAAAGTAAAAACCGAATTCCTATTACGAAATATCTCAATTAAACATGAGTTTCATGTAGTAGAAGATATCATCCCGATCCTCGGAGACGGAATTATAGGTGTGGATTTCATAAGGAAATATAAATGCATATTGGACTTCAGCGGGGAACAAGACTTGTTGATCTTGACCGATGAAGTACCATATGAATATAACATTACCCTGCATGACTGTCCAGAACCTCTTAAAATACCTCTTCCAGCACGTTCTGAGGTTGTTAGACCAATCAGCTTTGACGCTGATGTAGAAGAGGTTTTTGTACCACAACAAATGTGTCAAAACGGTATTTTTATTGCAAACACTATAACAAAAAACTCTAACCTTTAGTAAAGATCATTAACGTAACTCATAAAGATATTATGATAAAAATTCGTAACATCAAGGTTGAAAAACTTAGTGACTATAGAATAGCAAATGTCAGTTGTAAAAATAAAAGTAACAACAACAGTGCAGTATTGGAAAAATTAACAAAAAAATTTCCAGATTTTGTAAAAACAGAACTAAAACAATTATGTTCTGATTTTATAGACATATTTGCACTAGAGTCAGATAATATCACGACTAACAATTTCTATAAACAAAAGTTGCGCCTTACTGATAAACAACCGGTTTACATTAAAAATTATAGAATCCCTCACTCTCAAAAGGAGGAAATCAATAATCAGGTTCAAAAACTGATAGATGTCGATATAATAGAACCGTCAATCGCTGATTATAATAGTCCATTACTTTTGGTACCTAAGAAAAGCCTACCAGGTAATAAACAAAAGCGATGGAGATTAGTAGTCGACTACAGGGGAGTCAATAAAAAATTGATGGCTGATAAATTTCCATTACCTCGAATAGATGACATACTAGACCAATTAGGTAGAGCAAAATATTTTTCATGCCTAGTTAGACCTTATTTCTGGCTTTCATCAAATAGAATTGGAAGATGAATCAAGAGACATCACGTCTTTTTCAGCAGATAATGGTTCATTCCGATTCAAAAGATTACCTTATGGCCTAAAAGTAGCACCGAACTCATTTCAGAGGATGATGACACTAGCATTCTCCGGATTGATGATGCAAAATCTTAAAGATGTATTTAACTTGTGTTTATTAAGTATAACCTAAAACTACATTTTGTATAACCTAAAACTACATCCATGACAAGTGTTTCTTCTTTCGTCAGGAAGTAACGTTTTTGGGTCACAAGTCTACAAACAATGGTATTTTACATGACGAAAAATTTTCAGTAATTAAAATCTATCCCACACCGAAAAATGGTGATGAAGCTAAAAGCTTTATAGCGTTCTGCAATTACTATCGGAGATTTGTTCCCTATTTCGCAGAACAATCTCGTCACATTACTAGATTACCTAGAAAAAACATTAAATTTGAATGGACTCCTAAATGCGAAAAAGCATTCAACTACTTCAAAACTCAACTATTGAGTCCGCATATCTTACAATACCCAGATTTTTCAAAAGAATTTTGCATAACAACCGAGGCAAGCAAATTTGCAAAAAGGGAGGAGTGTATGGTATATAGATATAATATACATAAAAGTAAATTTTTTTTCACAATTTTTTATTTACAATCTATCCATTTAAGGATAATAAGTAAATTTGATATAATAAGGTAATATTATTTGTTGTCCTCCACTGAGAACAACAATAAACTAATACAATTTGTATACTGATATTATTATATAAAGGTTATTATATGTACAATTCAAAGTAACTTAAATAAATAATTCATGAAAGGCAAATATATATATAAGTAACAAAAATAAATAAATAATTAATTTCGGAATGGCAAATCCAAAATGTGATATCTTTTTAATCGGTTTACTTCATTGGTGTCATCTAGCAGAGCAATGGCTAATGGATTGTTGTGGTAAATTAATCTTGGTAAATAGTTTTCACTTAGCCTTCCTATTTCGTCAGCAACCTTAAGAATAAATAGATCATTGTGGATTGAAAAATTTGGAACAAACCATGGAGCATTGACAATAGATCTCAGCGTTTTTGATTGATACCTTTGCAGTATTTCAATATTTGAGTTGCTGGCTGTTCCCCAGAGTTGTATTCCATAGGTCCAGACTGGTTTTAAAATTGTTTTATAAATCATAATCTTGTTCCGCAAATTTAATCGAGATTTTGGACCTAGTAGCCAAAATAGGCGTCTTGTTTTTATATTCAAATGTTGCTTTTTTGCTTTTATATGATCCTTCCATGTTAACCTCCTGTCAATGTATATTCCTAAATACTTCACGCAGTTCTTTTGAGGGATATGCCCATACGTACTTCAGGGCAGTTTCATACATATAGAAATAAATAAAATTATATATACATAAACCATAAATTTAAAATGTAATGTTTACGCATGCACCTCAATTAGAAAACTCAATTTAAGGTATTGATTATTCTCGGAAAAGGGGAGGTGTAGTGTGGTCAGCTATCAACTTTTGCCAATCTTACGTTTTATAAACGACCTCTACCAACCTTCAGCAGGTAGGGTGTTAGGTGTTAGATAGCAAACACACTTAAGTAGCATAACTGTGAGAAACGCTTAGATCAGCCATACATACAGTTAGGCTGCCATAGTTGTATGCTTAAACAAAGAGGGCATTAAATTGCACATTCTTGATGTCCCTCTGTGTTAGGCTAAGACAATTAATAATTTTAAGTTTATATTAAATAAGAAGAAACAACGGAAGAGTTGTGATCTGCTCAGATCTTTAATAAAGAAAAGATAAGTTAAATAAATTAAATAAAGATAAATAATACAGTACCCAAAAAACGCTGAGTTTTTGTCTAGTGTTTTCTTTGAGTTGTGCAAACTCCTCCCTCGCCTAAATGAAGGACGTCCCCGGACTTCTTCAATCTCTCAACTGCAGATTCTAGAGCACGTTGTTGACGGTTTTTTCTAAGCTTATCGTGCAACTTGGACCAGAAATTATTTGGCTTTTTAGGCACTCTATATGTTGCAGGTTTTCAGCACTTAGCCTCGGAAGATATGGTAGACTTAGTATGTTTTCATGACTTGCAACATTAAGTAGGGCAATTATCGGTGACTCTGGTAATTTTGTTACTATACTTTTGTTATTTCTGTATAGAGTTTCATTAATTTTTGCTTCTCCACTGAAAGTCAGTAGAAATGTGCCCGTGATGGTCGTCTCTACATCATCATTTGTTTTCATAGTAAAGGTGTCATCATTTACTATTACAAAACACTCGTGAATTACTGTCACTGACGCAAGATGGGAAGGCCGAAAAGTGCAATATGCATGACCACCCGAATGGAGTTGTTGTGCGCATGTTGAATGTACCAGCTTATTGCAGAATGATGTTGTTAGGGTTGCATTACAGTTCCCAATCGGTAACGTTCGATTTTCCCAATCTGCTACACTGTTTTCGCCATTAAAATTATGAATTGTGTAGTTGTGTTGAACAGGGTACAATGTTACTTTCTTGCAAACCATATCTGGTCTTGGATACTTAATTAAAAAATGTAAAAACTTATTATCTAATAGGACTCTTATACTAGCAACTTCCATTAAATACTGTATAGTTACATTTGTAGAGTGCTTACAATTTATACTAAGTAAATCATTAGAATCCAAAATCTGTGGATCAACTATACCGATTTTTGAAAGAGTTATTGATAACATCAAGCTTCGCGACAATAATTCTGTTTCTAGCAAGCAAGGTCTCGTATAAATGTTCTGTATCCACCATTTTAGCTTTGGTATTTTTTTATTATAATATTGACTGTGTCTGTTAAATTATTGATTTTTTCCTGTGTTCTATGTATTTATTTTCTGCCTGAATCACTTCCCTTTGATTAAATTTCACATCTTCGACGTCATCGTAGTCAGGTGTCCAAGCAACCACCTTAACTGCCGTGCCCAAAAATTGTATACTTCTTGTATGCCTACGATGAACATACATTGTTGTTATTAATGTTCTTACATGTCCTATGTTCGAGTCTAAAATTTGTTTCATGTGTGATTGGGGAAAATGTTCTTTTAGTCCTCTGTATCATCATCCATCTCAGAATACAATGTTAGGTTCGTCGTATGCCGCAAATACTCAAAATCCTGCCAAATTGTCGTGTAACCGTCTGATATAGGGATGTAGTTTGAATTGGAATAGTCTGTTAGTTTTACGGTCACCACCGTGACAAGAAGGACCACGACAAGAATCCTAGGGTTAAAGAGAAAGTAATAAAATTTGACTTATCTTAAATTGTCCTTATGGACCACCCTCCCCTTAATGAGAACGAATCGGCTTCTACAGTTTCCTTAAGCTTATTGCCTCATCTTCTATTTGTTTTAACAAGAACTTTTTCACCCACTTCAAATGTTCGATTCTGTCCTGTTTCATTTAATCGTCTCATTTGAGACTCTTGGGCTTTCTGTACCCTGTTTATCACATCAATTTCAAGATCCAATGAATCAGAATGAATTACATCAATAGGCCTTTTGTTTGTGACCGTATAAATTGTTTTATTATATTTTTTGGTTGCTAGTAATATTAATTGCACTGTATTATTAATGGATTTTCTAGCTTAAGGCAGCTAGCAATTTCTAAAATAGTACAATGTAATCTCGCGACCTCTCCGTTCGAAGTACTATGAAGCGGTGGTGCATTGACAATTTCCACACCAAAATTATTACTCAGCATTGATTTTTTTGTTTCAGAATTTAATGACGGTTCATTGTCACAAAATATTATTTTCGTACGAGGAAAAAAAATCATCAGCTGTAGAATCGGCGATTCTACATCTATTATAGTTCTCGAGTCTATAGGTTGAACTACTGCAAACTTGGAGAGTTTGTTTGCACAAGTTAAAAAATATTTTTTATATGTTGAGAATATATAAATATGTAAAATTTCCCCTACATGTGATGGAATTGGTGTCGCACCAATCACTTGTTTCTGCGTGTGGCGATCGTATTTCGCTTTTTTGCAAACTTTACAATTTATGACCACCTCCTTTGCTAACTGTGTCATTTTTGGAAAAAATAGACTTCCAAAATTTGTTTGGTATTTTCTTGAGCTGCTCTAAATTTTTTGCATAACGAAATGTTGTTGAGGGTAATGCCTCAATTAGTCTATGCTGTATTAAAGCCAAAATTGGTAGCTCGCAATGAATTGCATTCAGTACATCTTCTTTTACAGAATCACAAATTTTATCCATCAAAAGTGCTCTATCTAAAGAGTTTATTATGTGTCACGTTTTTGTTCCAAACAAAACAAATGTTCTTGTTGGCAGCTCTGTACCCTCCACAATCAGTATCTTATTTCAAAAACGGTTTATCAGTTAATTCAATAGTATAAGATAAAGAGACTTCGCTAAGTATTGTTGCAATATCAGAGCTTGAACTCTTACCAAAAATTTTATTATTTTGTAGGGTATGAACACCTTGTAAAGTAAGATAGTTTTGTCGCGATAAAGCGTCGGCGATGTGATTTTCCTTTCCCTTTGCCATTTTGAGACAAAACCGCACCAAGTCCATAGGCCGAAGTATCAGGCGTTAGGTCAAACGATTTTCCGTAATCCGGGTAAAGTAACATAACATGCAAAGTTCTTAATGAAGCATCTATAATAGCTTGCCAGCCCCAAGAAGGATCTTAAATCAAAAACTGTACTGGGTTGTTTATATGTTTTTATTGTATCTATCTTACTAGGGCTCGTTGTGATACCACCTCGCGATACTACGAATCCTAAAAACTCAACCCTTTCTTTGAAGAAGTTTGATTTTTCGGGAAAAACTCTCATATTGGCTTGTGTATTTCTATTACTAACAAACAAACCGTGCGTTTTTCGTAAAAATATCTGTTGTGTTCTTTCCTCCAAACATTTAGCATAATTGCTAGCAAAATTATAGCGGACATGGTTTTATTCAACCTCTTGGGCCAATGCTAGCGCTGATGGAAGATCCTTTGGCTTTGCCGAAAAAAGAATGTCACTTGAAGATTTCTTTGCGCCTGAAATATTTTTCATTTAATGATGCAGCCAGATCACTATCATAATTCATTATTGTTTTATTTGTTAGAAGTGTGAGCTTCCGCTCTACTTCATCATGATACTCTAAAAGAGTTAGATTTCCCTGTCGAAGGGTAGACATTTCTTGTTCTATTAAATAAATGGGTCTCTTGTCCGCATATGTGAAATCGAGTCTATTAATAACGGCCTAAAAATTTAGAGGGGTATCAAAAGAAGCCAAAATCAAATCGGCAGTACCCCCTATTTCTAATGATTCCCAAAGCCTGAAAATGGGTGGAACTCCAATTATAATTTTCTTAAACTCTATAAGAGGTGTGTGCTGCCTTTCTCCATGAAACATAAGTTTCATGCTTTTCCTCAAACTCTAGTAAAGATTTTGCTATATCTAAAGTTTCCCTGCACAACACGTTACCTCCAATAGTAGCCTCTTCATATTTTTCTACTTCCGGTACATATACAGACAACTCCGTCACGCTTTTTCCGAATACCCTTAATTTTTCTTCAAATTGTTTTTCCTGTACTACGAGGGCACTGCTAATAGCACTTTTCACAATAGCTTTTAACTGATTTGAAGTAATTGCCATTTCTAAGTCTTCTATAAGTTCTAAACTTTTAAATTTTCAATTAATTACTTTCTATGCAGGCTCTTTTCTTAATAATGAGTCAATATCTTCATTCATTTTTTCAAAAACAGAATTTCAATCGCAACCCAATATTTATTTCACTTTAAATATTTTCAGTTGATCAGTGACCGTGTTTGAGTACAGATGTACGTCATATCAAACGCATAACAAATATATTTTTTTTAAGAATTCAATTGAACAGTGAACAGTTAGTAATAACAACAAAATAAATAACAAAAAATAACAACATAATATATTGTGTGTAAAAAAAACCAATAACAAATAGTGCTGGGTTAAACCGGTTGGAACAATTGTTAGTGAGTGTATGAGCGCACCAAATATTAATGAAAGAAATATAAAAGGTAATAACAACAATGCTTATTACTCTTTTACTTACACAAATGCTAATAATGCAATAAACAATACAAATAAAATAAAAACGATGGCAATGCTTTTTTAAGCGCCAGGCCGATTGTCCGAACGCATTCTGTATCTGGAAATATAAACTTATCTTCGCAAATAACAACACCAGAAGAAATTACAATTCAACCAAAAAACAATTCAGGTACCATCTCAAAAATAGTACAACAAACCAACGAAACAGGTAATTTAAAAAACCCCGTAAAAAAAGTGCAAGTCCTCTGTACTTGCTACAGCTGATGATGAAGCTGAACTCGCTGTCAGGGAACAAAAACCTCCCCCGAATTACTTGCGCGAACAAACATCTAACGAAATTGTTAACATATTGTCTCAGCTTGTAGGTAAGGAAAGCTTTTATGTAGCTTCTATACGAAGAGGTCAAATTCAAGAAAAAAAGATCCAAGCTCATACTGAGAAGAATTATTGCCTAATCGCAAGTCGCCTCGATGCAGATAATAAGAGATATTATACGTATCAACTCAAAAGTGTTAAAGGTTTGATTGTCATCGTAAAAGGCATTGACAGTTCTGTTCCCACTGAGTAAATAAAACGTGCCATAGAGGTGGAAGGTTATGTCGTAAGGTCAGTGCACAATATTCTAAACAAGAATAAAGTTATCCAACCTATGCATCATGTTGAAATCGTATTTAACTCATCTCAGCTTAAACTAAAAGCTTAGTTCATCCTATATGCAATTTGCGCTACCTGTTGAACAGAAGAATAACGGTGGAAGAGCCTTTAAAATGTAATTGTCCCCGTCAGTGTACTAACTGCCAGGAATTCGGACACACGAAAACCTACTGCAAGCTATCATCCGAATGCGTTTTTTGCGGTGATGCGCACCGGACTTTGGAATGCTCTTCTTTCCAAAACAGATCCTAAGATCAAAAAATGAAGCAACTGTGGTGAAAAGCACACAGCAAATTACAGGGCTGCATTTAAAAAATAATGCGAAAGTCGTACGTAAACCTGAATATGAGCAATATAGGTCTTCCAAATGTCCTCGGCTTCATGCTGGTTCTATTGCTAGTACACAAGCTACACAGCCACACACTAAAGCAAAACTATTCGTATGCACAAACATTGAGAAATGATTTACCTAATGCGAATGCCAAGAGTTCTAATGCGCATAAACACTCATATGCCCACGTCCTTAAAGAGGGTGCACATACACCCCCCACTACCAATTCGAGCTCAATAGATAATTTAATACAAACAATGAATAATTTCATGACAACTATACAGGGTATGTTTCAGGAAATGATGCGAACTCAAAACATGCTTCTGCAAGTTTTGCTTAGCAAAAAATGAACCAGTTAAAAATATGCTTGGGACTGCCATTATAGTTCGAAAAAACGTAAGGCATTTTCCATTGCCTGAATTCAGGGAAGACTTTTTGCAAGCCACGACTATAAATCTTACTGATTTTAAAATTGTAGTCTCGTCAGTGTATTGCCCGCCTAGGCATAAAATTGAACACCATGAATTTTCCAGGTTCTTTGCTACGCTAGGACAGAAATTTATTGCCGCTCGCGATTACAATGCAAAGCACATATATTGGGATCCAGACTCCTTAGCCCTAGAGGCAGTTGTATTATACAGTTCAAGCGAACAAGCTGGATATCGTATCTGCCGGTAAACCCACCTCTTGGCCCACAGACTTTAATAAGTTGCCTGACCTTATTGATTTTGCTATAGTAAAAAACATCAAACCTGACCAACTGTTAGTTAGTTCATCCTATGACCTATCTTTCGATCATTTACCTACAATTATTATTTTACACGATAGTTTTGTCACTGCACCTAAAACCCTTAGTTTCTAGCCGAACAGAAACACGAATTAGTTAAAATATTGAATAAAATATTCAAGCAGCTGTAGATCATTTTGCAGACGTCGTGACTGCCGCAGCCATAGCCAACAAAGCCATCAGCTAAAAAAATCGTACCAGGCAACAGCAGATATATAGATGTTCATCATTGAGAAAAGAAGGCTAAAAAGACAATGCCAAAATAGTCGTTCTCCACACATAAAAATGCCAAAAAAAAAACTTACGCAGTAAATTGAGTCAGAAACACGAATACGTTATCGACAACTTTTTAAAAAAACACGGAAAGCTGTGAAGCACTTACAATGTCCAATTGCTTACGAATCCCCACTAAGACTTGAAGACCGTATTTGGGCTAAAAACTCAAGTTAAAAGGCAAATGCGTTCGCAAATCACTTAGAGAAGGTTTTCGCACCACATGATATAAGTAATTGAAGAAATCACCTGGACCTGATCGTATAACAGGATCAATGATAAAAAAAACGTACCTAATTCAGCTGTAAGAATTTTACTTTTCATATTTAATGCGCGTCGGCTTCTTCTTATGCTCTTGGAAGATGTCTGAAATTGTTATGATCCCGAAACCAGGAAAGGACTCAAGCCAGATTACATCCTACAGGCCTATTAGCCTACTGTCAGTTTTGTCAAAGATATTTGAAAAATTATTCGCCTCGAGTTTAACTCCGTCTCTAAATGGACAAAACGTTATCCCAGATCATCAGTTTGGTTTTCGAGCAAGGCATATTACGATTGAACAAGTCCATAGAATCGTTACCATTATTAGATCGGCTTTTGAAAGAAAGCAATACTGTTCAGCTTTATTTATAGACATTTCCCAAGCATTTGATAAAGTCTGCCATAATGGGCTACTTACTAAAATAGCTCGGGTTCTTCCTGAAAACACCCACAAGCTTATAAAAAGCTATTTGTCCGATAGAACTTTTAAAGTAAGGTCAAAGGACCAGCTTTCAAGATGTGGGAAAATCAGTGCAGGAGTACCTCAAGGTAGTGTGCTAGGGCCGCTATTATATATCATCTATACAGCAGATATGCCGACAAGCCCACATACATATACATCAACCTTTGCAGATGACACTGCAATTATAAATGTCAGTAATGATCCAAAGGATGCATCTGAAAAGCTGCAGTCCCAAATTCATAAGCTAGAAGACTGGCTAAAGCAGTGGAGAATAAAGGTAAATCCATCAAAATGTGCTCATATAACGTTTTCCCTTAGAAGGCAAAATTGTCCACCAATCACAATAACTAATACCACGGTTCCAGCAGAAACGCACGTCAAATATTTAGGTAGCCACCTAGATCGGCGCCTAACTTGGACCCGTCACATTGAGGCAAAAATAACGTCCATAAAGCTTCCAACAAATCAACTGCATTGGCTAATAAGTCCTAACTCAACTTTGGCTTTGGAATATAAAGTCCTATTATACAAATCCGTTATAAAGCCAATATGGTCATATGGTATTCAGCTGTGGGGTACTGCCTGTGCATCAAACATCCAGAAGTTACAGAGAAGACAGTCTAGGATTTTACGTCATATCGTATGCGCCCCCTGGTACATAAGAGATGAAAACATACATAGGGATCTCAAAGTTCCCACTATCCACGAAGAAGTTAAAACGTACACGTCCAAATACGTAAACCAACTAGTCGGACATCCCAACACTCTAGCACGCAATTTATTGCAATTTTACGGCCACCAGAGATTAAAAAGAACTGACACATTGAGCCTGGCGAGGCGGCTCTCTCTACACAATAGAAGATAGATTTTTAAGATTTGAATACAAAAAATTAGTTATTACATTGGTAATAACTATTAAATAATAATTTAGAAGTAAGATTTAAACACTTATTGTTAATTTATTTTAGTAGAAAGATTCAATAAAATGAAATATAAGTATAAAAAAAATTTCATAAGCACTCTACTTACATTGAAATAAAAAAAATTTAATTTATTAATGAGTTATTTTAAATATAGATAGTTGATTCCTCTGTTGGTTGCAGTTGCTTTTAATTTTAGTCCAATTGATGTGGTTTCCTCTACTGTTGATAGATAGTTGCTTCTTCTATTTCATTGTAGTTTAGCTATTATGTTTTTATATGAGACTAGCTTTTCCCGGTCCGCGTCGCTGGCCCCAAGTTTTTCTTTTATTTTGAACTGCCTCTCGAAGAAAATCAAAATCAGTGATTTTAGTTATTTATAAAAGAAAAAAATGTTTTATTCAAAAATCCAAAAATCAAAATTGTAATAACACACACAATTTATGTGTTTTTCATATTTTATATACATATTTTAAAGTGCAAAAATTTAAATGTTTATAATTATAAATTATGTTTTAGATATTCTATTTAAATTATAACTATATATTTACTGAAATGCTTTTAGATAAACTACGTTTTTGGTTTTGCCTTCATTAGCGATGACGCATAATGATGATGGGTTACCAACACGTGAGCATCCAAAGTATAATTGTCCATGTGAGAATCATGGTGTTTCAAGATTCAATCCACATACATGCATCGATTGATCTTGGGATTCATTTGTGGTCATAGCAAATGCCAGACGTACTGGAAATCGTATGCGTTTAAATGAAAACGGCATATCTGCCTGCATTATTGGAATACGTGGAATCAATACGACTTCACCTTTGTACTTACCAGTTAATATAGTTGCTACTATAATGTTATTTAATAATTTTTTTAAATCTAATCTTGTTCCATTACAAAGCCGTGGTGGATTTAAATTGCGTAATAGAATTATTGGTGCACCAACTTTTAACTGTAGCATGTGAGGTGGAGTTCCTGGCAAGTCAAGCGAATTTAAGAATTCAATTGGATAATTAACAATTTCATCAGGATCGTTAACATAATCAATGGATTTATATTTTTTATTTCTCCGCTTATTTTATTTTGAATATCAACATTAATATCGCAAACATCTCTGCTTTTGGCTGACAATATAGCGCGATCACTTAGCCATTGATGATTGGTAAAATTGCGCTCAATATTGGGATATAAACTTGAAATTAAGCCTTCTTTTGATTTATTTAAAACACAACAATCTGCAGGCAATGTGATGAGTCCTGTTGCATTGTCCATAGCAATTTTTTCATTTCCAATATCCAATAATTGACGTGCAACTAAAAGAGCTGATGCATGATTTAGTAATTGTATGCGCATATTTACCGTTAGTGAAAGTTTTTTAACATATCGCCACAAATGAGATGCATTTAAACACGCACTTAGTTCATCTGCTGGTGTTGATCGTGATATGACTGGTAAGGTTTGTCTAAAATCGCCTGCCAATAATATAAGAGCACCCCCAAATGGTTGTTGGTTGCCACGTAAATCTTGAAATGTCTCTAAAGATTTTTTATGCGCCATTGTGCATTCATCTCATATAATAATCTTGCATTGTTGAAGTACCTTTGCCATCCCATATTTTTTTGAATTATTACATGTTGGTGTTTCGGTCAGTTGCATATTCAAAGGTAATTTTAACGCGAAATGTGCCGTTCTTCCACCATCTAATAGGGTAGCAGCAATTTCCGATGAAGCTAAAGCCAACGCAATATTACCGACAGACCGTATTTTTGCCAATATTATCGAAATTAGATAAGTTTTACCAGTACCACCTGGAGCATCTAGGAAATAAATTGCACCAGTTCCTGCATGGTCAGTTTCCATAATAGTGTCGTAATCGCGTTTTTACTCTTTATTTAAGCATCGTAATTTTGTTCACGTTGTATTTCACGATTAACAACATCCGTAACGGCTCGATTTGGAGATGTCATTCCCAATGAATTCACAGTTTTATTCACCACTACTAAGCAAATATCCTCAATGTATATTAATGCTTGATTATACATTTCAGGAGAGTATTTTAATCCTGAACTTGCGTTTGCATTACACCCTTGATATAAAATGTCATTGCATTTTTATATTTTTCCCACAGTTCTAAAGATTTTGATGAACTCCATGTTGATATTATAATTGCGAATAAAATACGAATTTGATATGGAGAAGCACCCAGAGAGGCATCGGCAAGTGTATTTTCCCAATGGTCATCATTCTCGAGTAAATTTAATTTTTGGCAGGCATCCCGATACGTTTCACTCAATATATCATTATGGTGTTTAAATTTTGAAATGATGTCGGACCACGTGTATGAATCAAAAGCAAACGCAAGTAATAGCATTCATTATTATTTGTATGTACAGTGTATAGTCGACCTAAAGCATCACTTGAAAATACATTTGGGTGGTCAGGTACTATTTTCCCTTGTTCGCGACGTTGGAATTGTTTTGTGGATGCATTACATGTAAAATATCGCGGAACCTCATTATACAGTAGCGTCTTAGCGAAGTCTTCAAATTGGCACAATGAAAAAAATGCAGTCAATGTTGTTGCTGGCGGTTGTGCTGCTCGCTCGATCACATTTTCTGCTGTAAAATATACTCGCTGTCCATTTTCTAAATGAACTGCCAAATAAACTACAGTCGGGATACCTCCCATGAATTGGAGAAGAGAATATGCGCCAAACTGCTTCGTTGCTGCTAATGTATCTTCCCATTTGATATTGTTTGATTTAATCGTTCCATCCGCCTGGGAAGTATATTCATCATCAGTATTGGTTGTATGGTGTTGAGTTGGTGTTTGCCGATTTGGAGTTTGTTCTGATTTTGGTTGCTGTACCGTTGGTGACCTTGCTGATTCATCTAAATTTGTTGGTTGACTTTCACTGCTCATTCTTGTTGTTGACGTATTTGGCTTCCTTACATTAATAGTATTACGTTTGTATAGTTTTTTGTTTGAACTTATTATACATGTTCGATTCGATAATTTTTGTCTCACTTCGCCTTTAGTCCACACATCTTCCGGGTTTCGTTTCATGTATACTTTATCCCCAGCATTTATACTGTTTTCCTTTCTTGTCCCTTTATCCAAAATTTTTGTTTGTTTATACGTTGTTGTTTGATCCGTTGTGGCACTTCTATTTCTACTTGCTGATCCGTGTTCATGTTTGGTATACCACAGCTTAGCCAACTGCAAAATAACCTGTTAGCTAGACTTGACCCTATCTTGTTTGGCATATTTCTCCAGATCAAAAGTGATTTGTAGAAAGCGTTATTGGATTCCTCTGCCTTTTTTATAAGTTGTTTTGCTATTTTTACCGCCGATTCAGCTTTTCCATTTGCCTGTTGATGATACGGTTTCGTGTTTAACCTCCCATTCTGATGCAAATTTAACGAACTCAGTGTTTACAAAATTTGTCCCATTCGATAAACACGGTATTCCTTTCGAGGAAGGAATACCGTGTCTACCGAAATTTTTTCGGCAGATGTTTATTGTAGTTTTGGCCGAAAGGTTGTTTAGTTCGTCGATCTCAAAAAAATCTGAATAATGTTCTACTGTTATTAGAAAATGCTTCTTCTTTTCTTTTATGTTAATTTCACATACATATATCCACTGATACTATTTCAAATAGTGATCTTGGTATTTCTGATAGTATTAACGGCTCCTTTTGTTGATTTCTAGCATATTTGTTACATATATCGCAGTCCTGTATTTTACGTTTGATGCTGTCTGAGATTCCTCTCCAATATACAGTTTCTCTAGCTAACTTCAGAGTCGACTCGATTCCCAAGTGGGGCTGATGTAAACGATTAAGTATTTCTTTTCTCATTTGTTGTGGAACCAGTATTCTGTTGCCATTGAATATTATTTTGTTGTTACTCACCAATTCGTCACGGATGCTCCAGTAGTCTCTTCGGATTTGTATTCTGGCCATCCCTCAATTATTGTGTACATTAACATCTTCATAGCACGGTCTTGAGTTGTAGCCTCTTGTATTTTGGTTATCATCTTGTTGCCGATTCTTTTATTTTCGATATCACTGCAGCGATCTAGTTCTTTCATCTCTTTTTCTATTTTATAGATTTCAAACGGCGGTTTTGATTTCAAATTGGCGGTTTTGATAACGTGTCTGCGATAAACATTTCGGTTCCCTTCGTGTACTTTATGTTGAAATTGTATCTCCGAAGCGATAGCATCATGGATTGTGGCCTCTTCGGCGTATATAATAGAGGTTTCTTGAAAATATTGATGAGTGGTGAGTGATCTGTTTCAATTTTTACGTCTTTTTCTTCGCAAATATATTGATCGAATCTTTTGCAAGCAAAAAGAATTGCAAACATTTCCTTCTCTATTTGTGCATAACTGTGTTAGTGTTTTTGAAGCATAAATCACAGGGTGTCCCCCTAAGTGTACAGCCAACTGCGCATGACGATGCATCTGCTTGAATCGTTACTGGTTTCTTCATATCAAAATATTTTAAAACGGGAGTGTTTGTTATAATTTGCTTTATTTTTCCAAATGCTGTTTCCTGTTCATTTTTCTATGAAAATTCATTTCTTACATGTGTTACTTTTCTAAAGGGTTCAGTTATCTCCGTCATGTTTGGAATGAACTTACTCAAATAGGTCGCCATACCTAGAAAACGTAACGTATCATTCTTGTTTGACGGTCTTGGCATGGTAATGATCGCGTTGACTTTTTCATTCTCTGGTTTAAGACCTTCCCCTGTTAAAATATGACCGTAAAATTTTATACTTCTTTGGCAAATTCTAATTTTTTCACGATTTATGTTTAAATTCTCCTTTTTCAGACGCTCGAGTTTCTGTTGTGATCTCGTGTTGCCTCTTCGATGTTTTCTCCTTTACCTACCACCAAAATATCATCAGCTATGCGGGCTACACCTTTTAATTCATAAACGACTTGATTTTGCCTCAAATGGAAGATTTCCATTGCTGGTTTTACCCCAAATGGTAGCCTCTTAAGCCGATATTTCCCAAATGGCGACCAAAAAATTGTTAATTTGCTGCTCGGTTCATCCAACTCTAACTGCCAAAACCCATTCTTTGCATCAAGTGTAATGAAAATCTTTATTTAACGTCCCTACGTGCCTCGTTTAATTTTCGAATGTCGATACAAATTCTTAGCTTGTTGTTGTTTTTCCTAACTATGACAATGTTGCTAGTCCATGGAGTATGATCTAGTTCCATTTCAATAACGTTAGCTTTCTCCACCTCATCTATTGTGGTTTTTAGTTGCTCGCGTAACGCCACTGGAATTCTTGCAGTTTCATCAATTTCCAATCTAATTTTTCCAGTCAACTTACCCAAACCTTCGAACACATTCCTATATTTGTTGATAATGTTGTATGCTTCTTGTTCTGTTGTATTTTGTACGACGGCTTTGCAAATCTCTATTAGTTTTAGCTCTTGACATGCCCCTGCTGACAATAGTGGACAGTCATCCCTTTTTATGACAAAAAATAAATTTTCTTTCAATTGTTTTATTCTGAACTGTTAACTGAGTCGTTCCAAGAGTTGAGATTTCAGTTCCCTCGATTGTCTTTAATTTTTTAAATGTTTCCTTGACATGTGGGTTGGGATCTATGTATTTCAAGTTATTGTATCCAATCAAGTTACATGTGGCTCCCGTATCTAACTGTGGTTTTACGTTTATAGATCGATACGTTCCGTTGTATATACATAAATTCCTAAATATACCCTTTGTATAGCCTTCCTCTACTACATTTAGTACATATTGATTGTTACCATCTGGCTCATACTGATTCACCGTTGTTGAAGTCTCCTTTACTGTTCTACCATTGTTGTTACGTTACGTTTTTGTTACATTTTCTACATTAAATATTGCTCTGACGTACCTTTTGTTTACATCTGGTGTTACGTTTCTTTCTATGGCGCTCAATAAATTTGCAGCGGTATTCTTTTCTTCATATTCATTCCATATCTTCTGAAAACGTCGCTACCGATTGCCGTAAGTAAAATTGCTTTTTTCGTTTCTTCATTTTGCAAGACCTGTTGCCTATAAATACAGCTCCCACTGACTCCTAGAATGTTTAACATTTTCTGAAATATCACCTGACTTTATATCCAATGGTTCCGGTAAAGGAATTTGTGGTAACGTTGCTTGTGCGCTCTGCGTTTTCTCTTGTATCAATAATTTAAGTTCTTCAACTTCTTCTTTTAATTGTTGTATCTCCGCCTTTTTTCGTCTATAGAACACTCGCGGTATACCTACATACACTTTGAGACAGCTTGTTGCCGTTGTCGTTTCTGTGGATTCTTTTATGTTGTTCTCTTCGATTTACTTCAACCGTCTGCCACACCTGACACCATGATATATTTGGTTTTATAATTTCTTAATTCATTTATTTAAATAATATGTTAAGAAATAAAAATATATGCTTTCATAGCTAACTCAGATGAAAAACGTGTTTCTAATCTAATACATTAATTATATGATCAATTGGTGATGCCAGATCGACCATACTGGGAGCATCATATACAATATGACAATGTGCTTTATATATTTTATATAATAATGGTGAATATGGCACTACCCATCAATCTCGATATCAATGTTTCGTACCTTTAATGTAATGGATCTACCATTGTTATCTGGTGAACGTCAGCTATATTGAGGGTATCCATCATTGCCTGTTATTGTTTCTGGAGTCAGTTGTCTTGGATATCGCTTAGAACACTTGCCATTAATCATGCATAGTGAATGCATATTAAAGGCATCACATGGGCCATGTATCATATTCTTCGTCACTATTTCAAACAATTCTCGATCAATTGTTGGGTCGGGGATTTCAGCAGAAATAATATTATCGATTTCGTTTCGCTGAATTTTATCAACACACCAAATTAGAATAAAAGCATGTGGCAATCCTCTTTTCTGCCATTCAATCGAATACATCCAGCAACGAACTAAGTCAAAAACATTAGATTTTACAATTAAATCCATCGTCTGCTTAAATACGCGTGATATCATGACGATCAGTTTGCGATTGTCCTGGCAATAAACGTTTTTTAATTTCATTCCAAATTGGGTTGCAAGTGAATGTAATGAATAAATCAGAACGACCATAATTGCGGACGTATGTCATAGCATCTTCTGAATATTCATACATATGACGTGGGCTGCCGGTATAGATAGCTGGTAGATGTTAATCGGCCAAGATCATATAATTTGACATTATTATTAATTGCATCACGTAGATGAATATATTCCTCTGATCATAATTGACGTTGATTTTGGCGAATAAATAATAGCCGCTCTGATTCTATTATTGCATACTTATCTACAACATACTGATGATACAGTTGGCGGCATTTCAAAATATGATTTTCCAAATCCTGAGTCTGTACGCATAGTAATTCATGCTACTTATCTTTTTATTTGTTTCTTCACCTATAATATCGAAATAAAATTTTTGTGAGCAATAAAATATTTTAAAATTCACCAGTAGTTGGGTTTAACATTTTTAATTGAAAATGGTAGCCATCTTCTCTTTGCCAAAACAGTATTGGTTATTGCAGCGCATCATATGAGCGATGTGTTTCAGGTACTCGATGCAATTGATTATTTCGTCGATGTAAAATTATATCTCTTGGCTCGAACTGATCACCAACAATTACAATAGCAACTTCATTTATTGTTGATGCATTCAATCGTCGTGGATGCTCACCTACTGGTGTTTTATAAGCTTTTATAACTATTTTGTGATTATCGGATGGCATAAGGTCTATTGCAACTATAAGTAATTTCACCAATTCGTTCTACTGATGAAATATATTTTGTAATGATTCCACAATGTTGCGGCGTAGTCCCGTAGCAATTGCACATCTGGTGGTAACTTCTGTTTTGCCAAGGAAATATATCTGCAAAAATTGGTATTCTTCATCAGGAATAGGCAAAGAGGATCCTGCTTTGTGATATATTTGTCCTTGTACTTTAAATGTTGGCATGAAACTTCCAGTAACTATATTGTCAGCACCAAATTACGTCATTTGAAAGAAATTATTATAACCTTGTATATGGGTTAGGAAATGTTTTGATTGTGGTGTTGTTCCAGACACCAATGGTTGGCATAGTTTTGGCAGCTTTACTTTGCCATTTGCGCAACATAAGCCTGGTGATTCCTTTTTATATTTAAATGCTTTGCAATGGACACATAATTGATCCATGCTTCCGATATTAATATTGGGATGTACATTATAATCAATTGTTGGATCGTAATTACATGCAAGACGCATAAAAACAATGCACACTCCTCTTGTGTCAGCTGTGAGCGCAGCACTCGCATATCATTTGTGTGCCGTGTACGGCGAGCAATATTTGTACGCGAGCGTGACATTTTGTACTGCAATATACGTTTTTTAAGATTTAGGTTATTTTTTGTTTGTTATTGTTAGGGTAGGGAGGTTGCCCTTTGTTGTCTTACCCGTTGCTTGTTTACTTTCTTCAAAAGCTTTCAATAATAACGATTTACTTTCACTAACACCTTGGATTAATTTATTAAAATGTATGTAATATTTAATTTAAATAAATTAAACTTTTATTGTTTTTTGACGAACTACAAGTATTATTACTTAATAATTAATAAATTAAACTTTATTTCAATAACTTATTTTTATTTGTTTGACTCCGACGCACTTTTCACGAAAAGTTATGTATGAGTCGGTGTCGGGATACTTAGCGCCGCCGCAGGCCGCCACAACATGATTAAGCACCCAACGCCTTCAGTAAAACATAGCATAGGTTTACCACGCAAATAGTTTAAAAAATAGTAAAATTTTTTTACTGTTTTAAACTTTATATTTTAATTTATTTTTTTCACAAAAAGATGTTAGGTTCGAGTCGGTATCGGGAAAATTAATGCCACTACATGCTTATTAAGGACCCAACGCCTTCAGCAAAAGACATCAGAGGCTTAGCGCGCAAATAGAGATAAAAATATCGAGATATTTATTTACTTTTTTAACTTAATTTTTTTCACGAAAATAGGTTAGGTATGATCCGGTATTGGGCTTATTAACGCCGCTATACACCGATTAAGCACCCAAAGCTTTCAGCGAAATATAGCCTAGGGTTATCGCGTTAATCTCTATCGGGCAAAACCCAAACTACACAGAATCACGCCCCATATCGAACAAAACCTAAACAACACGAAAGCACTTTAGAAACACTCCTCATTGGCCATAGATAGAACTTACATATAAATTTATGGGAAACCTTGTGCGATCGAACAATAGAAAAATTGCGCCACCTGTCGGTCAATCCACAATCCACATAGAAACAATCCTCACGAACAGTAGATACATATAAATTTTAGTCGAAATCGGTGATATAGGTCATATATTTGCCACCTCTGATGATGAAGATGCTCAGCTCGCTCTCAGGGAACAAAAACCTCCACAGATTTACTTGCGTGAGCAAATATCCAATGCTGTCCCAACTCGTAAAAAAGGAAAGTTTTTACGCCGCCTCCATTCGACAGGCGCAAATACAAGAATAAAGATCCAAACACATACGGAAAAAATTATCGGCTCATCGTAAGCCGACTTAAACCTGAAAAAAATCTATTACACGTATAAATTAAAAAGTGCTAAAGGTTTAAACATTATTGTAAAGGGCATAGAGAGTTCCGTTTTTACTGAGGCAATAAAAAGCGCTATAGAAGCGGAGGGTTACACCGTAAGGTCTGTGCACAATCTTCTGAACAAGAATCAAGTTCCCCAACCTATGCATCGAGTTGAGATTGTATTTGATGCAACTCAGATAAAATCTACAAACTCCGTCCACCCTATTTACAACATACGATACTTACTTAACAGAATAATAACGATAGAAGAGCAATTAAAACGTAATGGTCCCCGACAGTGCACTTACTGCAAACTACCATCCATATGCGTTTTTTGCAGGGACACCCACCGAACTTCGGAGCGCACTTTTTACAAAACTGATCCTAAGTTAAAAAAATGCAGCAACTGCGGCGAAAATCACACTGCAAACTATAGGGACTGTAAAGTCTTCCAACGTGTAAAAAATAATTCAAAAATTGTACAAAAACCCTAACAATACCGATATACGGCTTTTCAATTTCCTAGACTTCGTGCTGAATCAATAGCTAGTACACAACCTAGTAATGTACCATCCAAGAAACCTAATTATTCGTATGCCCAAGCTCTGAAAAATGATGCACACCTAGCTAATGCTAATCGTGATGCGAAATGTCAGTTCGCGTAAAAACATTCTTACGCCCATATCTTAAAAAAGGGTCCACAGATATCGTCTACAAACAATTCTAGTTCAATTGAAAACCTAATTCAAACAATGAACAACTTTATGACAACAATGCAGGGTATGTTTCAAGAAATAATGCACACCCAAAACATGCTGCTGCAAGTTTTGCTTAGCAAAAAATTAATCAGTTGAAAATATGCTTCTGGAACGCAAACGGGCTCTCCCAACATAAATATGAAGTTGAAAATTTTCTACTAACATAGGAAATAGACACACTTTTGGTCTCTGAAATACATTTCACTAAAAAAATGTTTTAAAGTCAATGGATTTTTCACATACGACACTAAGCATCCCAGTGGAAGGGCATGTGGAGGCACCGCCGTCATAGTGCGCAAAAACATATTTTTACAAACTACGTCTATAAATCGTACTAATTTCAAAATTTCAGTCTCATCAGTGTACTGTCCGCTCAGGCACAAAATCGAACACCATCAACTCGCCAAGTTTTGTGACACACTACGACAGAAGTTTATTGCAGCCGGCGATTATAATGCAAAGCAAACCCTTTGGGGCTCCAGACTTCTTATCACAAGAGGGAGACAGCTGTATAATACAGTTCAAGCCAGTAACAGCTTAGGTATATGCTCATTTCAATCCTTTTGGTGTGTACTGACCACTTTTCTGAGATATTCCTCCATCCTATGCTTAAATCTTTCTACAATGCCATCAGACTGTGGCTGTAGTGATGTCTTTCTCGTCTTTTTGAGGCCATATAAGTCGCACATCTCTTTGAATATGGCGGATTCAAAATTTCGGCCCTGGTCAGAATGCAATTCTATTGGAACACCGTATCGACGCAAACAAATGCTCGACCATTGTTTTTAATACTTGGTTTGGAATGTCATACACTTCGGGCCATTTGCTGAAATAATGTATTACTACCAGTACATACCAGTTACCAGCGGACCTGCTCGTCGATAGCTACCCGCTCAAAAAGTGCACCTACGTTGCATTTCTGAAGCCTGCCACGACTTTTTTTATTGGACCCTTGGCCGCAATGCACTGTTCGCAATTAACTATCCCCAATCGGCTACAGACTACTGGGATCCCACCCAGTAAAATCGCTGTTTTATCTTTTCCAAGGATTTGTAATGGCCAAATGGCCGCCATCTGTACTTTCCCAAGATCGATATAAGCAGCCATCTATTCATTTTAGGCTATTCCACTGGGTCCAATAAGCTTTTGCTGATGGGCTTTCTGCCGAGATTTTTTTCGGTTCGGTCTTTTGTTATCCTGCTTAGCCCACATAATCTTTGCCAAATGGGGTCGTCATTCTGTTCCTTAGACCAGTCTTTTCCTCACCTAATATGAGTCAGCCGCACGCTAATGACGCATTACTTTTTCTCGATTTTTGTGCAGTGCTGATGATTCCTTTAATGCCAGAGTTAGTTCTATCGCTTTTTCTTCATTGTTCTATTCATCTTTGCTAGCCACCGTTTCGAATTGGAACTTGAAGACATTAAAAGGTGCGCTACCATCAGAGCTCTGGGTCTTTATTTTGCTGGCGTGCTTAGAGATAATTCTCACCGGCCCTTCTCGAATTTGTAGATCGATCATCTTGACATTTAACTCATGAAGTTCTGCATCTACGCCGGAAAATTATTCCTTAACATTGCTTTTTATGCCGTAGAGTTTTTCGTCAAAATTTCTTGTTATGCCGTAGAATTTTTCATCAACATTTCTTGTTATGCGGCACAATTTTTTTAAAATCACTGATATTCTGTTCTATAGATTCACGACGTTTGCCAATAAGTTCTGAAATTTCCTGAAGTGTTCCGTTGTTGGCTCTGACCTCAGCTAAGAGCCTTTCGCTTAGAACCTTCTTGAAATTGTTCCTCTACCACAGCTAAGAGTCTTTTGTTGTTAATCTCAGAATGTTCTTTAAATCCTTCCACTTTCTCCATCACAGCGGTCAATATTACGCTAAAGTCCATATTAGTGTTTGTGGCAAGGGTACATATTTCCAGCTCCTTTTGTTCCTCGAATTCATATAAGCCGATGTCAATACCACGTCGCTTAAATTCCTCTATCAGCCTCTGTAGGAGAATTAATTTATTTCTCTGATCCTCATGATCAGTTATTGAAAACTTAAAATTTTTATTTTATTTTTATATAAAATAAGTTCATTTTATTTCAGTTATTTTTATTTAATTTAATATAATTTATTTCATTAAAATTCACTTTTATTTAATTTAATATATGTATATATTATAATCTTAATACATACTTTAATAATGGTAAAAAGAAAAAGTAGTCCCCTTCTTTCGGTTGTTAAAATACAATTCTTTTAAATAATCTGTCACAGATTTATAAAAGCAGCAAAATGACCTGTTACTGCAGTAATAAATCTGTATGTTAGTATGTACATTTGCATGCATGTACAATGTACGTGCATACTTATGTGTACCAACAACAATGTTTATACCATGTACATATTATTACATTTATAAAAAATTAACTGTTAGGTATTTTAGCAATTTTAGTAAACAAATGACAATTAAAGCATAATAAGAAAATAGATATATATTTAATTTTTAAGACTTCAAACTTTTGTAGGGTTTGCCGACATTGATTTCAATAACCAGTTTGAGGATAAAAATCCCAAGCATACTCCCCCGCAAAGAACGTAAGTTTTTAACTTCTTCTTGATGACTGGTTTCTTGTTGTGGTATTATTTCATCATATGACGATAAAAGGCAAATCATGGAAATTGGGCACTTGATGTACTTATTGTTGATATATAGGGTAACGACTCTTACCAAACCATGATGAAGTTTTTCAACCTTTGCTAGTGGCCACTTGCCAGGAATACTTTTTTCGTGCAAGGGAAGAACTATGTCGCCAACTTTAATGTTTTGATGAGTTTTGTTCCATTTGGGTCGTGTCTGGAGATGACTTATAAATTCTTTATGCCATCGATTCCAAAAGTGCTGCTTTAAGCGTTCGATTACTTTCCAGCGTGAAAGAGGGTCAATAGAAACATCAAGGAGATCGTCGTCAGGAATACAATTGGTCGGCTCACCAATTAAGAAGTGTGCAGGTGTGAGCACGTTGCTGTCAGCTGGATCAGTAGACAAGGGGCACAGAGGACACGAGTTAAGGCAGCTTTCAATTTGTGCCAGTAGAGTACTGAGCTCTTTCATAATGCGGCGTAAATGGTGTTTTGTTGACTTGACTCCCTCTTCCCAAAGTCCGCCAAAATGCGGTGAGTCCGGTGGTATAAAATTCCTTTTTGTACCCTGGTTGGCTAAAGTTTCTTGTAGATGCTCGGGATTGTTTGTTGCGCTGGTAGAGAACCTGGAGTGATTGGTCCTGCATAGTCCAATCCACTATGTTTAAAGGGACGTGTCGGTTAGAAAACGAGTTTGATTAAGTTCATACGTTTTTAAAAAACCCGATTCTTTTTCTTTCTGGTGTAAGCAGCTTTTTATATTATTATAAAATCTGAAGATATATGACGTCACACGTATTATGAAAATTTTGTAGTTATTTCAGGGTTCTGAAATTTGATGTGATCTTATTTACGATTAAATTTACAGTTGCAGGTGTAGATCCAGTTGGATTTTTAGGTCACTCATCGGGACCCATTCTTAGCCACGGGGGCCCATTAAACCAAATTTTATCTCGATGCACCATCGGCAGGGTTGTCATTGGAAGGCACATATCTCCAATTGTTGACGTCTGAAAATCGTTGTATAATTGCTACTCGATTTGCCACGTAGATTTCCGACCTCGTTGAACAGTTCTTAAGCCATGCAAGTACAATTGTGCTGTCTTGGAATTGTTTCAGTTTTTAAAGGAGCCAACTTCGTTTTAGACTGTAATAAATTTACACTTACATTGTCAGAGGGGTGAATGGTTCGAGCGTATACTGCAGCTGCATATGCAGATTTTGACGCGTCACTAAATCCAAGGAGCTCTATAGAAGGACCTCAGGACTTGTAGCCTAACCATCTTGGAATTTTTATTTGCTCCAAATATTTAAATTTTGATCTGAAATTAATCCATCTGCGGCTAAGTTCTTCGAGGAGAGTGTCATCCCAATCGATTTTAATTTTCCAAAGTTCCTGAAAAGAAATTTTAGCTGTAATTGTTGTTGAGACAAGCCAACCTAAGGGATCAAACAATCTTGAAGCATCAAAAAGTAAACTGCGTTTAGTAATGGTTTCGGAAAATTTAAAATTAATTTCAAATAAGACCAAGTGCTGTGGTATCATTCATTTCTTTTATTGAAAACGAGTCTCTTTTTTCACGATTTTGTTCCGGAATACATTGAAGTAGCTTCTTACAATTGGAATTCCATTTAAGTAGGTAAAATCCGCCTGATTTCAAAAGAGAGCAGAACTCTTTTTGTAAATGTACGGCTTCATCGAAATTATCTGCGCCAGAAATCACGTCATCAACGTAGGTATCACTGCGCAGTATTTTACTACCTAGCGGATAGCTTTTTTCCTCACCTGTTGAAAGTTGCTGTAGTACTCTTATGGCTAAGTAAGGGGCTTAAGTAGTAACATAAGTTACGGTTTTCAGTGAATACACAAGAATTTTTTTTGTATCATCTCTCCAGAGAATGAGGTGAAAATGTTGATGATTTTTACATATGTATATTTATTTGCCGGAACATCTTTTTCAAATCGGCAGTGAAAGCAATACGATGTTTTCTCCATTTTAAAATTATTGAAGACAAATCCTTTTGTAGAGCTGGTCCAGGTGATAGTTCTGCATGAGGGTACTCACCTAACTTTACCATATGTTGCATAAATATTTTATATTGATATTTTATATTGATCAGCAAACTGAAGTCTGGCCTGAAATGAAGCCACTAGTTGCTTTAATCTTTTGAGTGCGTTATAATCTGTAAACGCAAAATTGGGTAATGTTTGACCTTGTAGAAGAGTCATCTTGAGTATGAGTTTCAGAAAATAATTTTTGGCAGAGACTATCTTCATTTGATACTGGCTGGTTCCCAGAAAAGGCGTAACTGTTTTTCTAAGGTGCACAGGTTTGCAGGAATTTGTAGATTTTCTATTTGACCTGTAGGTCCGGTTACAATCCAACCAAAATATGTCTCTTGTAGTAGAAAATTATTTTTAAACTTCTTCATTCCAGACAGAAGTAATTCACCATATACATACGTCATTTCCAAGGAGAGGATCTATTTTCTCTGCAACCATAAATTGAGGGTCTGCAAGTTGAAATTGTGATAGATCTGGAATATCTATTGGAAGTAATTTATTTGGAATATATGAGGAAACGGAAGGAACAACTAAAGCAGATAATTTAAGTTCAAAATTATGATCATAGTTGGATTTTATTATCATATTTACTAATTTTTTCACGGTCATAGCACTTTTACCTCCAATACCTGACACCTCGATATTTATTTTGCTCTTCCGCAATTATCATATTTACTAATTTTTTCACGGTCATAGCACTTTACCTCCAATACCTGACACCTCGATATTTATTTTGCTCTTCCGCAATGGTAGTGGCTTCAGAAATAAAAGAGACTTGAGATCCTTGATCAATTAGGCTTTAGCTTTTATTATACCGTTTTTCGTTTTTATATTCACCTTCACTGTTGCTAATAACGCTGGACATAATTTAAGATTTAAAAGGTGTGTACTTACGAAATTTAAAATCGGTGTAGACGTATTTGATGGTGTCACAACAGTTTGATTTTCAGCATTAAGATCTGCATTCGAGATAGCAGAGTGTATTTGAGAAGTATTTTTTGTAGAGAACTCGTTGTGTACAATGGTGTGATGCAGCTCACCGCATAATGGCACTTAATGTTTTGTTTATAGCCAGATTGTACATATCCAGGGCGGAGACAGTTTCTACACAAGAGTTTTCGGTTTACAATATCTTTCCTTTCCGCCGAACTTAAAGTTGCAAACTTGAAGCATTTGTACAGTAAGTGACGCTTATTACAGCAGGGGCAGTGTGAGTTTGAATAGTTCGCATTAGTTTCTGACGAGATCCCGAAAATTTCGCATTAAAAGGTTTAGAAGAGCCGGGTTGATTGCGAGTTTGTAAGTAGAGTTTTTGCGACATGAGGTAGACAAGAATTGGATCCCCTGTGGAGATATCAATTTTTAACGACTTAAGTTGTGCTAGACAATTTCTAGTAGAGTCCATAACTCATTAACGCTTTGAAATGATCCATTAGAAGACGGGATGGAAAATAAACGTTTAAGAATTTGTTCCATAAGTTTTCTTTCGTTGTGAAATCTCCTTTCTAAAGCTTCCCATGCTAAATCGTAACTGGAGTCAGCAGCTGGTTACGCATTGACCAGACTTAGAGGAGTTCCAACACACGAACCCTTTAAATAAAAATATTTTTGTACCTTTGATAATGAGTGATTGGGGTGCACACGCGACAAAAACATATCGCGGTACGAAATCCACTCCAACTAATCTCCAGAAAATTTAGGGAGGTCAATTTTTGGTAGTCTTGCACCAGCACTATATATTTTATTGCGGCTCTAAGTAGTAGCGAAGGTACTTGCATGGACGGTTGGAGTCTGTGGGGATTCAAATTCAAATTGTAAGTCAAGTATATTTAATTTAAAAGACATATAAATATCATAGCATTTATAATAAATATCGGCACTTAGGTAGGGGACGTCCTGCTCATTCAGCGACCATTCTCCAACAAAAACTAGTAACTGTTCATGGCCATCCTTAAAAGCTTTGAAGGTCAGTTCAAGATCCTCCAGTATTGTTTGGGCATACCCTTTAGATTTGGCTTCCTTCGGCTTTTGACGAAAAGCAGCTTCCATATGTTCAATATGGGAAAGAAGTTTCTTTTACAATATTTTTATTTAAAAGGGGATTTCATTACAGAACGGTGTTATTAGTATACATTTTTTTATGTTTAATTTGTTAGTGTATTCCCGATTAATAAAAGATGCTGACACACCCGTGTCTATTAGGAAGCGGAGTGGACGTCCAAATGGGTATAAAATATTTTTGTAAGACAGTTGTTACCGTGTTTGTTCATCTCTAAGTAACCTGTTAAGTCTTGAATGCATTGAGTTGAAATTTTCCTACATCCTTAGTTTCGTTATAAATATCCATATCTGGTGTATAGTTTGGGACGGTATAGTCTTCAGGATCTGAATAAGTGTTAAAGTTTTCAAAGTCGTGATCAAACAATGGACTTCTCTTGGATGTCTTCTTGTACATAGATTCTGGAGTTTATATAATTCGTGTTGGAGTTTAATTGTGGTTATTTTAAATAAAATTGCTAAATTGGTATTGGCTACTTGTGGTTTGCCTAGGTGTTGATAAATGAAAGGTGTTCGCTGAGCCCTATTGAATGGCTGATTGGATGGTAATTGTAGTTTATTGAAAAATATGAAAGAACTATAAGTCGTGTTTTGTTGTGAATTCGGAATAAATTCTTTTTGATAGTGAGGATATAGATGTTTTGAGTTATATTAACTATGGGTGTGTTAAGTCTTCCCTAGATTCCTATTTTCCTGTCTAATATAGAACATATTTTGTTCAGTAACACAGTACGAAAAAGCTATTGGCAAGGTCTTTGGTTTCATTAAGTGATGACCAGACAAGAATGTGTTCATGTACATTTTGTCCAACAAGTCTCGCTTAACCTCGATTATATATTGCAGATTGGATTTCTATTACCGACCTAAAAATCCCTTCCAGTATTTATTTTGTTTTAGAAAATATAAAAAGTTAATATGGTCCCGCCTTGCTTATCGGAGTAATGAAATATCAGACTATTTTTAATATTACACCTTGATCAATGCCTAACTTAGCACCGTTATATTGAGGCAACGTTAACGGGCATAAAACTGCGAAAAAATCAAGTACACTGGTTAAAAAGCCCACACTAAACCTAGGCTTTGGAAACAAAGCCATTTTATGCAAAACCATTCTAAAGCCAAAACGGTCATGTAGCATTCAACCGCGGGGTACTGCTTGTGCATCAAACATCCAAGAGTTACAAAGTTCCCACTATCCAGGAAGAAGCGAAAACCTACCCCTCAAAATACGAAAACAAACCAGAGGTCCACCCTAACATTCTCGCACGCAAATTATTACAATTCTGCGGGCACTTAAAAGACTGAGACATTGATCCTGGCGATACTCCTCACCCAACCCAATAATATATCAAACTGCAACAACAACAAAAACAGATGAGAAAACAATATCAATCGCCGAGAACAGGCAATTATTTTTCCATTTTTATTTCCCTCTCCGTATGCTTCTATAAACTCAAGAGTTGCGCAACTATAAATGCCTTGTTTCCCTTGGCACAAACAGGAAACAATTAGTTCCTTGCTTTCTGTGTGGAGTATTATGCCTATGCTCCTGTTCAGTTTGTGCATAACTTTGTATTTCTCATCGAGATTGTTTACTCGGTCTCAGCATTATTTATTTGCGAGTGTACAGACGAGCACAATTTTTTTAACTTTAATTTTGTTTTATTGAATCTTTTTATTTAAAGATATTTACAATATGTATTCAAATCTTATATATAAATTAATATTTATTAGATATCACCAATGTAATAACTATTTTATTGTATTCAAATCTTAATAATAAAATACTATCTACTGTTGCGAGAGCCTTTGGTGCCCATGAGATTGTAATAATCGTGCACTAGAGTGTTAGAATGGACCACTAGATTGCTTACGTACTTGGACGAGTATGTTTTTGCTACTTCCTAGACAATAGGAACTTCTAGACCTCTGTGTATATTATTAATTTCTTATATACCAGGGGGCGCTTACAATAATTCGTATAATACTGTGCAAATAGTACCTCATAGCTGAATGCCATATGTCCATATTGGTTTTACTATGGATCTGTGTAAAAGCTCTTTGTAGTCCAATGCCAGTGTTGAGTTAGAATTAATTAGCCAATGTAGTTGATTTGTTCGAAGCTTTATGGCAGTTATTTTTGCTTCAATATGACGGGAGCAAGTTAGGCGTCGATCTCGATGGATACCCAAATATTTAAAGGTTACGTGAACACATTTCGATGACTTTACTTTTATTCTCCACTTTTTCAACCAGTCCTCTAGCTAATGATTGTGCGACTAAAGTTGAATAGATGCAACTTTCGGATCATTATGAACACTTATAAATACATTTTTATCTGCAAACGTTGACGTGTATGTATTTGCGCTTGTTGGCATATCCGAAATGTATTAGCGGCCGTAGTACACTATCTTGAGAGATACCTGAAGAGATTTCCCCTTTTCTAGAAAATGTATCCTTTGACATTACCTTAAACGTTCTATTTGTTAAATAGCTTTTCAGAAGCTTGTGAGAGTTTTCAGGTAGAACTCGAGTTATTTTCGTAAGTAGCCCATCATGCTAAAGCCCATCAAACGCCGGTGATATATCAATATATATATCAGCCGGATTTCTTAACGAGATGTCCGTAGGTAAGTTAAAGCTTACACACATTTTATATTTCAACCAATTAGTGTTTTTATTTGGATAGCAAATAAGGGTCTCATGTGCAGCGTCAACACTCTCCTGTAAAATACCGATTGTAAGCGAATGGTCTGAATATATATCGTAGGAGGAACTGACTACTTATTGATCACGTCTATTTATCTGGCAGCTTATTAAAGTCTGTTGGGTTTACCAACAGATACGACGTCTAGCTTGTTTGCTTGAACTATACTGTACAGATGGAGCCACAAAGTAGTAAACAGAGATGAAACGACAATATAGTGATCTTTTTCTCTATCCGTCTCGTTCCCTCAGAACCTTAGTTTTGTTTTTTTTTCTTGCCGTGTTTACTTTTGGTGCTATTAAAACACATTTTTTTTTGTAAGTATAAGGGTGGGTTATGCACTTAAACACATTTTAAATTTGTTTAATATAATTTTTTTATTAAAACAAATAATGAAACTTATTACCAATATTTTTATTTTACTTTTTAAAATTTGTACTTATTCAAGTTAGCAACACTGCCGGTGGTACCGGCAATTAATAAAATAATTTAAGCCAAATACATTTTAATCATTTTACTTATATTAAGCCATTGAACTTTAAAGTATCATATTTAAATTTATTTTCATGAAGTGCTAGATATGTAATTTTTGCTTATTAAGCTAACACACATTTTAATCATTTTAAATTTTACCTTAAGTCATTGAACCTTAAAATATTACATTTCAATTTAATACACAATTGTGAAATGCTAAATTTTGCTTATTAAGATTAATAAATTTTAATTAATAATGTTACACGTAAAGTAAGAAAAATTGTAAGGAGCTGTCTTTGCTACGCATTAAAAAAGAATAGTCATTAAATCGCAAATAAAGAAACTATTAAAAAAATATATTAATTTATTTTTATAATACCGATTCGGCAGGAAACTTAACTTTCACATTCGATTTTTGTTTTGTTTATTTTCCTGTATTTCGTCACAAATTGCTATTTTTGTCTCTTTTTAACAGAACCCAGAGTAAAAAAACTGAGTTTTTTATTTTTTATGTGTCAAAGTTTTTACCTCTGGTTACCCTGTGACTGAAGCTCCAAAAAGTGTGCTTTGTATTATAGTCGCCAGCATCAATAAACTTTTATTCGATCATGTGCCTGTACACTGATGATACTGCAATTTTGAAATTTGTAAGATTTATGGACGAAGCTTGCATAAAATCTTCGCTGAATTTTGGTATTGGAAAGTGCCTTACGTCTTTGCGCACTATTCCGGCAGTGCCACTGCGAAGACTTAGGACTGGCTTACCTTTTGGTTATGGTTATATAACGATCCATACCTGTTTGCTCCTTTTGTACAACATTGTTTGAACACGAAAAGAATGTCAACAGTGACGGTCTTCACGAGATAAATTCCTGTGGGAAGAGCAATGTGTACGTTGGCAAAACAGATGTATGGCTATACATGACAGCATGTAAATCAATTTATAGGTCTGTTACAGGTGCATAACAAAATAGTCCGGACTATTGAGAGTAAAAAGAAAATTACTCTCTGAATGTGCCAAAGTTGTCCGAAATTGCTGGTACGCAAAAAACCACAAATGGTGCCTACTTTCTCAAATAAATTTTATTTTAGTAATTCTATACGCTTAATATTTTAAAAGCAAAACATAACTGTACACAGAAAATATGGTAATTATATAGATTATGCGTAGAAAAACTCACTTTGTATTGTCTTCAAACTCTTCAGTTTAATGTACAGTATTATTGCCTGCAAATTACAAAATATGCTGCTACCGATATTATAACATTTACCTCTCTTGTTTAAATTAGAAGATCTTAAGACTTTAAGTTAGTTTAAATTAGAAGTCTGCATTGAGAATGTTTTTGTTGTGCACGAGAAGTACCTACTTTTTCTTTCTCTCACAAAACAAGCAGCAAAGAGAACTGAAGGTAGCCGCAGAAAAATATGTTCCTAAAAAATTTTTCATACAAAAATAGAAACATGAAAAAAGAGTATCGTAAAAATTATGTTGCTTTTTTGCAGTACAATGAGTATATAGACACATACGTGATGTGTCGAGTGGGTTTTTAAATAAATGATTCTTTCTGTTAGTTCGTTACAAGACTGCTTTATTAATTTTTATTTTTTGGAACTTAAAGCTAAACTTACTACAAACATGATTTTCAAAAACGAATGTGTTTTGCCCACGAAGCAGATTCACACGCTTTGACGAAAACAAATTCAAATTACTTTATTTTGCCAGCAAGGTGAATCTGCTTATTCGGCATATTTAAAATGCATTCAGGCCACACAAAGAATTGAATCTTTCAAATATAATATAACCACTATAGACTCCATATGACTATATGCATAGCATTCATGTACATATGTATGTAATTAAGTAAATGGTGCAATTGAAAATAGTTCAGTAAGCCGATGACGACAATTATAACCATAATTATGTAAATACATACTGTGACAAAGTTATAGTCAAATATGTGTGAAACGACCTATTGTACAAATACGCAATATCATAAACATATAGCAAAAACAAATTGCGTAACAGAAATTCCGCAAACCGCGATTCAACGTAGAAACAAAAACAAATTTCTACAACAAGAAAAAGTAAACAAAAGATACACACACACACAAACACATATACAAGACTACTAACCCAGCAACTGAAATAACTGATGGATGCGCAATTTCGCGTATGTTCAGGACATTTCAAGAAGCGGCCGTGATCTGTATATAAAGGCGCCGTCCACCGCAGAAGATATAGTTGAGTTTGAGATTTCATAGAGTGAACATCTGTGTGTACAAAAGAAGTGTTAAGTGTACAGTATCAATTAGTACTACAGAGTTCTATATAAGAGTGTTAAGTACCGAATAAAACTGAGTACTGATAAAATCATAAAAGAGTGTGTATTTTCATATTTGCAATTAAACGAACCCTTCAAAATAACGTTTATTGTGGTAAAAAACATTGACAGGTGTGTATTTTTTAAAGGAAAGAAAGGTGGAAAAGTCCACGATTAAAAATAAATTAGTTTACAAAATCTTTTTATTTTTTTTGTTTTTTTTTTTACACTAGCTGGAACAGGAAGACAAAAACTATTTTTTAAGATGAGTAGAACTGGTAAAACCAAATCTATTTCATGCATACACAGGAATATCAATTAACATACTAAAATGAAAATAATTATACTGGATAATACTATATTTACACCTACGCAAAATCTAGTAGATTGCAGCTCAAATCTCAAAGAAAATGTCTGCCGTTTACACTACTGCTTTTTGACGTATTATTGGATTTCATTTTCATAAAAAAACAAATGACTGAAGAAAGAATAAAAAATTGCCTCTAAACTTAATTAAATTCGTACTACAATTGTTTTTATACACATAATTACATATGTAATATTACTTACACTTTATTTATTATTGTTTTATCCATATTGAAACCACTTATTTTAAACTTTTATTATTTTTTAATGTTGCTGCAAATAGTTTGTTTCTACCGCGCTTTTTTTTTTTTTTGTTACAAATGTCAACATTTTCTTGTTCAGCGCTGTATATTTCGGGACATTAGCAAAATATACATAGTTGCATCATTCAGTATTGCAAGATTTTGAGAGATTTTGCCAAAATCTAGTTCGTAAGTAGATTTTGTTTTGTATGGGTAATCTGGTAGAAATGAACTAGATTTCGCTCAAAATCTCATAAGTACCAGATTTGCGTAGGTGTAAATGTAGTATAAAATAGATTTTAAACTTTTCACTTATTGTATTGAACAAAGGCAATTAAACTGTCTTAAATATCTTAAAACGTATAAAGTTCATTATAATATACGAAATAATTATCTTACTTATAACTAATAGAAATATATTACATACTACGCGCACTTCACGTATACAAATGTAATTATGCAGACCTCTACGTTAAATGTTTAAATATTCGCCATAGCATTAAAATCAACTACAAAATATGGTATTTGTAACAAAATGCTGAACAAGTAAAATAGTAAAGTAATAGTAGATTAGTGTCTATATAATGTCAGCGAATGATCAACCTTAAAATGGACACGGCTCTTACAGAAGAACATAAATTCGAAGTGCTGGTAAAACAAATCTACACAAACAAAAAGACAAAATCTGTTTCCAAATATCCATATTGGTTTTGTAGGAGAATGCATTTTGCAAATAAGTGTTGATATAAGAAAGAAATGTGAACAGTGCAACGCACTTGGTCACAAAGATGGATACCGTAATGTTTTTCAAAATAAGAAAATAATCAAACAGAATATTTCAAAACAATAAAGTTTTAATAAAAATCTAAAAGTACCAACTTTGATAATAAAATTGACTTACAAAAAAAATATATTTGTGATGAAGTCAATAGTACAAAAGTAACAAACACTGCAAAGAAAAACCTAACAAAATCAACCGGTTCCATCAGAATATGTGCCGATTTTTCCATAGGATTAAACAACGCCTTAAAACTTCACCAGTATCAATTTCCCTTATCTTAACTTATTTTCTAGTTCTTTTTTTAGTAGATAGATAACATCTTAAGCTTTCATCCAGTTTTAGTACAGTGGTAATTTAAAATATTTCTATCCATTTATCTCCAATTCTAATAGATTAGTGTTAAAAGTTGATCTCTAGTATTAGTTACATCATTCTTAATGACGTCATGAATTGCCTTCTAATTTTTGAATTAAAATTTTATTGGCCCGCAGTATTTAGTAGAGGATAGCGTTTGATTTTTCCAAATATACTTTGTTTGCATTGCACTGGTCGAAGGTTCTCCGGCTTTTTAGTTCTTTGTTAAACGCTATGGCACTAATGATACCACGAATAGATCTGTGTCCGAAATAACTTCACAAAATATTTGTTTATTGGTTTTGTCCAAAAGATTTATCGCTTCTCTATTCTTCCTTCCACTTCCTTTAAATGATTGTAGCAACTGTTCGACTGTATGATCAAGTAGAGCTTGCAGTTGTATCTCTGAATGTCAACAATCCTTTTAAGCTGCAATTATGTGATGATATGATGGGTATAAATTTGAGCCTATTGCTGTTTTGTTAACTTTAAATCCAGAAATATTGCAATTGCTTTCTCGCTTGGTGTTGGACATATTTCTCCATGGGTATTTGATGTACATACATATATCCTCGTAGGTTGGCGGCTTCCTTGTCAAAATCACTAAATTTCCTAGCATTAAAGAAAGCAATACTGTTCAGCTTTATTTATATACATTTCCCAAGCGTTTGATACTAAAATACATGGGGTTTTTCCTGACTACACCCAGAAACTCTAAAGAGTTTAAAGTAAGGTCAAAGGATCAGCTTTCAATCAATCGGAAAATCTTTGCAGGAGTACCTCAAAGTAGTGTAAGTTAATAGAGTTGTTTAAAAAAAACATGTATAATATAATTCCTTACTGTACCTATTTTTTACTGTATCTATTTTTTTCTTAGTAAATTATGTAATAACCAAGAATTACAAAAAATGTGCTTAAAATCAAATGGCTTAGTAACAAGAAATAAGTTCTTGTTTTTAATAAAGAAAAAAATAACGTTTCAAATTTTACCTAGTAAAAGAGCAAAAAAGAGCAGCTTATTAGGTAAAGTAGTAAAAAAGTCGCTGCGGTGAGTGCGACTTACAGAAAAAACAGAAAACAACAAAAAAGGTATGTTTAAAATGACCTGATAAATAAAGAATAAAAATAAATGCTCGTTTTAAAAATAAGTTTTTAGTTTTGATTCAAGCTTAAACTCGTAAACACAAATTCTACATAGTAGAAGAGTAAAGTAAATTTTGAATCAAAAGAAAAACAAGTGCTGCTTTGCTTAATTCAAATTTATAAAATAAAATCTACATAGTAGAATAAAACTGTCTTAAGAATATTCAAAAAGAAAAATAATCAAGAAGTAATTTTTAGACAAACTCTACATAGCAGATAAATTTATAAAATGAATATTAATATATTTAATTTCAAATAAAATAAATAAAACACTATTAAATAAAACAATTTAGAAGGGTGTTTTCAAATTTTCTTGAACATTTTGTTATAACTAAAACCTCAGCAAGGCAACTTAAAAATAACTGGCGCCCAACGTAATTAACTCACTTTCTGAAATTACTCAAATTATAAACGGAGAATATTATTGGTGGAAGCAATATTATTGGTGGAAGGATATTGTTCGGCTTGGAATATCTGAAACAAGGACCTTTCCTGTATTTTCATTAAACCAGCTTAACCTAAAAGTTTAAGATCGTAAAAAAAAATTAATTGTGTTGGTGTTTGTAGTGTAAAAATAATATTCTAGCATTGATAATTGTAAAGGTAAAAGAAAGTTCTACTAGGTTTTTAAATCCATATTTTATTTGTAAGTATCCTATACTTGTTGAAAAAAATTAATAAGTAAATAGTTTTGGTGTTGTAATGAACATTGATGATTTGATCGATAGTTTAAGCAAATTAAGTATCAAACAAGTTCAAAGTGAAAGTATGGATTCCCAGACTGTACAGTCATTAATTACGGCGGCTATCAGAGAGGCAACCGAGCACACTCGTCATGAATTTCAAGCTAGTCTAGATGACCTTACACGTAGGCTGAGGACATTAGAGACGCCTATAGTTGTTGAAAAACACAGAGAAATTGAAATAGTTGAATGCAACGAAACGTTGGACCTAGTAAAATCTGTACCAGAGCAAGAGCTTTCTACCCTTACTCAGGGATCTAAAACTATTATTGACTTCTACAATGAGGTAGAAGAAAAACTTAACCTCATAATAAATAAAACGATCATGAGCTAGGAGGGAGATATCAATTTAATAGAGTCTTTGAATAAAAAGTACAGGCAAGATGCACTTCGTGTGTTTATTTCTGGTTTAAGAAAACCATTGTGTTACATCTTTTTTCATGTAAACCTGCTGACATGCCAATAGCGTTAGCTTTAGCCCAAGAAATGGCAACAAATCAAAGCAGATATCATTTTGCTAGAGCGTTTACTAGAGGTTTTAATAGATCAGGTCCTAATGTTTATCCGAGTACGACAGTAAACCATAATACTTTAAGACATCCTTATCAAAATCCATCAGTGCAAACAAATCCTACTCAGTTTATATCTCAACCACAACAAATGGCATTTGTACCAAATTATAAAAATAGTAAAGTTTACTGCCAAATCAAAATTTCCAACAACAACCGATCGATACGGACGTAAGCATGAGAACCGTAGCTACTGCCCAATATAATTCTCGAGTTTATCACTTAGCTGGTAATCAAAATGAAGATAATGTTGCGTCTAAGAAAGAAGGGCATATTCCCGAGTATTTTGAGGAGGATCAAGTTCATTTTTTAGACGTAGGTCCCCCTTGCCCTATGTGGAAACGGAATTCGGAGGAAGAAAATTAAAGTTTTTGGTGGACACTGGTTCATCTAGAAACTATATTAAAGAATTAAAAATTTTAATGTATATAACCCACGTTAAAAATCCAATTTTAGTAAAATCCGTTCATGGGGAAAATTTAGTTAATCGTAAAGTTGTTTAACAACATTGCAAATTTTTTTATACTTCCATGTCTCACTACATTCGACGGTATCATAGGTTTCGACCACTTTAACGATATAAAAGCTCACTTAGATACAAAAAATGGGATATTAAACTATGAAGGTTGTGTAGTGAAACGAACGAAGCTCTACCCTACAATACTAATATTATAGCAAGTATAAGAACCAGAGACGAAGAACCGGTCTATTCCAGGTATTACAATTATCCTATGGCAATGGTAGAATTCGTGAATCGAGAAATAGAAGATTTTTTAACGAACAATATTATAAGACCATCTTGATCGATAACAACCCCATCTGGGTGGTTGAAAAAAATGGTTTGGATGACAACGGAAAACCAAAAAAGCGATTAGTTATGGATTTTCGAAAATTAAATTAAAAAACAGTGAGCGACAAATATCCAACACCTGAAACTTCCATTATTTTAGCGAATCTTGGTAGGGGCAGATATTTCACCCCCTTGGATTTGAATTCCAGCTTTCACCAAATTAGTGTGAGGGAACAGGATTAATAATGGAAAGTTCGAGTTTTTTAGGCTGCCATTTGGGCTAAAATAGGTAAATGTTGTCACGTCTACATTGACGATATCATCAGATTTCCTGACTCGGAGCAGAAACATATTGATGATATTGAAATAATACTAGAGTCTCAATGGAAAAGTCTAAATTTTTTAAGACTTCCGTCGAGTTTTTGGGTTTTATAGTTTCAACAGCTGGAATTAAAACTTGCCCTTATAAAGTAAACACAACAGTCAACTATCCCATGCCTTCATCTCTGCGGGGATTGCGATCCTTTCTTGGTTTGGTTGGGTATTACAGAAGGTTTGTGAAAGATTACGCAGCTATTACGAAACCTTTGACGAAATACCTTAGAGGAGAAAATGGCCCTATAGGTGCTAAACAATCGAAAAATATAAGACTTAATAAATTGAAAAATATTCTTGCCTCAGAAGAAGTTTTGTTGCTCTATCCTGATTTTGACAAGCCTTTTGACCTCACCACCGACGCCTCCTCACATACTATTGGCGCTGTATTAGCACAAGGTGGTCGCCCGATCACAATGGTCTCTAGAACTTTGTCCCCTGCAGAAGAAAATTACGCAGTAAATGAAAGGGAGTTACTAGCTATCGTGTGGGCCTTGAAGAATCTTCGAAACTACTTATACGGCGTTAGTAGACTGAACATATTTACAGACCATCAACCGCTAACATTTGCAATGTCAGAAAAAAACCCCAACTCGAAATTAAAAAGATGGAAGGCATGCATTGAGGAATATGCTCCGACGTTTCATTATAAGCCTGACAACGACAACGTGGTTGCTGACGCGCTTTCTAGGCAATACAATAATATGATTTTTCATTTCTCGTCGAGCTTATCTTTAGATGTTCAAAATAGCGAAGAATCTTACACCGAAGCGATACCGACCGTTTAAAATCCACTTAATTGTTTTTGGAACCAAATCATTCTTACTGAAGGGTTAGAATACAAAGAACAAACTAAAATTATTTTTAAAGACCGAATCCGTCATAGCATAACCTTTACTAATAATCAAAACGTTTTTACTAATTTAAAACAGGCAGTCAACCCTAAGGTCGTAAACGCGATCTACTGTGACTTAAAAATTCTGGTCCAAATTTAACACTTTATAGTTACTGCATACCCATTTGTTAAATTTTTTCATACTAATAAATTTGTAACCGATATTTTTAATGCAGATGATCAGTTGGAAATTTTGAACAACGAACACAATAGAGCCCATCGCGCACTAACGGAAAACGTTAAGCAAGTCTTACAGGACTACTATTTTACAAATATTCGAAAAAAATTAAAAGAGCTCATCCGAAACTGTAAAATTTGCCATCAGGCTAAATACAATAGACATCCGAAGAAACAACAGATATCAGAAACACCCATTTCTTCTTACCCAGGTGAAATATTACATATGGACATTTAATTTACAGATGGGAAATCCTTCTTGACATGCGTAGACAAATTCTCAAAATTTGCCATAGTAAAACACATAGCCTCGAGATCCATAGTTGACGTTAAACCTGCTCTACAGGAAATCTTAAATACTTTTAATAACACAAAAACAATAGTTTGTGACAACGAAAAATCGTTGAATTCTGAATCAGTCAAGACTTTAGTAAACAGACATATTTCACTCAATATCAGGCGAATTGAAAACCTTCGTAAAGAATAAACTTATAAATAAGCAAAAAAAAAAAAGATTTAGAATTCCATAGTAAAACAGATGCAAACGCACCTTCGAGCCAGGGCAAAAAGTTTTCGTTAAGGGTAATAAAAAGCTTTTATGTAGCTTCTATACGAAGAGGTCAAATTCAAGAAACTAAGATCCAAGCTCATACAGAAGAATTATCGCCTAATCGCAAGTCGCCTCGATGCAGATAATAAGAGCTATTATACGTATCAACCTAAAAGTGCTAAAGGTTTGATTGTCATCGTAAAGGGTATTGACAGTTCTGTTCCCACTGACGAAATAAAAAGTGCCATAGAGGTGGAAAGTTATGCCGTAAGGTCAGTGTACAATATTTTAAATAACAATAAAGTTCCCCAACCTATGCATCGCGTTGAAATCGTATTTAGCGCATATCAGCTTAAATCAAAAAACTCGGTTCATCCTATATATAATTTGCGCTACCTTTTAAACAGAAGAATAACGGTGGAAGAGCCTCTTAAACATAACGGTCCCCGTCAGTGTACCAACTGCCAGGAATTTTGACACACGAAAACCTACTGCAAGTTACCATCTGTATGCGTTGTTTGCGGTGATGCGCACCGGACTTTGGAATGCAAAAAATGCAGCAACTGTGGTGAAAATCATACAGCAAATCACAGAGGCTGCAGAGTATTTCAATATGTAAAAAATAATGCGAAAGTCGTACGTAAACCTGAATATGAGCAATATAAAGCTTCCCAATATCCTCGGCTTCATGCTGGTTCTATTTCTAGTACACAAGCTGCACAGCCACACACTAAGCCAAACTTTTCATATGCCCAAACATTGAGAAACGATTTACCTAATGCGAATGCCAAAAGTTCTAATGCGCATAAACATTCACCCCTCACCAACAATTGCTCAGACACCCCTCACCAACAATTCGACCTCGATCGAGAACTTAATACAGACAATGAATAATTTCATGACAACTATGCAGGGTATGTTTCAGGAAATGATGCGAATCCAAAACATGCTTCTGCAAGTTTTGCTTGGCAAAAAATGAACCAGTTAAAAATATGCTTCTGGAACGCTAACGGGCTCTCAAAAAGAAAAATAACCAAGAAGTAATTTTTAGACAAATTCTACATAGTAGATAAATTTATAAAATGAATATTAATATATTTAATTGCAAATAAAATAATTAAAACACTATTAAATAAAACAATTTAAAAGGGGGTGTTTTAAAATTTTCTTGAATATTTTCTTATAACAAAAACCTCAGCAAGGCAACTTAAAAATAACTTGTACAAGGGATATATTATCTATACAGCGAATATGCGGACAAGCCCACGTATATATATATATATAGCATTACATATAGTTAGCAGACGACACTGCAATTATAAGTGTTAATAGAGATGCGATGGTAGTATCTGCATAACTCCAGTCCCATATTCATGAGCTAGAAGACAGTGGAGAATAAAGATAAATTCATCGAAATGTTCTCATGTAACGTTTTCCTTAGGAAGGCAAAATTGTCCACTAATAACAAATTCTACTGTTCCAGCGGAAACGCACGTTAAGTATTTGGGTATCCACCTAGATAGACATCTAATTTGGTCCCGCGGTATTGAGGCAAAAATAGCGTCCTTAAAACTTATTACAAATCAACTACACTAGCTATTAGGACCTAATTCAACCTTGACTTTGGAGTACAAAGTCCTTTTATACATACGAATCCATTAAAAATCCAATTCCGTCTAAAAGTTTCTGTTATTATTTGAATATGTCAAAATCTTTTTGATAATAGTTTTCTTCAGTAGCGAAAACAATTTTTATTTCAAAATTCTTTTTTATCACTTTATTATGATAAGTTTTAATAAGTTAAAAAATGTATTATTATGATTGAATAGATTGTACGAATGTACATACATAGTTAACAAAGTTTAAATTTTTTGTTGCTGGTGATTTCTTTACTATTCGACTTTAGTCCACAATATTTTTTCTATCTATATATTTATCTCAGGTTATCACGTTCTGTATGACAAGTACAAGTGATTTCTTCGATCGGGATTTTCTCTTTGGTTGTTTATTGGTAGCCTGTGTACCCGACGGAAATAAATCAGAAAATAAGATCCTAAGCAAGTGAATACCATCTCATAATTGCTAATGGCCTCAGAGTTGAACCCTTGCGGTAACCTGCAGGTTCAGATGGTTGCAGAACAATTATTAAATTGAACACCAGCTTCAGATATAGAAAGATCAGGAGATGTATTTAATTTTTTCCCATTTTGGTCACCAATTAGGAAACACCAATTAATAATGATGCAAGACTTTGTTAATCCATTATGGAATGGAATTTTGATTCCATAATTTGTAAAAATTTAATAATAAAGCAGACTAAAATACATTTTGACTCACCTTAATTCAAAATACATCGTTTTTGTTACGTTTAATAAAGATTAATAGGAAACTCAATATTAATTTAAATATTTTAAATCTTGTTTTATTGTAATTAGGTATATATAAATGTCTCTTGCATACTTTGAAATATTTGGTGAATATCATGAAAAATTACGAAATAACCGGGCATTTACTTAACGTGTTTACCACGCTCTACCCTGCAAAGGCAAGTAACCACCACATTGCTGTTGATGTCCATTCGACATAAAATTATTTTGATTTCTGTACGCCATCGCTAGGCTGTTAGATACAATTGTATTATTACACGGTTGCTGCAACATCTGTATATTACTACCAGTTACCGCTCCATTATAAGACGCAAGAATTGACGAAGACGTATCTGGAGAATGTGAACTTGCCGTTTCGGTAATAAGATTGATGTTGTTTGGTATAGAGTTATTTCCATTTACAGGATTAGACTCTGAGTTGTTAACTGTGACGATATGTTGCTGCTGATGTGGTTGAACTGTATTTCCTCCTGAGCATGGTTTCCCATCCTTAACTAAAACAGGAACTGCTACACGTCGTGGGGAACTCGCGGACTATAAATGTAAAAATAAAAATTTATTAATTATAAAGTATACTTACTTGCAAAAGCGCGAAATACAGTTAAATAAGAAAACATACTATGAGTAATTTTTGTGACAAAAAGTGTTACCTTAATGATGAAATATAACATTTTTATATCTTTAACTAATAAAAAATTAAATTAAGCTAAATAAAAAAAATCATTCGATTTTCTTAAGAAACTAAAATCCAGATCTCACATTTAAACCACCTTTTTAATTAAAAAGGTATCAATATATACATAGTATGTCATCTTTCATAATAGTTGTTAGCCTTGCTGGCATTGGTAATACAGATTTTTTAGTGCTCTGAAGAAACTAAATTGTATAATTAGCGGTGGATATGATAACTTAGTGTTTACATTATACAACAGCCATTCCTTTTATTTCAAAATCAAATGTTTGTAACATGTTTGACTATCGAACATCCCCATATGTATGGACATTAATATTTATTACGAAGCAATTTATTTAGCACATCGGGATACCATTGTTACGAACTAATATTCAAATGTAACCATACCTTACCTAGGATTCTTTCCCACGGGAAACCGCGACTACAAATTTTACTCATATTAAAATTGCAGTCTTGTCAGTGTATTGCCTCAAATCGAACACCATCAATTTGCCAGGTTCTTTGCTACACTAGGTCAAAAGTTCCTAGGCGCTGGCGATTACAATGAACTTGGGAATCCAGACTCCTTAGTCATAGAGGAAGGCAGTTGTATTATACAGTTCAAGCAAACAAGCTGAACGTCGTATTTGCCGGTAAACCTATCTATTGGCCCACAGACTTTAATAAGTTGGCAGACCTTATTGATTTTGCTATAGTAAAAAATATCAAACGCGACCAACTGTTAGTTAGTTCATCCTATGACCTATCTCCTGATCATTCACCTACAATTGTTATTTTGCACAACAGTTTTGTCTTTGCACCTGAAACCCTTAATTTCTACCTAAATAGAAAGAAGAATTGGTTAAAATATAAAATGTATGTGAGATCGCATTTATCTTTGAACATCCCACTGAGAAATCCAGCTGACATTCAAGCAGTTGTAGATCAATTTACAGACGCCATGATTGCCGCAGCCATAGCTGCAACGCCAACAAAGCCATCAGCTAAAATAAAATCACCGTTAATGATCCTAGGAAATTTCAGTTATCTTGTTTAAAATCGACAATTAAAAATACGGACCTGATCGTATTATAGGGTCAATGACAAGAAACTTACCTAACTTAGCCGTGAGAATCTAACTTTTTATATAAAATGTCCATGCTCTTGGAAGATGTCTGAAATCGTCCTATCGGCCTATATGCCTACTCTAAATGAACAAAACATTATCGCAAATCATCAGTTTGGTTTTAGAGCAAGGCATAGTACTATTGAACAAGTCCATGGAAACGTTACCATTATTAGATCGGCTTTTGAAAGTTCAGCTTTGTTCATAGACATTTCCTAAGCATTAAAATAGATTAGGCTCTTTCTGTGCTAGGGCCCCAATACATATTCGTCAACGTTTGCAGACGACACTGCAATTATATGTGTTAATAAAGATCCGACGGTAGCATCTGCACAACTTCGGTCCCATATTCTTAAGCTAGAAGACTGGCTTAAACAGTAGAGAATAGAGGTAAATCCATCGAAATGTGCTCAAGTAACGATTTCTCTAAAAGAGCGAAATTATACGACCAATAACAATAAAAAATATACGGTTCCAGCGGCAACACACGTTAAATATTATGGCTAGTACATTAGCTAATAAGTCCTAACTCAAACTTGGCTTTGGAATATAAAGTCCTTTTTACAAAACCGTTATAAATCCAATATGGTCATATGGTATTCAGCTGTGGGGTACTGCCTCTGCGTAAAACATCCAGAAGTTACAGAGAAGACAGCCTAGGATTGTACGTCTTATCATTTAAAAAAATATGGTTATTGTTTAAGATACGTCACCATTTGGTAACGTTTGAGATATGTGACGTTTATGTGGCTGTTTAGTTTTTCATCTGGTAATGCCATTAGGGAAGAGCCGATCGGCAAGTGAGCCGAAGTTAATGCTTCACCAACATTTTGATCATCTGATCTAGGTGCCAAGGGCCGAGGTTAGATTGGCTTCAGACATGTTTTTAGCCAACTTTATAGCCGACTCCCACAGGCCACCGAAGTGGGGCGAACGAGGAGGAATGAACGAGAACTCGAAGCCTGTGACTGCGCTGAAATTAATTAGTTCTTGGAGAAAACGTTGCTTTAGTGTAGTCTGTTGTTGTCGCCAACAAAGTTTGTGGCGTTGTCACAATATATCTTTTGAGAGATGCCTCTACGGCCAATGAACCTTTTTAAACATAAAAGAAATGTATTAGTGAAGAGATCTGATACCAGTTCAATATGGACAGCTTTAGATGTAAAACAAACAAAAAGAGCTACATAAGTTTTATAGCGGGGGTTTCCCTCTGATGCGATAGGATGTACAGAAAGGTCCACAAAAATCGATACCGCAACGAAAAAAGGTCGTTGAGCTTTTAGACGATCAGCTGGAAGATTGCCCATAAGTTGTTCTGATAGACGCGGGTTATATCTGAAGCAATGAACGCAGTAACTAACAATTTTTCTTGTGATGTCTCCTACCTTTTATTATCCAAAATTGTTGCCGAAGAATACCAAGAAGGGCTTTTGCACCAGCATGTAGGTGTTTTCGATGAAGATACTCGACGAAGATTGTGGAGAAACGATGATTTTTTGGTGGGAGTATAGGCAATTTTGCGTCTTAAGATAAGGATGCATTTGCTAGCCGGCTGCCTACTCAGAGAATGTTTAAAATTGAATTTGGCAACAAAGCAAACGTAGGATGATGAATGTTGAGTCAGCCACGATAGTACAATTTTAGAATCTGACCAGAAGAAAACCTGACATGAAAAACGTTCAAATTTATTTTTTACTTTTTACCACGTTTGGCTCAGCAGTATGGCAACACAGAGCTCGAGCTTAGGCAAGGATTGTTGAACGACTGGGGCCACTTTTGATTTAGCTATTAGCAAAGTTAATTTAAACTGGTTCGCATTTACGAATTGTCTGCAAACCCGTGAATTTTAATTTTCGCATAGGGCGAAGTGCCCACAAATCTAGGTACTTAAATTTCGTTGATATATTGGAAGTTTTGCTCAAGTTGTCGCCGGCTGTTGATCAATCGTGAATTTAATGGTGTATCCCAGTCCAAGTTATGTTTCCACATTTTTTGTATCAACATTTTACAGTGAACTATAATTGGGCTGAGCAAGCCGAGCATGTCGTATATTTTTTCCAATGCTAACAAAACAGATCTTTTCGTAGGAATCTCAATGGTTGGGAGGTCAAAACGAAAACAAAATGTGTCACCTTTGGGTTTCCATGACATTCCAAGAGCTTTGGTGATATACTCTGCATTTGTGTTTAAATACTTTTCGCCGCTGCACGATGCAATATTTTGACAATCCGAATTCCACTTTGCCACTTCAAGACAATTTCACACTTTTTTGACATTAGGCCAGAGAGATCATCTGCCCCCGTTAGGAGATCGTCTACGTATAAGTCCTGTTTAAGGGCCTTGGAACCAATAGGAAATTAATCTTGATAATGGTCGGCTATGAAAAATAAGCTTCTGACAGCGAGAATAGGGGCGGCTTATGTACCATAAGCCACTGTATTCAACTTATATAACTCAATAGAGTCAGTAAGTTTACTTCTCCATAGAATCAGCTGTAGACTACGATCTCTATCATCTACCAAAAACTGTCTATACATCTTACATATATCCGCAGACAGAGCAAATTTGTTGAGCCGAAACGATAACATTGTTATTATCAAATCTTGCTGAATGGTGGGACCAACCATTAGTGCTTCGTTTAATGAAATATTTGAAGAAGTTCGACAAGACGCGTCAAAAACCACTCGTAGCTTTGCGGGCGTAAAGCAGGGTGATGAGGGATTACGTAATGTGGCGCATCTAGGAGCTTACAACTCATGCCTGATATGTGGGCTAATTTCACGTACGGAATACATATGTCGAAATCGGAATACATATGTCTAATATTACCATCTTTTGAAAGACGTTTTTCCAGGTACAAAAATCTACTCCGAGCTATTTCAATTGAGTTACCAAGAAGTTTGATTGAAGAGTTAAATGGCAAACGCACCTGAATTCTTCCAGAATTATCAAAAATAGTGTTTTTTACAAAATGTTCTTCACATTGTTGCTCTTCTTCAGTGAAAAGAGGCCTAGTCTTATTGAATTCTTCAACTTCGCAAAGGCTTTAACCAACGAATCAAGCTCCTGGGTTTTTATTACGACATTACAGGAGAGTGGGCGAGGCGTGAACTGAGTGTTTACTTTGCCCCCTACTACCCAGACAAGAGCTGTATTTATGAGGCAAGGAAGCTCATTTCCGAGGTATATTTTCCCGTTGAGAAGTAAGTCGAAGAAAATTTCGGAACTAATTAGCCTGTCAATTCTCTGGGGCTCGTAAAACTGTGGATCGGCTAGATCCAGACCAGTTAGTATGTTCCAGTATGCAGCAATGATTCGCTCTGAAGGGTGTTGAGAGGAAATCGCTTCGGTTACCAAAAAGATTGCCGTTCGTTCAAAATCTGAAACCCGAGATCAAATTGTGATTGTAAATATAAAATTTAACTGAGTTTGAACGTCAGAAACTTCACATATTTCTTGAATAGATTTACATAATGACTTTGTGTTAAAAACGACGAAAATTGTATTAGATGGGTTAGACTGTGCTGGTAACACTGCTTGGCGCGACGACAATGGGCGAAGAGGTAATGACGAGGATTGTTTAACCGATGGATTTGAAATTGTATTATTTTGGATCGAAAACTTCAACGCGAGATGCGGCTGATGCGAGGAAGGATTTGTCTCATTCAATTGTTGAAAAATTGGATTATGATATGATGTGTGATGCAAGACTCGAAACGTTCGAGAACGAGATTTAGACGGACAGTTTGCCACGCAATAGCCGTTTATAAGGCAATTTATACAAAGCTTGGAACTTTTAATAAAATCAAAACGATGAGGTACTGAAAGTCTTAAATAACTAGAACAACTTCCTATCAAATGTTCTTTACCTTTGCAATATTCGCAAAATGTACTTGAAACAATAAATGATAAATGACAACCCTGGACGCTTGGAACTTTGTTTAGATTTCTGATCGCGAGATAAAAATGATTCTGCTTCTGCTTTCCAAAAACTGACAGCGCCGACCTAAGATCTCGTAAAACTTATCCCATTATGGCAATGATTTAAAATCTTCGTGTTCGTCGTACACTTTTTTCGGTTCGCTATCAATTTTGGACAACACAATATGAATATTTATGGCATTCATAATATCCAGCACGAATCCTAATGACAACAATGAGCTGCCAAGGGCCGAAACCGAATCCAGGATTGAACGCAGAGATGTAGCATCTGTTATCAATAAACATTAATGTCTTGAAGTCGTATCGTTCGACTAAACGATCAAAGGCTTTCTGATACTTTGAGTCAATTACTTGGAAGGGCCCTATCACAACTAGTGCCTGACCCAACAAACAACTAAGTAGATAGGTAAACTTATCCATAACAGGAATGCTAGGCTCATTATGTACTAAAGTTTTGAAGGTGTTAATGAACTTGGAAAATTCTGCGTACTTGCCGTCGAACTTGGATAGTTTCAATTGAGGTAGACGGTTATGCAAGGATACACAAGATTGTGTAGCATTCACAACACTTTTATCAATATCAGTAGCACCACGTTTTTTATTTAAAAGATTTATTAAAGGAGCTTTAGTAAATATGAACAGTTCTTCTATGTCCGATCGATTCGTGTCAGTTTCATTCAGCTTTTCAATTTGGCCTTTAATATGGTTCTCTGTTTAATGTATGCCTCGAGGATTTGTAGCCTACATTCTAGAATTGTAAAATCGGAAGCGACACCCTCCCTATCTATCTTTGATTTAATTTGCGTTATGTTGCGCTTCATGGTTGACCTTTGTGACTTCAATGAAGCAAGTGAATTTATTATTTTCATTTGTTATTTTTCAGTGTTAATTTTTTTTTTTAATTTAAAATGTTTTTTCAGTGAGTAAAATGTGCTTAAATTGTTATATAGTGGTATTTTGTCTACAAATGCAAATGGTACAGATTTCCGTAAATTGTACCAGTTGTTAACTTTATGTGCCAACACTGACTATGTATTTTTCCAACAGCCAACACTTTTTAGTTTTATTAGCAAATACAATTTAAGAGCAAGCAAAGAGGAGAAGTATACAGTAAGAGATTATATTGTTGTCTTATTGTGTATGTATGTAACAGATGAAAGTGTGCGAAGATGTGCTCTTGACTTGGTTGATGCTTCTGAGAGACGATTATATACATATATACATACGAATGGGTGTATGTGAGTAACTGCAGCAGAGGACAGCGGCTAGCAATATGTAAAGCGAAAACTACCAAGAATACTTATGGATGATGGATGTGAAGAATGCTGCAAGAATGCGATGATGATGTTGATTCTGTTTGCGATGACGATGACTGTGGTTGTTAATTCTAAAAACTTCCAAGGTGGCTGGCAAATGCACAACAATGATGATGATGATTATATCAAGTTTTTTTGTTTTAGTTTTGATACAAATGTTTAAGTGATGTTGTCTTTAGTATTTTATTTAAGGTTATGCTCCCTTGTTGTTAGGACACAATGACCAAGTTATAAAATTATTAAACCAATTAATAAATTATTAAACCTTTCAACTGTTTTTAAGTTTATTTAACTTTTTTCAGGAAGTCATGTCACGGTCGCCAATTTTTATGTATGCACATAAATAAAATATTAAATGGCTTGTATAGTTTTGAAAAGATCGCACACAGTTCTTTATTTGGTGGTTGTTTTTTCGACAATGACAGTGTTACGAAAATGCAAATTGTGTTGAAGCTAAGATTAAAGAATTCAATTCCGTTATGTTAGAAAACATTTACATATGTACTTCAGTATATGCATAAAGGTTGAGAGCAAAGAATATATAAGAAATATATGTATACTTATTAATGAAAGATGTTAAAGAGAAACAAGATGTTTAAAATAATGGCTTCGTTAAAGATAAATAAAAATGCTTAATATATTGTAAAAATACTATATGTATATACGCTTTGACGGAACAATTATAGCGTCTAGATCCACCAGGTACGTATATCAGTGGAGTCCGTTTAATACTCTATATACATGATACGTTTAAATGTAGTCAAAACATTGCAGATGCAACCGCCATAAACTTTTGCTCGTACTAAAGGCAGTTAATTCTTTGTCGCGCTCTACAAGATCTAACTGTAAATAGCCAATATGGACAACAACTTTATTGCAGTATCGTCATATAACCGTCTGTAGTTGTAGCAAGTCATAAAATATTAACCCATATGCAGACTAATGACATCGTCTATTATAACATCAGCCCCGAAAGTAACTTCCTTAAAAATATATGAAAATATAAAAACATGCTGAGCGCTAATATTGGCAATATCCCACGCGATTGACAATTAACTGCGGAGCTCCTGTGCCTGCAGCAAAAATGTGCTTCACTCTATTAATGCGGAGTCCTCCATCGACCCCTGAGTCCTATTCCATTTACCTCACAATTCCATTCAGTAAATTTACTTTTTGTGTGCACCAACATATGGCGCTGTAGCAGCTCTAAGGCAGCCATATTACCGATAAGTGAAAATAAGTTTTCTTTAATTACTACTCCAGAGAATGATAAAGCAGAACCTGCCGTTACGGAACATAAATCTCTATCAATCTACATGCGCGAGGAAAGTTCAAATGTCATCGTTAACATGTTGTCCCAAGACGGCAGATACGGGAAACAAAATTACAAACATACACAAAAGAAAATTATAGGCTTTGCAGGAAGGCTTGAGGCAGAAATTGGGATTTACTATACTTATTAATTGAAAATCGCAAAGGGTTTGAATATTGCCATAACGTATGTAGTTTTGTTCTACCAGAGAATATAAAAAGTGATTTACAGGCTGTAGGGTATGTGGTAAGATCCGGCCAAAAAATTGTAAATAAGAACAAAATACCATAGCCAATGCACAACATTAAGATTGTATTTAATGTATCTCTTTAAAAAAAAAATAAAACTCTGTTCACCTGTTCTACAACTGGATTTATTTCCTCAATCTTAGGATTCAGATGAAGACCCGTAAAAACGCAAAGATCCACCGCAGGGCACGAATTGCCTGGAATTCGGCCACCCAAAATTCGATTGAAAATTATATGTGGTTTGCGGAATGCATTCGTTCCAAAAAGGCAGTAATTGCGGCGAAACCCATGTTGAAAATTATAGAAGCTTTTTACATGTGAAAAGGTCACAGCCAGTTCAAAAATCAATATATGAAAAATGTCACTCATTGAGAGGCCTTTATGCTTAATCAACGGGTAGCACACTGCCTTCAATCACACTAGCATATCTTTCGTATGCTGAAAAATTGTCAAGTCATAATGTGACAATAAGGGTTATTATTACGACTTGCCTTCATAGTTCTTGTTTTAAAGGTAACTTTGGCTAAAATGAGGAATAAAGTGATCTTTAACTATTATTCGTTAATACAACTTCCTTATAAAATGAATCTTTCGGAAAATATGGCAGTGCCAGAGCAAAAACTTTTTGGAAATTAAATCGTTTTTAAAAATACACAGTACGTCTCAACTTTTATTCATTTGTTTACTTCCAATAAACAAATATATTGGTAACATTTTGTGTTAGTTTATTTATTTTTACTAAAAATTTTAAAATTAGTTAATTGATTTTTCGTTGCGTCCTTCAACTGTTTTTGTTTTTATATTTCCATGTTTACTAGTTGTACCGATTCTCTGAAATGCGCTGGATTACACATCTTCTTGTTATAGTCTCTTATATGTTCGCGAAATTTTGTTTTCATTTTGTGTCATGTTTGCCCTATGTTGACATGTGCACGTCAGTTTGTAAACACCCTGTTTATCTATCTGGTCGGTATTGTTTGTGTTAGTCTGTAATATTCGCCCTGGGTTGTTACTTATTTTGAATGTTATATTTATGTGGAATTCCTTGAAAAATTGTGATACTGTGTGTGTTGGCTTTCGGGTGTAAGTTAAAGTTGTCCATGTTTTTCCTTCGTTTTCGTTGTTGTGTCTCCTGATCCTTTAAATTTTTTGTGTGTGGTTACAGTCTTTATATATTAACCGTTATTTGTGCTGAGGTATAGATCGTAGGATTTTGCCTTGTCAGCAAAATCCATGAACAGCTTTATTGTTTATAAAAATATTTGTAATTAGTTGGTAGGAACAAGAAACATTTAAAATAATTAAATAAAGAACCAGCGAGCAGAGCACAATAAACAATATATAAACGAAGTATTTTTCATTTCATTTTACATGGCGATCCTGCCAGGAGCCAAAAATAAATAAATCAAATAAAAAACAGCAATAACCTTGTGAATATCAGTGAACAAACACGAAAGAAAAATCCTTAAAAGCGATTGAATGAAGTCTTTGCCATTAGCTATTTGATCTCCCTGTATTTGAATCCCGTGAGGAAATTGACAAAATTGAATGAAGTAAAATTTATTCTACCGCATCATAAAGGGAACATTTTCCATTTCTGGGTAGTAACTAATCAGAAAACCACATTATCATCATCATCAACAGCAAAACCAACCAAAATGGTAAATATACGGAATTTTAAGAAATATAAAAATTTTAATTGCAAAAGAAAAAAAAATTAAATATAATTTTATTAAAATGGTGTCAAAATTTGATTGGAAATACTAATGTTAAATTTGAATGAATTGATATTAAATTTTTTTTAGTATTATTGCTTTAATGTAAAATGTAAAAATTTTTTGGTTATAAAATTTTATTATAGAAAAAAAAGTTTTGTTATAAAAAGAAAGAAATTTAAATAAAAGTAAAAAAAAAATATATATAATCTATAGTAAAATCTATAGTGCATGTAAAATTAATTGTTAAAAAAAAATAAAAACAAAATATATGTATATATTTGAAAAATTTTATTATTTCTATAGATTTTAAGTAATCTAACACTAAATACAAAATATATATTTACATGTATATGAAAATATATATATAAATAAATAAATAACCACAATCAATGTGGTATAGTAAAAATAAAAATTTAACAAAAACTTGTACTAAAAAAAATAAATCACCGGTCGCAAACATACGTGTCCCTGCACTGGTATAACAAAAAAAAAAAAAGGATTTCACCGTTTCGATCATCAATTGGTGATGATCGACATATGCCATTTCCACTATTCACCATCAAAAAATGGTGACGGTCGTGATGGCATAAGTACCCTTATATATAAGAACTAACACGCGCCCCGACTGAAGGACCTACTAACCTTTGCGTTGTTGCATAAACTTAACTATAAGTAAACTTAGATGTAACTTGTACACTTGTTTTTTTGAAACCTGTAAGCAACAACGTAAAGAACGAACAAAGACAGTTCTGGAAAGGATTTAATCCTTAAATTGTTTTAAGTTTTCGCATTCTTTTCGGGCGACTTCTGTCTCCTTACTACCAGGATTTTCTCGTTTAATACCCTCGCGGTCAATAGTTGAAATACATGCTGCGATTTTAGTACCCTTGTTTATGTTCAATCTTACAGAGGTGTCCTCACGAACCCTCATTCCTAAAGCACGGGTATTTTTATCGACACGTATGTATCGCTCCGTCATTTATTTAATATCCCCTTTTAGCCTCAACTAAATCACAGCACAAAATGGGTAACCACGATTCCGAGATAGATAATCCAAATGCAAACGTGATCAATGAGGTTAAAATTTCCATTGAATACCCTGTAGTATATCTGGGAATAATTATTGGTATACTAGCATTACAACTAGTAATTACATTATGCCAAATTCACAGAAGGTCCATAAAAAAACCTACATACGTAGATCAATGGCAACAGACTTGGAAAAGGTCTAAGTCCGATCCTTTAATTCTTCATCCTTATAATAATGTGTTCTGAGTAACTTTGTGAAAGAATTCACAACATATCCTAACACATTTCACTCTTCCCTTAACGGAATTAATTTGAAAAATCACCTTATTTGTCCACATCTCCAACCTTAAATGGAATGGGACAACATACTATATAAAGCACGACTTATAAAAGAATCGTTCCTTAGATCCCATAAATGTGTAAACACTGATAGGGAAACAAAAAAGGAAACTACTAATAAACACATAAACGTGCTTGTAGAAAAATTAGAACAATTAAGAGTCCTGTTCAACGTTAATTATTCACGATTAACGCAGGCTCATAAAACATTCGCAGATTCCTTTTATTATGATATACGGGAAAAATTATTAGCCGTATCATCACGAAAAGGAATAAAAATATAACTACCACAAAGTATCCATGAACCTATTATCTTCGTTCCTTTAGAAGAAAGTTCTGATACAAACAAGCCTGCAACAAAAAATAAAAACAATGCCTCAAACAATAATAGAATTCCTTAACACAGCTTCGCGGCTTCTGCCCGAGTTTGATGGGTCTCCTGACAACCTACAGAGTTTCATAGATGCACTAAATTTAGTAGACTCAATAAAAGAAACTCATGAAGAAACCGCTGTCAATCTAGTTAAAACAAAATTACGAGGTTCTGCGCGCAATATAATATCAACAGAAACTACTCTTCTCCAAGTTATTAACAAACTTAGAACCACGATCAAAGGAGAATCAGTTGACGTCGTACTTGCCAAACTCATGAACGTTAGGTAACAAGGCAAAACGGTGAACAATTACGCAAAAGAGATAGAGGACCTCACGAAAGAGCTAGAAACATCCTATATAATCGACGAATTTCCACCTCACGTGGCATCAAAATATGCCACCACGTCGGCTACAAAAGCCATCGTCAAAAATGCTTCAAATGACAGAGTAAGACTAATCATGGAATCAGGTTCCTTCTCTGATCTGAATGAAGTCATATCAAAATTCATAAGCAGTTGCAGCGATGCATATGGTCAACCGAACTCAATTTTATCATTTACTCATAATCAACAGCAAACTCAACAGAGAGGCCGAACTTCAAATAGACGAAACTATAACAGAGCATCCCAAGGAAATCATGGTAACAGATACCAAAACCCTAGGATTTCTAACTCTAATGGCAATTATAACAACAATGCCAATAGTAACAATACCCAAAACAGAAATAATAATTTCCGCAACAATAATTATCGTGGTAGAAACCAAGTGCACTCTAGGGTACACACAATGAATACTTACGATAATTCGAAAAACGGGCAAGCCCCCGAGGATATTCAATAAAAACATATACTGTCAACCTAAATTTATATAGCTATTTCAAATGTGGTTCAACAATGAACGACTTCACGTCAACTTTGTTAATGGACACAGGCGCCGATATATCAATTATTAAACTTTCTCAAGTCCAGTATGACCATATACTCGAAAATATTAAAATAAACGGGATAGGTAAAGGTTTTATAAATACAATAGGCAAAGTGGAAACTACATTACTTCTACGAAACATCTCGATAAAACATGAATTTCATGTTGTAGAGGACGACTTCCCAATCCAAGCCGATGGAATTATAGGTATGGACTTCATCAGAAGATACAAATGTATAATGGACTTTAGCGGTGAACAAGATTCTTTAATACTGACCGTTAATGTCCCTTATGATTACAATATCACATAGTATGACCGTCCAGAACTTAGTTCAATTTTACTTCCGGCTAGATCAGAAGTCATAAGACCTCTCAACTCAACAAATAATAAAACCTGGCGTATACATCGCCAATACAATAACCCGAAAATCAAAACCCTTGGTCGAAATTGTTAACACAACGGACCAAGATTTGATCCTAAAAAACAATAAAATTCTGGTTGAAAAACATAGCGACTATACCATTGCACAAATCAACCATGAAAACAAAAACTCTAAAGAAAAGTTGGAAAAACTTAGAAAAAATTTTCCACACTTTGTAAAGAACGAGTTAGGAACATTATGTTCTAACTTTATAGATGTCTTTGCATTAGAGTCCGAACAAATTACAACAAACAACTTTTATAAACAGAGATTGCGCCTTAACGATAAACAACCAGTTTACATTAAAAATTATAGAATTCCTCACACTCATAAAGAGGAGGTAAACAAACAAGTCCAAAAACTAATAAATGACGATATAGTAAAACCATCTATTTCTGACTACAACAGTCCATTGCTTTTAGTACCAAAGAAAGCGTTACCAGGTACTAACCAAAAACGATGGACACTAGTAGTTGATTACAGAGGAGTTAATAAAAAACTCTTAGCTGATAAATTTCCTTTACCTCGAATAGATGACATATTAGACAAGTTAGGTAGAGCAAAATATTTTTCCTGCCTTGAGCTGATATCCGGTTTTCATCAAATAGAGTTGGAAGAAATATCAAGAGACATAACTTCATTTTCAACAGATAACGGTTCGTTCCGATTCAAAAGAATACCATACGGCATAAAAATAGCACTAAACTCATTCCAAAGAATGATGACATTAGCTTTTTCAGGGTTATCTCCCGTACAAGCTTTTGTATATATGGACGACTTAATTGTCATCAGGTGCTCCACTCAACATATGTTAAATAATTTAAGAGACGTATTTGAATTGTGCAGAAAATATAACCTAAAACTACACCCTGATAAATGTATATTTTTCCATCAGGAAGTAACGTTTTTGGGCCACAAATGCACAAATAATGGAATCTTACCAGATGACAGTAAATTCTCGATAATCAAGAATTATCCAACACCCAAAAATTGTGATGAAGCTAAACGTTTCATAGCGTTCTGCAATTATTATAGGAGATTTATTTCCTATTTTGCAGAACACTCACGTCACATTACTAGACTAACTAAGAAAAAGGTAATGTTTGATTGGACTAAAGAATGCGAAGATGCATTTATTTATTTTAAAAATCACCTGATGAGCCCACGCATTTTACAATATCCAGATTTTGATAAAGAATTCTTTATAACTACAGACGCTAGTAAATACGCCTGTGGTGCCGTCCTATGTCAGGAAACCGAAGGCATACAATTGCCAATTGCTTTCGCATCCAAATCTTTTACAAAAGGCGAAAGCAATAAATCCTCTATAGAGCAGGAACTAACTGCTATACATTGGGCTATTCAATATTTTAGGAAGAAAGTTCGTGATCAGAAGCGATCATAAACCACTCTCTTACCTATTTTCCCTTAAAAATCCGTCATCTAAACTAACAAGAATGAGGCTAGATTTGGAGGAATACGACTTCGTCGTAGAATATCTAAGGGGAAAAGATAATCATGCGGCAGACGCTCTGTCCCGTATAGAATTTTCGGATATACAATATATAGAAGTCAAACAAGTACTGAAGGTAACAACTAGACTTCAGGCAAAAAAGGATAATATCAAAGGGACAAAAAGGAATAAAATTGAAAAATCGGTTAATTTAAAGGTATATGAGGCAATTAATGACCAAGAACACCGTAGAATGCCACAGATGCATTTTACTCAGGATAAACTTGTTATCCTTAAAGGAAAGAAAAAGCTTTCCGAACATAAGTTGCATGATCTAGTTATTAATGGAAAAGTAGACTTAGGTCATCTCTTTCCAAAGCTTGAAAAAATAGCTGATAACATTGGTCGAACAACATTACGACTTTCACAGGGTGATCGTCTCTTTAATATCCCGGGAACAGATATTGAATCCTTAAAAAATAAAGGTAATGGTCTCTTAAAAAGATTTACCTTGGTGCTCACACCTAAATTAATTAAACTTGAAACCGATGAAGAAAAACTTTTAATCATGCAAACGTACCATGATGCCCCATCAGTGGAGGTCACAACGGAATAACCCGCATGATCAAAAAAAATAAAACTTCTTTACTATTGGAAAGGCATGACCCGAGACATGACTAAACATATAAAACAATGCAAGGCATGCCAAATAAATAAGCCAGCAATAAAAGTAAAAGAACCCTTGGTAATAACACCAACTCCAGCCAAACCTTTTGAGCTTGTCATTATAGACACCATTGGACCCTTACCCCGGTCAAACTCTCAAAATGAGTATGCAGTCACCATAATGTGCGACCTCACTAAATATCTAGTAGCCGTGCCCATAAGCAACAAATCTGCAAGAAGTGTTGCACAAGCAATCATGGAAGGCTTCATATTAATATATGGCCCCATGACTAAGATTGTTACCGATATGGGTACTGAGTATATGAATCAAATCTTACAAGAGCTTTGCAGTCTCCTGAAAATAGAAAAAATTAACTCTACTCCGTATCATCATGAGACGCTAGGTACTGTTGAACGATCTCACAGAACCTTCAACGAATATGTAAGATCATATGTGTCTGAAGATAAATCGGACTGGGATGTGTGGTTATAATTTGTTATATATTGTTATAACACAACCCCATCAACAGCCCATGAATATTGTCCATTTGAACTAGTCTACGGAAAAATTCCACCTACCATGAATTTCACCAGGGACAATAACATAGCTCCACTGTATAATATAGATTCATATGAAAAGAAAGTCAAATTCAGACTCCAAGTTGCGCATCGTAGAGCTGCTAGTCTGATAGAAAATGCCAAACTAAAACGGCACCAAAGTTCTAGCGAAAAGGCTAATTCATTCACAATAGCTCTGAATGACTGGGTACTAACTACTAACGAAACAGGACATTAGTTGGAACCTGTGTACAAAGGGCCTTATATGGTCATAGGACTACTAGACAATAATAATGTTGAACTCCTGGATGACAACGGAAAACCATTTGTTGTTCATAAAAACAGGATAAAAAAGTTCACAAATTAAAAGTCCTTTTAGCCACTTAAGAAGTTTTAATTTATATTTTTATATATATTCTTTTAATACTTCTTTATATGGTAATTTTTGTATTTTTCGTTTTTTTTTCTTTTCAAACAAATTATTTTCCTTTTAAATTATTAGTTTATTTGTATATAGATCTGCTAATGACAATGCTAGAAAGTAATATGTACTAAATTTTTCTAGAAGTTATATTTTACCCTTCAAAAAAGGAGGAATAACATAAAATTTTGTGTAATTATATAATCTGTATATTATATAATAATTTTAAGAAAACAAACAAAACAAAATATTTTTTAAAGTTATTAATCTTAAGGATAAATTTTGTAAAAAAAAGAGCATTTAATAATCAATATTATATTGATTATTCTCCCAAAAGGGGAGGTGTAGTGTGCTTGTCTGAACGACCCTTATCAGGCGCTTATTTGTTCACACGACCCTTACCTACCGTTTGGTTGTAGGGTATCAGACGACATATTCCACAAATATCATATTTAGCTGGTCGTGGTATTTTGCCTTGTCAGCAAAATCCATGAACAGCTTTATTGTTTATAAAAATATTTGTACTTAGTTGGTAGGAACAAGAAACATTTAAAATAATTAAATAAAGAACCAGCGAGCAGAGCACAAGCTCAACTCTAAAATAAACAATATATAAACGAAGTATTTTTCTTTTCATTTTACACAGGAAATAGGAGATCGAACTACCACTAGAAGCACGAAACCACGCGGGGCATATGTGATAGAAACAATAGAGAAAGAACCCAAAACAGAAAGGGACGACAGCACATGGATTGCAAAATAGTCAGAAATCGTATATAAAAACTGTTAACAAACAACGTGATCATAACGAAAGCTGAGAAGGAAATACTACAGTGTTAATCAGTAAGCCGGAATATACAAGAAAGACTGTTTCACTAATTGAGGAAACAAACTGTAGAAAAATTAATAAAAACCCTACTAATGAATACTAAGCTAGCATTGGCACAGGATCTGGGAAATATGAACCCGTTAGTCCCACCAATGGTCGCTATACCAAAAATACACATTCCAGACATAGCAATAAGACCATAGAACAAACAGTACGCAAAATAAAAACAAGATTTCACGAACATATAAGACGATATAACAAGAAGATGAGTAATCCTGGCTCTATACCATAATCTAACTTCGCTAACCACATGTTGTTCAACAACAAATGTAATCCAGCGCATGTTAGAAAATCACACACAGTGCAAAAGACGGCGACTAAACATCCTAGAAAACATGTAAATGTACAAACATAAGACATTTGACAGACGGATCATAAAAAAACAAACTTCTATTCAAACATTATATTCGAACCTACAAAATTAATCTACAAACCACACAACAAAAATAAGGGAAATGATACACAAAGCAACAAAACAATAAAAACACAATACCAGTAATCACTGACTTCTTCCAACCGTATCAAAAAAACCTACAAATAATAAGAAAGCAACGCTTACCTGCTAGACGCAAACACAAATTCTGATACAATAAAATAGTAATCGCAAAGGTTTACCAATCCATATAGATAGTTACGTAATAAACGAAAGAAATATTACTGCTAACATAATACAAAGGACTAAAACAGTAATCAGTAACGTCTATCAATTCTTGCAAAAACACCCGACATGCTAACTGTTCACACCTTACAGATGCCTATGTCATAAACGAATTTATCGTAAGGTCAGTGCACAATATTCTATTTAAGTATAATCATATCCCCATATCAGTTAAAGTCAGGTTCATCCCATATAGAACTTGCGCTACCTCCTGAATAGAAATAACTATAGAACTATATAATTGTCATTAAAACGTAATGATCAGTGCACTAATTGCCAGACAGACAAAACTTACTGTAAGCTACTACGCGTAGACGTTGTTTGCGGTGATGCGCATCCGACGTTGGAATGTACTATTTCTACAACTGATTCCAAGGTAGAAATTCAGCAACTGCGGTAAAAATCACACTAAAGAGGTTGTAAATGCATAAACCTGAATATGAGCAATACAAGGCATCCAAATTTCAACCGAGAACCTAATAAAAGAATGAACAATTTCATGGCAACTATGCAGGGTATGTTTCAGGAAATGCTGTGCCTCTGCAAACCTTGCGTAGCAAAAAATTAACCTGTCGAACATATGCTTCTGTAATGGATTCTCCCAACATAAATGAAATACATGAAGATAACTATGTATATAAAGCACACATACTGGGGCTCTAGACTTCTTAGTCCTAGCAGTTGTGTAAAAAATATCAGACTTGATCAGTTATGAGCCAGTTCATCCTTCGATTTGTTTTTGACCATTCACCTACAGAAATTATTTTACACGACAGATTTTCCACTTCCACCACAGTGATAGTCTATTTTAAAGAGGAAAGCCGAATTTTCATAGGATCATTCACAGTGTCACTGATAATTGGAATAGTGGAACAATTTATGTTATGTGGTGTGAATAACTTCTCTAACTTGAATTTTGGCCCAAGTACGGGCTTAAAGTCCATAGGCTGTAGTCCTTGTGTTTTGTTCAACTGTCGATAACGGATTCAAGTTCCTGTCTCAATTTGTCACATAAGTTTTTTCAGCATAGTACATTTGCATTTGTATGTGTTGAGAACCTCTACGTTGACATTACTAAGCCTTCTCTTAACAACGAGCAGTTGCATATCGGCTAGTCATTGGTGCTACTTTCTTCTAGCTGATGGTTTTAGTGGCGTTACAACGCTGTCTGCGGCTGTTACACCTGTAAAACGTTGCATAGCTGCTTGAATATTAGTCGAATTTTTTAGTGGGATGTTCAGAGATCAGTAAGGGATCACATGCATTTTATATTTTAACCAATCCGTGTTTTTATTTGGATCAAAATAAAGGGTTTCAAGTGCAGTGGCTGTTGTATATTATTATTGTTATATGGCATCCCTATTTAACATACATATGTAACTTAACAATATAAAAGACAGTCAGTCGTGTACTAGCAATAATGAATAACACATGGCGCAGTCGGTAAACATAAATGGTTAATACAAGAGCAGCAAATAAAAAAGAAGGTAAACAAATTCAATTCAACGAAGAAAAAACTGATGAAACAACAAGCGAGAGTGACGGTAAATGCGTGATGGCTACAAATGATAATATATTTAACCCAATTGATGCTCGCAGGCCAGAACCCCTGATGTTTAACGGCAATATTTCTGAAAACTGGAGAGTATTCAAGCAAAATTTTGATGCATATTCTATAGCAATTGAATAAGAAAATCGTAAAGAAGCGCAAAAAATTGGTATTTTCTTGAATGCATGTGGCCCAGAAGGAATTGAGGTTTATATTACATTTGGTTTAACTGAAGAACGGAAAAAAAGTTTAGTTGTGTTGAAACGACTCCGGTTTTTCCGGTCTATAGCCAGGATATACTCAGGGCTGTCCAGGGTCGGTTTTCAAAGAAAATTTATAATCGCAGTTCCGAAATTGTAATTTGTATGGTTTGTGCTTTATTTAATGTTGTTGTTTTAATTTTTTTATATTTTGTTTTACAATTCTCGGTGAACAAGGAAAACTAGTATAATGCTATAAAATAACTTATAATTAATTTTATTCTAATGTACTTCAAATGGTTTCTTACATCTTGGCTCCTAGCGGTATTTCTTATAAATAATAACTTCTCTATGTCCAGATATATGCCAACAATGATTTGATTTACTTATGTCTCTCCCGAATGTGTGACGTGATCTGCGCGTATGTTAATAATGGTCAAAGCGTGGTTTGTGGAACTCGGGTTACAGGCTACTACTCTTGCTAGCTCTCTTGTCATGGCCAGTCAGTTTCGTTCTCTGTAAGTTTGAGATCGTGCAACAGCGGGATACACCCATGCACGTTCTCTCACTGTTAACTGCTTAAGAGCTAGAACACGGCTGAATGAACCTTTGCTAGCTCTCTCATGCAGTCAGTCGTTTCGTTCTCTGTAAGTTTGAGATCGTGCAAAAGCGGAATACACCCATGCACGCTCTCTCACTGTTCACTGCTTGAGAGCTAGAACACGGCTGAATGAACCCTTGCTTGCTCTCTCATGCAGTCAGACGTTTCGTTCTCTGTAAGTTCGAGATCGTGCAACAGCGGAATACACCCATGCACGCTCTCTCACTGTTCACTGCTTGAGAGCTAGAACACGGCTGAATGAACCCTTGCTCGCTCTCTCATGCAGTCAGTCGTTTCGTCTTTCTGTCAGTGTAAGCCATTTTCTTTAAAATTTCATTTTACAATACGTATGTATATATAAAGTAATTATAAAAGTACAGTTTATTCAAAACAATATTTATTTTATTTTGGACCCCAGAGTTTTGTGTCGTCACAGTGTGGTAAATGCTTTTGAGATTTATTGCACGCCGAAGAAAATCGAGGTATATGAAGTATTTAAGTTTGATTCAAGAAGGCAACAAGAGGGTGAGTCTTTCGATGGTTACTTGCTTGACTTAAAAAAAACTAGCAAAAAGTTGTGGATATGTTGACCCTGATTGGATGTTGCGAGACAATATTGTTATTGGTACAAATTGTTCTAAACTCAGAAAAAAATGTTGGAAATTTCAGATCTAACACTGAATAAAGCAATTGAAATTGCACGTGCTTCAGAGTTAGCGGATAAACATGCAAACGATATGCAAAATCAACAACACTTTACTACTGCAGTTGATGTTATTCATTAGAAAAAGAATAACGGTACCGAAAAAACATTTTGTCTAATAATACACATACTTCAAAGCTACTAAATGAAAATGTAAGGGCGCAACCCAAAAATAACTGTCCCGCATTTGGTAAAAAATGTAATAATTGTGGTCGATTGAATCACTTCAGTGTAGCTTGCTACTCTTCTCATAAAGTTCGCGAAATAAGAGAAAACGATGTACAAAATCAAAATGATGATGATACACGTTTCAAACCTTTATTGGGACTAGAGGCTTGTGAAAAATTATAATTGATCAAAAGAATTCATAGGGTGAGACAATTTAGAAAGGAAATATTCATCAAATCCAACTTGGATATTTTTGAAGGTTTGGGTTGTTTTGTTAAAAATATAGAAATAAAAGTTAAAACCAATTCTATTCCAGTTGTCAAGCCTGCTAGAAGAATACCATTATCGTTATGTGCTAGAGTTAAATATGAGTTACAAAGGATGACTGAAAAGCGTATTATTGAGAAAGTTGATGGACCAGTAGAAAGAGCTTCAAATTTAGTAATAGTGGGGAAAAATCCGGTCAGCTTCGTTTATGCATTGATCCTCAAGATTTGAACGCTGACATTCTCTTAGGAAATTACACAATACCCTCTTTTGAATCAGTTTCACCACGGATTGCAAACAAAATGTACTTTACAGTCTTATACCTAAAAGAAGAATTTTGACAGGTAGAACTGAGCCCTAAAGCGAGTTAACTTTGTGTTTTTAGCACACCGTTTGGCTGTTACAGGTTTAAACGTTTGCCATATGGAATTAAAATTGGTCCAGAAGTTTTCCAAAAATATAATGAACGAAATTTTGCTGATATCCCAAATGTAATAGTATTTATTGACGATATTCTAATTGCCGCCGATACAGAGGAAGAACATGGCAAAATAATGCAGCAAGTCTTAGAACGTGCACGTCAGCTAAATATAAAATTTAATATTAATAAAATACAATACAAAGTAACACAAGTCAAATATTTAGGAAAAATAATTTCACACGAAAGTAATCGATGCGACCCAGATCGAGTTACGGTTATTATGAAAATAGAACCACCTACAAATACAAAAGATTTGCAAAAGTTATTGGGGATGATTAATTATATTCGTGATTACGTACCAAAATTATCTGAAATGTCGAAGCCATTACGTGATTTATTGAAGAATAATACTTTCTTTAAGTGGAAGAAAAATCATGATGTTTGTCTAAATCAAATTAAAGAATTTATTGCGAACACGCCAACGCTAACTCATTTTGATGAAACTAAAGAGATCACAATAGAAACAGATGCTTCTAAATTTGGAGTCGGATGCTGTTTGATGCAAAATGGTAAACCTGTTTCATTTGCATCAAGAAGCCTTACAGAAACGGAAGTAAACTACGCACAAATAGAAAAGGAATTTCTAGCTGTAGATTTTACTTGCAGAAAATTTCACTACTACGTGTATGGTCGTATGGTAACAGTTAGAACAGATCACAAGCCTTTAATCGAGATTATGAAGAAACAGTTTTGCTATATATTTTCAGCGAGACTTCAACGAATCAAAACTGTCGTTATTGAAGTATAATTTAAAATTGGTTTACGTTCCCGGTAAAAACTTATATGTTGCTGATTTACTTTCTCGGTATTTTGATAAAGAAGATAAATCCACTGAAATGGAAGACTTTAACGAATTCGTACATACCGTAAACACCGCAGATGACAGACTCAAGCGTATAAAAAAGCACAAGTTTCGGATAAATGCTTAACAGAATTGAAGCATATGACAACAAATGGATGGCCAAAAAATACGGCAAATTTTCAGAATGATCTGAAATTTTATTGGAAGAATCGAAACAACATTCTTATAGATAACGATTTATTATTTCTAAATGACAGAATAATTGTACCACAAGCATTACGAAAAGAAATTTTAAGCCAACTTCATTCGTCTCATCTGGGTGTGGAAAAAACAAAGAAAAGAGCACGTAGTTTGGTGTATTGGCCACGTATGGGCACAGACATTGAAAACGAAATTATAAATTGTTTAGCTTGTCAGAAATACCGTAGCTCCAATATAAAAGAACCGATGATATCTCATGACATTCCATCATTACCATTTAATAAAATTGGCGTAGATATATGCGAGTATTCTTCAAAATCGTACCTCACTGTTTCAGATTACTACTCAAGATTCTTAGATATAATACCAATTGGATCAAAAACAGCAAAAGAATATATTAAGCACTTAAAAGTATGATTCTGTAACCAAGGTATTCCAATGGGAATAGCTAAGAACCTCATTAAAAAAGCAACTGAAAGTAATGGAGAACTATGGCTTGCACTCCTGGAATATAGAAACACGCCCCTTAAAGAGCTCAATGCTTCTGCAGTAGAACTGCTCATGAGTAGATAAACACGTACTTTACTACCTATTAAAGATAAATTGCTACAACCAAATGTTTCTGAGAGCATAAAGAAAATGCGGTTACGATCGAAGAAATACTATGACAAAACAGCAAAATAAAAACAAAACTTTTTAAAAGATATGGTATCAAGACAGAAATCAATAGGTTAAAGGGACCATAGCTGACGTTCATGGTACTCCTAGATCTTATTGGATCGAGCTAGAAGATGGTACTATTCTCCGTAGGAACTCGAAATGGATTCGGAAAAGAGTAGTTTAGAAATTTAAGTTTAATTACTGTATATTTTTCATATATCAAATGAATTTCACTATAACTATTGTTATTGTTATATGGCATCCCTATTTAACATACATATGTAACTTTAAAATATAAAATAAAAGGCAGTCAGTAGTGTACTAGCAATAACGAATAACACAGTGGCCAAATTGGTATGTTATATAATGATTGCCGGTGAATGGTCTAAAAGTAGGTCGTAGGGTGAACTGATTAGTAGTAGAATATATTTGATGTTTTCTACAAAAGCAAATCAATAAGGTCTGGCAACTTATAAGGTCTAAAATCTTATTATAAGTGGATTTACCGCCAGAAGCGACGTTTAGCTGGTAGGAGTATGGAGGCACGATAAGTGAGATTGGCATTGTAATCGACAGCTGCAATAAACTTTTGTCCTAGTATAGCATAGATCAAGGATAATTGATGGTGTTAGATTTTTTGCCTAGGCCTACACAGATGAGACTGCAGTTCTAAAATCAGTATGATATATGTTCGCACTAGAACGGCAGCACTATAGCGTCGTATATAAAAAAGCTATCAGTTCTAAAGCAGCTTTTTATAGTGAAGTGTGTTTCAGTCACTAAAAAAAGTATGTACATATATTTCCTGTGCTAGCAGCAAATATTCCATTTCATATTTATTGTTAATAGAGGTAATTGCCTCACTAATGGCTCCCACTTGGATTTTGAATTAAAAAAAAACAATAGCGCTGAATTCACTTCAAGTTTATTAGCTAATGTTTCTTATATTAAAATGCGTATAAATTGATAATATTTTCAAATTCATATAATAATTCTTATACTAATTACTTACTTTTTGGTATGAAAACCATTAGAAAATAATATTGTTATATAAAAAAAAGACTTAAGAAAAGAATACCACGCCAGATAACCTAATACAATTTTTCTTGTAGAAATAAAATGGAGTTATGGCGGTAAGCATTAACTCTAAAAAGATGTTATATGACATAAAATGTAATAGATGAAAATTAAATGTAACAAATATATAATTGTAATAAATCACTAAAAAATACGTTTAGCGGTTTTCGTCAGTGGCGACAACAGTTATGTTAGGATAGACCATTACCGTAATAGAATCAACTGGTTCCTTTCTAAGGAAAACTTTCAGAATCACGCTGTTGGTTGCACATTATTTTTTGAAACATGCCCTGCATAGTTGTAATAAAATTACAGTGATGTGGCGAAGGTGGTTGAAGCGGGAATAATGCACCGGGCACTCGTAGAGGGGCGCTAAGTTTTAGTTTCTTAAAAATAGAAATCACGTTATTTCCAACTAAGGTTTCAAACCAGCTGAAATATAGCTTGAATCTTATTAACATACTTATATCTATACCTACAACGAATATCAACTAATATATGGGACTTAAGTTTAATCTACGATTTCTAGGCAGTTTTATAATATTTTAATTTGTAATTTGCAATGAAATAACAAGTAACTTATAAGGAGTAAACAATAAAAGCAGTTTAGCTTTTTTTTTTAATTTTAAAATTCTTTCTCGACCATGGCTATTATCCCATGTGAAAAGATTTGTTTTAAAATCATATCTAAAATTATGCAACTTTTTAAACGTGCTTACTTTCTACTTAAAATCAAACTTAGCTTTAGTTGTTATCCCAAGCATAATCAATTGCCTTTAGGTATTATTTACTATATAAACATTTTTATTTTATGGCGTTTGCCATATAATGCATCAAAATCTGAAATTTTATCGTAATCTGAAATTTTATGAATCTTTTAATTTGCTTTGCGGATATGACTTTAGTTTTGGCTTTCGAAAACATTTGTTAAATGCCAACTAAAAAAGAAAAGAATTATTAAAAATGCTGTACACTTTTAATAACACAGGTGTATAAACGTTTATAACAATATTTGGTGAAAGGATGGGCGCAATTGTGAAGTGTAGCTTGTCTTATAACTGCTAAATTATTTATTTCCAAGAATCGTAAAAAATCAATTCCTTACACAAATAAACGAGACGGATGCTATACTAAAATAAGTGCAACAAATCAACGAAACAGGTAAGACAACAAATCCCGTACAAAAAGCGCATACAGGTATTACCAAAAGGAAGGCCAGTCTTGAGTCTTCGCAAAAACATCGCACAGCGAATCAATATAAAAATTGTGAAGTAACTGCAAAGCCGGTAAGTGAATATACATTCTCCATACCATGCTACCCATGATGATGGAGATGACCAACCTGTTGCACGAGCAAACGTCCAATGGCATCGTAAACATGCTGTCGCAACTCGTAGGAAAGGAGAACTTCTACGTCACCTCCACTCGACGGGGATAAATACAAGAAACAAAGATCCACGTACACATATTACACATTATTGGCTTATCGTAAGCCGCCTTGAATTACAAAAACTACAATACCTATCCATTAAAAAGTGTTAAAGGTTTAATAATTGTTATAAAGGGAATTGACAGTTCTGTTTCACTCAGGAAATAAAAAGTGCAGTAGAAGCGGAAGGTTTCGTCGTTAGTGCAGTTAAATCAAAGAATTCCGTTCATCCTATCTACAGCATGCATTACTTTTTGAAGAGAAGTATAACTACAAAAGAGGCACTAAAACGTAATGGATCCATTGGCACATTCGCTAGTACTCTGATTAGCTTCTTACACCAACCGACGCTTACTGAAGATATCGCCACTATTCGTTGCGAGTGCACATGAGCCGATTCTGTCTTCGGGGCGAATACAATTCTCATGGTAAAAGAGCACTTCTTATCCTAGCCTCTCTTGTCAGGGCGAATAATATTCTGGCGTGAGATGACAATACCATAAGCTATGTGCCTCTCACTCAGATGGACTCTCTTCGTCTGGCCACTGCTCTAGGTGATGGGACAAGGATTAACTCTCTTCTCGAGGCGAATAAAATTCTGGCCCGAAGCTAAGAGATGTCTCCTCTGCTCACTCAACCCGGACCGCACTCGGTTGGGGCGAATAAAATTCTGGCGTAACCGTTTACCGTCTGAGGAATGTCTATCCACAAATTGGGGCGAATAAGATTCTGACCAAAGTGGAACAGCGTCACCTCACTCACTGGCTTCTCTTGTCAGCGCGAATAAACTTCTGGCCTAACACGAAAACACCAGTAGTTTCGCTACCAGTTGATGGCGCGAAATATAAGCTTAATTAAGTTGACTAAAACTATAAAATAATTATGAGTCTAATAAAATTCTGGGCCAACTGTTTGCTGTCTGCCAAAGACTTAAATAATAAAGTTGAATAAGATTCTAAAATTATTACTTACCGCCTTGCTGGCCACAGGCTGACTGACCTCTCTACTGTGTACGCATTGCTATTATACTTGCTTGGCTGAGTCTCACGTATACACACCATCATACGATCCGTACCAGCTGATTATTTGGCAATCATGATAGTGTTGTATTGAAACAGTGTTACCACTTAGTGACGGTGGTACCTAAACAATTCCCTTAATCTTAAACCTAACTTATTATTAATAAAAACTACGAATTTAATTAGAGAAACAAAAGACATAATTACATGTGACCGAAAACAAGTGGAAGGACTTTTGGTCGTCAGAGTGTTTATTGCTGCGACGCCCACCCAACCTTTCAATGCAGGTCTTTCAAAACTGATTCAAAGATTAAAAATTAAGCAACTGCGGTGAAATCCATACTGCAAACTATTGGGGGCTGTAAAGTATTCCAATACGTAAAAAGTAATGCGAAGGTAGTACGGACGCCTGAATATGACTTCCCAATTTTCTAGGCTTCGTGCTTAATCCATAGCAGGTACACAACCTAGTAACATACCACACACTTAACCAAATTACACGTATACCCAAGCACTGAAAAATTATACAAAATTACCTAAGGCTAACGATGAGGCGAAAAGTCCGTTCACGCGAAAACACTTTTATGCCCACATCTTAAAAGAGGGTACACAGATAGCGTTTACAAACAATTCGAAATCAATCGAAAACCTAATACAATGTTTCAAGAAATTATGCGCACCCAAAACATGCTTCTGCAAATTTTGCTTACCAAAAAATTAATCAGTTGAAAATTTGGGTCTGGAAAAAGGCATATTTAACTAGGTGGCATCGCTACTGCACGTGATTTTTTTGCTTACATTTCATTTTTTCTTTGTTTACACTTTGTTAATGCCAAAGTGTTTGGTTTTGTTTACGAAAAACCTTTTTGCAACTATTTTCTTTTATTTTGCTTTTTGTTATCACATGTTTTTGACAATAATCATTGATTTTAAACAAAAAATGTTGCCACCTTGTTAGATACGCCTTGGTCTGGAACGCAAACGGACTCTCCCAACATAAATATGAATATGAACAGTAATTCTAGCACAGTGTAATTAATAAATATTATTTGGAGAGAAGATTTTACTACTTATTATAATTTTCTTTTGGAAAGATTCAATAAAATAAAATTAAAGCTTAAAAAAAACTTTATTGCCGTTTTATTTTTTTTAAATTTAAAAAAAATAAATTTTATATCAAACATTTTTTTTCTGGATAACTATAAAAATTCAATTTATTTTTTGAGGGTAAATAAGCTAGTCAAGTTCATGAGGAAACCTTTACCGAACTTTTTAGAAAAACTTAACGTCTTATGCTTAGACAAAAAAAAAATGAAAAAGAAAGAATAAAATTCCAAAGATTCTCAATATTAGTACTCGTAAATATGCCGATATTTGTTACTTATTGCATTATTTCAAGCAGCTGAGTGCTTTTAAAACTACAATTTGCATCTTTTTAGTTAGAAATCCAGTGATTAGCTATTGTGGTTTATTTTTAAATATATGTCCTAATAAATTTATACTTGGTACCTCACTGATCTATTAAAATATGCAACAACAAGATCATTAAATACCTGGTTTTGTTGATTTTGCTCTGCCATCGCCTTTTCCTTCGCTTGTCTTTTGCATTTATATCGATGATTTTGAAACCATATTTTAACCTGGAAAATGAGATACAGAAATTTGTGAATTGAGTTGACGGTAATTTGCAAAAAAATTTGAGCAGGACACGCTCAACGCTGGTTGTATTTGAAAAGTGTTTTATTATTGTATGTATTTGCATGCAATCAAAACAAATAACAAAGGACTCGTTATGTGTATACGGTGGTGGGGTGTCATAAAGACATATGGCGTCAAATCCCATTCCATTGAGACATAAGGGCATATACCATTAAGTTTCAATAAAATGCATTGTTGTTTCATGTTGCCCTGTTTTAAGTCAAAAATGCATTTGTCCCTCAAAATGTTGTTGGCAATCAATCAAATTCCGACATTGCAGGTGGTTCAAATGGTACGGAAAACAATAATAACTATAAAGAAACTATATTATGCGTAATTTGCTGCGATAAGGAAAGGCAATTAGTGTTTAATCCATGTAAGCATTTTAAGGTTTGCCAGCCTTGCTATCAGCAAATAAATGAAGCAAGTAATACTACATTTACACCTACGCAAAATCTAGCAGATTTCAGCTCAAATCTCGAAGAAAATCTCTGCCGTTTACACCACAGCTTTTTGACGTATTATTGGATTTCATTTTCATAACAAAAACAGCTGACTGAAGAAAGAATAAAAATTGGCTCTAAACTTAATTAAATTCGTGCTACAATTGTGTTTATACACATAATTACATATGTAATATTACTTACATTTTATTTATTATTGTTTCATCCATATTTTTTTTATACTGTATTTTATTTTATTGAATATTTCTATTAAAAGAAATGCACAATAAGTATACAAATCTTATTTCTAAATTGTGATTTCCTAGTTATTACCAACGTAATAACTAATTTTTTGTATTCAAATCTTAAAAATCTATCTTCTATTGTGTAGAGAGAGCCGCCTTGCCAGGCTCAATGTGTCAGTTTTTTTAGTCTCTGGTGGCCATCAAATTGGAATAAATTGCGTGCTAGAGTGTTGGGAAGTGCGACTAGTTTGTTCACGTATTTGGACGTGTACGTTTTAACTTCTTTGTGGATAATGGGAACTTTGAGATCCCTATGTATGTTTTCATTTCTTATGTACCAGGGGGCGCATACGATATGAAGTAACATCCTAGACTGTCTTCTCTGTAACTTCTGGATGTTTTGTGCACTGGCAGCACCCCACAGCTGAATACCATATGACCATATTGGCTTTATAACGGATTTATATAAAAGGACAAAGTTGAGTTAGGACCTATTAGCCAATGCAGTTGATTTGTTCGATGCTTTATGGACGTTATTTTTGCCTCAATGTGCCGTGGCCAAGTTAGGCGCCGATCTAGATGGATACCTAAATATTTAACGTGTGTTTCCGCTGGAACCGTGGTATTAGTTATTGTGATTGGTGGACAATTTTGCCTTCTAAGGGAAAACGTTACATAAGCACATTTTGATGCATTTACCTTTATTCTCCACTGTTTTAGCCAGTCTTCTAGCTTATGAATATGGGACTGCAGTTTTTCAGATGCATCCTTTGGATCATTACTGACACTTATAATTGCAGTGTCGTCTGCAAAAGTTGATGTATATGTATGTGGGCTTGTCGGCATATCCGCTGTATAGATAATATATAATAGCGGCCCTAGCATACTACCTTGAGGTACTCTTGCACAGATTTTCCCATTTCTTGAAAGTTGATCCTTTGACCTTACTTTAAAAGTTCTATCTGACAAATAGCTTTTTATAAGCTTGTGGGTGTTTTCAGGTAGAACCCTAACTATTTTAGTAAGTAGCCCATCATGGCAGACTTTATCAAATGCTTGGGAAATGTCTATAAATAAAGCTGAACAGTATTGATTTCTTTCAAAAGCCGATCTAATAATGGTAACGATTCTATGGACTTGTTCAATCGTACTATGCCTTGCTCGAAAACCAAACTGATGATCTGGGATAAAGTTTTGTTCATTTAGGAAAGGAGTTACACTCAAGACAAATAATTTTTCAAATATCTTTGAAAAAACTGACAGTAGGCTAATTGGCCTGTAGGATGTAATCTGGCTTGAGTCCTTTCCAGGTTTCGGGATCATAACAATATTAGACATCTTCCAAGAGCATGGGAAGAAGCCGACGCGCAACATGGCATTAAATATGTAAAGTAAAATTCTTACAGCTGAATTAGGTAAGTTTTTTATCATTGATCCTGTTATACGACCAGGTCCAGGTGATTGCTTCATATCCGTATTTTTAATTGTCGAATTTAAAGAAGACAACCGAAATTTCATAGGATCATTCACGATATCGCTAATAATTGGAATAGTGGAATTACTTATATCATGTGGTGCGAAAACCTTCTCTAAGTGCTTTGCGAACGCATTTGCCTTTTCACTTGAGTTTTTAGCCCAAGTACGGTCTTCAAGTCTTAGTGGGGATTCGTAAGCAATAGGACATTGTAAGTGCTTTACAGCTTTCCACAGACTATAATCCGTGTTTTTCATTGTATCCAAGTTTTTTAAAAAGTTGTCGATAGCGAGTTGGTGTTTCTGTCTCAATTTACTCCGTAAGTTTTTTTGGCATAAGTTCATTTGCATTTTTATGTGTGGAGAACGACTATTTTGCCATTGTCTTCTTAGTCTTCTTTTCTCAATGACGAGCATCTGAATATCTGCTGTTGCCTGGTACGTTATTATTTTAGTTGACCTCACATACATTCTATATTTTAACCAATTCGTGTTTCTGTTCGGGTAGAAACTAAGGGTTTTAGGTGCAGTGACAAAACTGTAGTGTAAAATAACAATTGTAGGTGAATGATTAGAAGATAGATCATAGGATGAATTAACTAAGAGTTGATCGCGTTTGATGTTTTTTACTATAGCAAAATCAATAAGGTCTGGCAACTTATTAAAGTCTGTGGGCCAATAGGTGGGTTTACCGGCAGATACGACGTCAAGCTTGTTTGTTTCAACTGTATAATACAACTGCCGACCTCTAGGACTAAGAAGTCTGGATCCCCAATATGTGTGATTTGCATTGTAATCGCCAGCGGCAATAAATTTTTGCCCTAGCGTAGCAAAGAACCTGACAAATTCATGGTGTTCGATTTTATGCCTAGGCGGGCAATACACTGATGAGACTACAATTTTAAAATCTGTAAGATTTATAGTCGTGGCTTGCAAAAAGTCCTCCCTGAATTCAGGCAATGCAAAATGCCTTACGTTTTTGCGGACTATAATGGCAGTCCCACCACATGCCCTTTCGCTTGGGTGTTTGGTGTCATATATAAAATACCCATCAATTCTAAAGCAGTTTTTTATAGTGAAGTGTATTTCAGAGACTAATAGTATGTCTATATCATGTGCTAGTAGGAAGTGTTTTACTTCATGTTTATGTTGGGAGAGCCCGTTAGCGTTCCAGAAGCATATTTTTAACTGGTTTATTTTTTGCCAAGCAAAACTTGCAGAAGCATGTTTTGGGTTCGCATCATTTCCTGAAACATACCCTGCATAGTTGTCATGAAATTATTCATTGTCTGTATTAAGTTCTCGATCGAGCTCGAATTGTTGGTGAGGGGTGTCGGAGCACCCTCTTTTAAGATATTGAAACCACTTATTTTAATCGTTTATTATTTTTTAATGTTGCTGCAAATATTTTGTTTCTACCGCGCTTTTTTTTTTGTTATAAATGTCAAAATTTTCTTGTTCAGCGCTGTAAATTTCAGTACATTAGCAAAAAATGCATAGCTGCATCATTCAGTATGGCAAGATTTTGCCAAAATCTAGTTCGTAAGTAGATTTTGTTTTGTATGGGTAATCTGGTAGAAATGAACTAGATTTCGCTCAAAATCTCATAAGTACCTGATTTTGCGTAGGTGTAAATGTAGTATAAATAAAAAATAAAACGTTATGCCCAATTTGTCGGACAATAATAAAGGATGTTCTGTTAATTTTTTCCTTAAAGTTATATATAATTCATTTAATTAACTACATTACTACTTTGTTTTTGTTAACATATGGTTAAGGGAACAATTTTATTTTATTTTTTGTTGTTAATTTCATTTATAAGAATTATGCTTAAGTTCCAAAAACAATAATAAAAAAATTATATAATTTTAAAGCTTATGTATATTACCCTTTATATTTTATTTTACAGAAGTACACATTCTATAAAAGGGAAAATTATAGTGGGAAACTATTAATTTTTCCTTTTACAAAATGTTCGCAGCTCTAATTCCTGTAGACTAGAAATTTAGGATTTTTTTTAAATCATTAATTTCATAGAGAAATAGGCATATTAAATGAAATAAAGCCTTTTGTAACGCAAAATATCAAATGGGACATAAAACCTTAATGGCTTATGTCCCATTCCACTAAAATTGATGTGAGACTTAAGGCCATATCAAAATTATGGCTTTAAGGCCATATCAAAATTCTGGCTTTATTTGTAGCCTTAAAAACTCATACTTATCATTTTAGTTATTCTATTCCCACTTTTTTATTAATAGCCTCACAATTTATGCTTTATATTCGTTGATTTTTCTAGGTTTTTTATAATATTTAAAAACACTACGAAAGGGATAAATTTACTTGCCGTAAGATAAAGTGCTTATGTGTTTCAATTTCAAAAATTTTATAAAACATATGCATAAGTAATTAAGTATTGACCTGCGAATAGCAGCTAAACCCCTTTCGCGCGATGTGTTACACAAGTGTTTAGATTTTCCTTGGACTTTGGTAGAGATCTATATGACGGTTAAATTTTCATCCACATATTTGTCAGATTCATAAAATATTGCTTTCATACTATAATATTTGCACATTAAAATTTTTTAAAAGTTGTTTTATTCAATTTCATAGTGTGAAAGGACCTAATTTATTTGTTCATAAACAACCAAACAAACACATAACAAAAATAACGGACAAGATATACAAACCTTCAAAACAATAAAAACACAATACCTAAAAACAAACTAACTCATAATCCAATAAGCACTGCGTTCTAACTCCTAAAAACACTATCAATAATTTAATAATATATAAAATAAATTAACACTGCCTTTAACATTTACCTGCACCCGCAAATGCCAATTTTGAGGTAATAAAAAACAGTAATCACTATCATCCTTTAAGCCGTACAAAAAACACAAAACCTACTAAGTTTACCTGCAACATGTTCACACCTGAGAGATGGCTACTGAATCAACGCGATTTATTTGATACTAGACAAACAATAAAACGCCAACCAATTGATACAAACGTACGTCTTAGAACGAAAAATGAAACTGAAACCAGTTTATCTCTAAACTTAAGTTGATAAGGGATGGCCGAAATTCGTTATATTTATTAGTCAATTAAATTTTAGTGATGTTCCAAAACCGTCTAACCATATGTTGTGCGGTTTTACGTACAAAATGTTTAATTACCACCATACCGAGAACGAGATAGCTAAGTTGATAACAATAAGGTTTGTTGTATCTTTTATATAAAAGGTGTTAATGTTATGGTCAGTTGTCGGGTCTAATTAGTGGTGTAGTACGTTTAATGTGTTCATTTTACAGAATTTTATGCTCACTAAATCCACGTAACCAGGGTTGGATGTGGAACTTGATGCAATTTATGACACAATCAAGTACTATCTGCTCAATTAATAATTAGTCAAGTTGTTAACATGTAATAAAAACATTTGTTTCTACATGAAACTTTATTGTTAGCTCATTCATCTTTTAGAATACTAAACATCCGAGTGGAAAAGCATGTGGTGGGACCGCCGTCATAGTGCGCAAAGACGTAAGGCACTTTCCAGTGCCAGAATTCAGCGAAGATTTTATGCAAGCTACGTCTACAAATCTTGCTGATTTGAAAATTGCAGTCTCATCTGTATTCTGTCCGACCAGGTAAGCCGAACGCTATCAGTTTTCCACGTTCTTTGATACACTAGGATAAAGTTCATCCTATGACCTATCTTCAGACCATTTACCTACAAACGTTAGTTTACAGGAGAGCATTGCATAGAATCGTTACCATTATTAGATCGGCTTTTGATAAAGCCTGCCATGATGGGTTACTCACTAAAATAGCTCGGGTTCTTCCTCAAAACACCCACAAGCTTCTAAAAAGCTATTTGTCAGATAGAACGTTTAATGCACGGTCAAAGGATCTGGGAAAATCAGTGCAGAAGTACATCAAGGTAGTGTGCTAGGGCCGCTATTGTATATTATCTATACAGCGGACATGCCGACAAGCCCACATACCTATACGTCAACCTTTGCAGACGACACTGCAATTATAAGTGTTAGTAATGATCCAAAGGATGCATCTGAAAAACTTCAGTCCCATATTCATAAGCTAGAAGACTGGCTAAAACATTGGAGAAGGCATAGTTGTCCACCAAGGCAAAATTGTCCACCAATCACAATAATTAATACCACGGTTCGAGCGGAAACGCACGTTTAATATTTAGGTATCCACCTAGATCGGCACCTAACTTGGGCCCGTCACATTGAGGCAAAAATAACGTCCATAAAGCTTCGAACAAATCAACTACATTGGATTGTAAGTCCTAACTCAAGTTTGGCTTTGGAATATAAAGTCCTTTTATACAAATCTAAAGTAATCTTATTTGTAAGATTATAAAAATTTTTCATTTAAGAACAATATACTGGCGATGAAAACATACGCAGGCTATTTTAAATAAACTCTAAAAAGTAGCTTCAAAACTTAAACCCGTCCGGTACTTGTACTGGACAAAGCTGATTGTTGTATGAAGACTAAAAGCAGAGTGAATTTATTATGCAAATGATACTGCTTATATACTATTTTATAATATAGTTGTATTTAAATAAAATCCGTTAATTTAAAAAAGTACGTTAATATTAAATTCAAATAATAAAATGAGTAATGTTTGAAATTAATTAAATATAATTCATTGCGTTAAATAAAATTACAGAAATAAAAGATAATTGAAAAAATAAAAATATTAGGCTGCTTCATTCTCGCCCTTTGATGCTGAAAACGTTCCGATGAGACATCAACAATCATTATTTTCTCGGGCGTCCTCTTGTCTTCATCTTTCTGATTGGTTGCTTAGATTGATGTGGTATTCCCACCAGTGGGGTCAAAGCTGAAGCATGATAGGTTCCTAACGGTAAATTATGTCATCTTCATGAGCTATTATGTAGGAGGTAGTTCCCTTCTTAGCTATTATTTTATAAAGGCCATCTCGCTTTGCAATAAATTTTGAAGTTATACCTTTACCCATATTACTTAAAACATGTGTGGTTACCAACACATTTGAACCAATTTATAATGGAGCCTGATTTCGTCTATTTTAGTTTTTATAATGTTTATTATGGGCCTGTTGTTTATGGACGTTTTCTTGGACGTCTTTAAACACATTTACCAAATATTGTAGATATGGTGTAATTTCAGCCTTAAAATTTTCAGCCCGAATTATGCATTTCAAGTCGTGGTGTACAGCATACAGTGTTCGAAGTTCTCGACCAAAGGTTAAGAAGGCTGCTGTGTGTTTTGTGCTTTGAGAAAATGTTGTATTCATTGCGAACCGAATACTTTGTAGCTTCTCGTCCCAGGAGTGGTGATCATTTCCGACTAGAATTGCCAGTTGAGCCTTGATGTATCGATTTTTGCGCTCTACTGCATTGGCCTCAGGATGGTACACGGGAGTCAGTATATGTTAAATGTTTAGACAATATACAATAGACAAACTGAACACCGTTGTCACTGATAATTTTTCTAGGCACTCCGTAATGTAAAAATATTTCGCCGGTCAACGTTCTAGCGCAGACTTCAGCTGTCGCAAACTCTAGGGGAAATAGTTCGACCCACCTACTACCAATGACTTCTACTATAAAAATCCACTGAAACTCTTTTGAAGTAATCGGCAAAGGACCAAAGAGATCGATAGCAACCACTTCAAATCTTTGGTTAGATGAAACTGTTCGGCAAAGTCCTGCAGGTTTTAGGTTTGAGGCCTTGTATCTTTGGAATTCCAGACACTCTTTAACGTGTTTCTCAATATCCCTTCGTATTCCAGGCCAGTAGTATCGAGAAGTAATTTTCCGCGTAGTTCTTTCAATGCCGTAGTGACCAGCAGTTTCATCGTTGTGGTAGTACTTCAAAATGTTTGGTCTTTCATCAATGGGTACTACAAGCTGTGCATTATCAGAATCTTCATCATTGTAGCAGTAAAGGACACCATCTTTCAGAATGTACCCTCTTTTTGACCAGTAAGCTTGATCCTCTAAATTATTTTGAATGCAATCGATAATCGTTTAATTTGGGGGTCAGTAAGTTGATTTTGCCTTATTTCAGTGGCATTTTTCCTTGGAATTTCTATAGAAAATGCACAGATTTCACAGGGGTTTGATACCTCGTGATCGTCTGGAAAGAGCATCAGCAATAACATTTGTTTTACCTTCTTTATAATCAATCTGGATATCGAATGGTTGTAGTTACAAAGCCCAGTGGGCTAAACCAATTTAGGGGCTGATGATCAGTGATTAGTTTCACAGAAGCTCTTTGAATATAGCCGCGATACTTATTGGCATCCCATACAATTGCCAGCGCCTTACGTTCGTTTTAATGATAAAAGGTTCACTATCAGATGCTTGTTTCAGTATTGCAGCTGATGTCAGCAAAGTTTTCAAATGCTCAAACTATTGTTGTTGTTCAGGACCCCAGCGCCGTACAGCATATTTTTTAATAACGATGATGAAAGCTTAGATTCGTTGGCAAATGATGGTACCAATCGACGATACTAAGAACACGCTTGTAAAAAAGAAAGCAATTCTTTAATGTTTCTTGGATCTTTACTGTTATATAATGCTTAAACTTTATCAAGATGTGTCATTATTCCCTGCGGAGTTAGAACATGGCCTAGATAACGCACTTCACTACATGCAAAGTGGCACTTTCCCAGGTTTGCTTTAAGACCGAATTCTGTATGTCGCTGAAAAATATTTTTTAAATCACAAAGATGTTGCTCACAAGTGGGAGAACAGGAAATTATGTCATCTAAATATGCCAACAGGATAGTTTCACCCAGAGAAGCTTTTAAGCGATTAATTAATCTTTGAAACGTTGCAGGAGCGTTTCGTAATCCAAATGGCATGCGTGTAAATTTATACATACCAAATGGTGTAACGAAAGTAGTCTTATCCTGATCAGACGGGTAAAATCCGATTTGCCAATAACCGCTTTGAAAATCAATTGTCGACATGTATTTCATAACTTTGGCCTCATGGAGTATATCATCTAACATTGGCAATTGGTAATGATCAGGTTTGGTGATAGCGTTTAGTTGGCGAGGGTCTATACAGACCCGAATTCCACCAGTCTTCTTACGGACAATAACCACAGGAGCCGCCCATGGAGATTGGCATTCTACAATTACTCCTAGTTCAAGCATCTTAGATATTTCATATTTGAGTGCTGCTTTCATAATAAATGATAATCGATAAGGAGGAATGGCGATAGGGTCATGGTCCTCTATATAAATTCGATGGACAGCACATGGTGTAGCACTAGTAGGCTCTTCAAAGATAGTTTTGTTCTGAACTAGAACATTGCTGGTTCTTTTCGTTGATCAGTAGTAAGACCAATACCATCAGACTCTCTTACAATTTTGAGATCTATTGAAAATAGTCATACATATTTTCAGCTTGAAGTTTCCTAGATTTGGCTGGAGATACACATGAGCTAGATAAGTCGTTAGGCTTTGTTGGTGAAGGTGCTGTGTTACTAAACATAGGCTGGATGAAATGAGGAGAGCTTGCTGTTGGTGACAAAAACAATCCATCAAGCCACTGTCGTTTAGGCACAAATCTACTTGTTGGAAATTTTTCCTCAAGCAATTTCTGTATTAACTGTGGCGATTCACTATTATTAGTAGAACGGTGTTTTTGGTAAAGGTGATACAATTTCCTTCTCTTCTATATATTTGATGAATGGTTTTTTATACTTTATTTAATTTTATTGAATCTCAATGTGTGTGGGGATGTCTGACTAGTTTGTTTTCGTATTTGGACGTGTACGTTTTAACTTCTTTGTGGATAATGGGAACTTTGAGATCCCTATGTATGTTTTCATTTCTTATGTACCAGGGGGCGCATACGATATGAAGTAACATCCTAGACTGTCTTCTCTGTAACTTCTGGATGTTTTGTGCACTGGCAGCACCCCACAGCTGAATACCATATGACCATATTGGCTTTATAACGGATTTATATAAAAGGACAAAGTTGAGTTAGGACCTATTAGCCAATGCAGTTGATTTGTTCGATGCTTTATGGACGTTATTTTTGCCTCAATGTGCCGTGGCCAAGTTAGGCGCCGATCTAGATGGATACCTAAATATTTAACGTGTGTTTCCGCTGGAACCGTGGTATTAGTTATTGTGATTGGTGGACAATTTTGCCTTCTAAGGGAAAACGTTACATAAGCACATTTTGATGCATTTACCTTTATTCTCCACTGTTTTAGCCAGTCTTCTAGCTTATGAATATGGGACTGCAGTTTTTCAGATGCATCCTTTGGATCATTACTGACACTTATAATTGCAGTGTCGTCTGCAAAAGTTGATGTATATGTATGTGGGCTTGTCGGCATATCCGCTGTATAGATAATATATAATAGCGGCCCTAGCATACTACCTTGAGGTACTCTTGCACAGATTTTCCCATTTCTTGAAAGTTGATCCTTTGACCTTACTTTAAAAGTTCTATCTGACAAATAGCTTTTTATAAGCGTGTGGGTATTTTCAGGAAGATCCCGAGCTATTTTAGTAAGTAGTCTATCATGGCAGACTTTATCAAATGCTTGGGAAATGTCTATAAATAAAGCTGAACAGTATTGCTTTCTTTCAAAAGCCGATCTAATAATGTAACGATTCTATGGGCTTGTTCAATTGTACTATGCCTTGTTCAAAAACCAAACTGAAGATCTGGGATAACGTTTTGTTCATTTGGAAAAGGAGTTACACTCGAGACGAACAATTTTTAAAATACCTTCGACAAACTGACAGTAGGCTAATAGGCCTGTAGGATGTAATCTGGCTTGAGTCCTTTCGCGTTTTGGGAATCGTAACAATTCTAGACATCTTCCAAGAGCATGGCAAGAAGCCGACGCGCAACATGGCATTAAATATACAAAGTAAAATTCTTACAGCTGAATTAGGTAAGTTTTTTTTATCATTAATCCTGTTATACGATCAGGTCGAGGTGATTTCTTCATATCCCTATTTTTAATTGCCGATTTAAAAGAAGACAACCGAAATTTCCTAGGTGCATTCACGGTGTCTCTAATAATTGGAAAAGTGGAATTACTTATATCATGTGGTGCGAAAACCTTCTCTAAGTGCTTTGCGAACGCATTTGCCTTTTCACTTGAGTTTTTAGCCCAAGTACGGTCTTCAAGTCTTAGTGGGGATTCGTAAGCAATAGGACATTGTAAGTGCTTTACAGCTTTCCACAGACTATAATCCGTGTTTTTCATTGGATCCAAGCTTTTTAAAAAGTTGTGGATAGCGAATTGGTGTTTCTGTTACAATTTACTGCGTAAGTTTTTTTGACATAAGTTCATTTGCATTTTTATGTGAGGAGAACGACTATTTTGCCATTGTCTTCTTAGTCTTCTTTTCTCAATGACGAGCATCTGAATATATGCTGTTGCCTGGTACGTTATTATTTTAGCTGATGGCTTTGTTGGCGTTGCAGCTATGGCTGCGGCAGTCACGACGTCTGTAAAATGGTCTACAGCTGCTTGAATATCAACTGGATTTCTCAGTGGGATGTTCAAAGGTAAGTGAGAGCTCACATACATTTTATATTTTAACCAATTCGTGTTTCTGTTCGGGTAGAAGCTAAGGGTTTTAGGTACAGTGACAAAACTGTCGTGTAAAATAACAATTGTAAGTGAATGATCAGAAGATAGGTCATAGGATGAATTAACTAAGAGTTGATCGCGTTTGATGTTTTTTAATATAGCAAAATCAATAAGGTCTGGCAACTTATTAAAGTCTGTGGGCCAATAGGTGGGTTTACCGGCAGATACGACGTCAAGCTTGTTTGCTTCAATTGTGTAATACAACTGCCTACCTCTAGCACTAAGGAGTCTGGATCCCCAATATGTGTGCTTTGCATAGCAAAGAACCTGGCAAATTCATGGTATTCAATTTTATGCCTAGGCGGGCAATACACTGATGAGACTACAATTTTAAAATCTGTAAGATTTATGGTCGTGGCTTGCAAAAAGTCCTCCCTGAATTCAGGCAATGGAAAATGCCTTACGTTTTTTCGGACTATAATGGCAGTCCCACAACATGCCATTTCGCTGGGATGTTTGGTGTCATATATAAAATACCCATCAATTCTAAAGCAGTTTTTTATAGTGAAGTGTGTTTCAGAGACTAATAGAATGTCTATATCATGTGCTAGCAGGAACTGTTCTACTTCATATTTAGCTACGTTAGCGTTCCAGAAGCATATTTTTAAGTGGTTCATTTTTTGCTAAGCAAAACTTGCAGAAGCGTGTTTTGGGTTCGCATCATTTCCTGAAACATACCCTGCATAGTTGTCATGAAATTATTCATTGTCTGCATTAAGTTCTCCATCGAGCACTAATTGTTAGTGAGCATTCGCATTAGGTATATCATTTCTCAACGTTTGAGCATATGAATAGTTTCGCTTAGTGTGTGGCTGTGTAGCGTGTGTACTAGCAATAGAACCAGCATGAAGCCGAGAAGATTGGGAAGCACTATATGGTTTATATTCATGTTTACGTACGACTTTCGCATTATTTTTTACATATTGAAATACTATGCAGCCCCTGTAATTTGCTGTATGGTTTTTCACCACAGTTGCTACATTTTTTTACCTTGGGGTCTGTTTTGGAAGAAGTGCATTCCAAAGTCAGGTGCGCATCACCGCAAACAACGCATACAGATGGTAGCTTGTAGTAGGTTTCAGTGTGTCCGAATTCCTGGCAGTTGGTACACTGACGGGGACCGTCACGTTTTAGAGGCTATTCCACCGTTATTCTTCTGTTTAAAAAGTAGCGCAAATTATATATAGGATGAACCGAGTTTTTTGATTTAAGCTGCAATGCGTTAAACACGATTTCAACACGATGCATAGGTTGGGGAACTTTATTTTTATTTAGAATATTGTGCATTGACCTTATGACATTACCTTCCACCTAAATGGCCCTTTTTGTCTCCTCAGTGGAACAGAACTATCAATGCCATTTATAATGACAATCAAACCTTTAGCACTTTTAGTCACTATCACTTTCTGGCGGCGTTTGATATTCCTCGTCAGCACTGTTGTCTTCTGTGGTAGCTTCCGTAGCCCCTAAGATGGGCGACAATAAAGTAATCTTATTTCTAAGATTATAAAAATTGTTCATTTAAGAACAATATACTGGCGATGACAACAAACGCAGGCTATTTTGAAATAAACTCTAAAAAGTAGCTTCAAAACTTAAACCCGTCCGGTACTTGTACTGGACAAAGCTGTTTGTTGTATGAAGACCAAAAGCAGAGTGAATTTATTAAGCAAATGATGCTGCTTATATACTATTTTATAATACTTAGTTGCATATACAAGTACCGAATTCTAAACATAAGCATAGTTTGAAATAAATCGTTCTAACAGAGTTGTATTTAAATAAAATCCGTTAATTTCAAAAAGTACGTTAAAACTAAATTTAAACAATAAAATGAGTAATGTTTGAAATTAATTAAATATAATTCATTACGTTAAATAAAATTATAGAAATAAAAGATAATTGAAAATAATAAAAATATTGGGCTGCTTCAAATCCGTTATAAAACCAATATTGTCATATGGCATTCAGCTGTGGGGTACTGTCTGTGCATCAAACATGATAATTTTATGTGTCCGTGGTTTAGTACAGACGTACGGAACGTTTCGCGCGTAAATAATATTAAAAAAAAATTCAATTGAGCAAGTGAAGAAACACAAGAGAAGATTTAGAGGAAAAAAATAATAATAAACAAAAACAACAACATAATATATATATTGAGTGTTGTATATAAAATTAAAAAGCGCATGGTTAAAAATTCCAGTGATAGTACATAAGTATACCAACATTAATAAAAAAATAAAAAAAGATAGTAGCAACAATGCTTAGTACTCGTTTAGTTATAAAAATTCTAATAATGCAACGAACAATATAAATAATAAGAAAAAATGACAGTGGTTTTTTAACCGCTACTATACCAAATATAGTACATCAAACCAACGAAACAGGTAATATAAAAAATCATATACAAAAAGTGCAATCAGTTATGGATGGATATATAACCATAACCAAAAGAAAGGCCAGTCCTAACTCTTCCCAACACCGCGAAACCCTTCAAAAGTGCTAAAGTAGCTACAAAATCGTCAAGTGAAAGCAGATTCTCTGTGTTTGCTACACCGGACGATGAAGATGCCGAAACCGCAGCCGGGGAACAAATACCTCCTCCGATTTACTTGCGCGAGCAAACATCTAATGAAATTGTTAACATGTTATACCAAATTGTCGGTAAGGAAAGCTTTTATGTATCTTCTATATGAAGAGGACAAATTTAAGAAACAAAGATTGAAGCATATATGGAAAAGAGCTATCGGCTAATCATACACCTACCAATTATAAAGTGCTAAAGGCTTTAATATTGTTATAAAAGGAATTGACAATTCTGTTTCCAGTGAGGAATTAAAAAGTGCAATTGAAGCGGAAGGTTATGTCGTTAGGGTAGTGCACAATCTCCTAAATTATAATAAAGTTCCACAACCAATGCATCGTGTTGGGATTGTGTTTAACTCATATAAAATCCAAAAGCTCCGTTCGCCCTATTTACAACTTATTTCACCTTCTTAAAAGACGAATAACTGTAGAAGAGCATTTAAAACGTAATGGTTCCCGTCATAGTACTAATTGCCAAGAATTCGGGCACAATAACACATACTGGAAGTTACCTTCTGTATGCGTGGTTTGCGGCGATGCCCGCCATACTTCTGAATGCACTTCATCCAAAACTGATTACAAGATTAAAAAAATGCAGCAACTGTGTGGAAAACTACACTGCAAATTACAGGGGCCGTAGTATCTTCTAGATTGTAAAAAATGCGAAAATAGTGCGAAAGCCTTAATTCGAGCTACATAACGTCTCCCGATTTTCCAGACTCCCTGCTGGTTCTATTGCTAGTACACAACACACATTCAATATGCCAAACTATACGTATGTACAAACATTGAGAAATGATTTACCTAATGTTGACGTAAAAATTAATGTGCCAAAACATTCATATGCAGACGTCTTAAAAGAGGGTGCAAGGATACCTATTACGAATAAGTCGAGCTGAATCGAATATCTTATGCAAACAATCAACACTTTTATAACAATAGGGGAACTCACTCTTGGTTGCAAACAACCCTTGCAAATGTAGGCAGTCTACCAAATATGCTACATTTTGCAATACCATAACAACAAAATGTATGCAACTAGGATTTGCTACACGTGAGCAAATATGCTATGGCAAAAATCATTGCAAATCGGTAATTTGCAATGCTAAAACAACTGTTTATTTCATTTTATTATTAAATCAAAACAACTAGACACCTGCGCTAACAAAGTTTCACGGCGGTAGAACCGTCTCAACAATTGCCTGTGAAGAATTAAAATTGAAGCTAACACTGTTAAAAAAATGTTTGCTAAATAGTAAGAATTAAAATATCAAACAAAGCTCCATTAATTGATAAAAGTTTTGAGAAAGTTTATGCACACACCAAAAACTTTCTTTGCGTACACATTTTTTTGCGGCTAGCTTATTGCATTCGACAAAGTTACTTTATGTACCTCTGTAATAAATTTGCTAAACGCTTAGAAATGTTACTCACGCTTTGTAGCAGAAAATCATACTAAGTGTGCAAAATTGCAGATATGCAACGAAGAGTGATTTCCGCTAATGTTTCAAGAAATGATGTGCGCCCAAAACATGCTTTTGCGAATTTTGCTAAGCTAAATTTAACCAAATGAAAATCTGCTACTGAAACGCTAACGGACACAAAACTGAAGTAGAACATTTTCTGCTAACACAGAAAATAGATATACTCTTTATTCTCTGAAACACACTTCCCACACGAAAAATTGCTTTAGAATTAATGGGTATTTTACGTATGACACCAAACTTCCAAGTGAAAGGGCATGTGGTGGCACCGCCATAATAGTGTGCAAAAACGTAAAGCAATTTCCAATCCCAGAATTCAGCGAAGACTTTCTACAAGCTACCATTATACATCTTACTGACTTTAAAATTGCGGTCTCTTCTGTGTATTGCCTGCCTGGACATAAGGTTCAAAGCGATCAATTTGCCATATTCTTTGCTACTTTAGGACAAATGTTTTCTGTAGCTGGAGACTACGATGCAAAGCGAATTGTGGCTCTAGAGTTATTAGCCCTCGTCCTTCTAGGCAGCTGTATAACACAGTTCAAGTTAATAAGGTAGATGTAGGCAAACCCACCTATTGGCCAACAGACTTTAAAAGCTGCCAGACTTTTTGATCTTGCCATTATAAAAAACATAAGACGTAATCAAATATTAGTTAGTTCATCCTACGATTTGTCTTCTGACCATTCACGTATAATAGTTACTTTATAAGACTTTCTTAACTACACTACACGCTTTTATTTTTTACCCAAATATGAACCCGAATTAGTTGAAATATAAAATGTATGTGAGCTCACACCTATATTAGACGTCGTGACTGTAGCAGCTAGACTTGCAACACCAACGAAACTATCAGTTAAAGGAAATTCATACCAGTCATCAGCTGTTATACAAATTCTTGTCAGGGAGACCAGAAGGCTTAGAAGACAATGGCGGAGTATTCGTACTACAGACATATAGATCAAAATTAAATTGTGCCAGAGAACTTATCGTAACAAATTGTGGTAAAAACATGATTCTGCTATCGAGAGGTTTTTAAAAAAATTTGAATCAAATGAAAAACACGGATTATAGCCTATGGAAAGCTGTGAAGCACTTAAAATATCCTGTTGCCTTCGAATCCCCACTAAATCCTGAAAATCGCACTTAAGCTAAAAACTCAGATATAAAAGTAAATGCCTTCGCAAATCACTTGGAAAAAGTTTTCACAACACGTAATATAAATAACTTCGGTGTTCCAAATATTAGTGACCCTGTTAATGATCCTATGAAATTTGGGCTATCTTTACTAAAATTAACAATTAAAACTTTAGATATAAGAAAATCACCCGAACCTGATCATATTACAGGATCAATGATAAGAAATTTACCTAATTATATTAAATTTATACTATTCGTAATGTCGCGAAATGGCTTCTTCCCATGCTCTTGGGAGAAGTCCGAAATCGTTATGATCCCTAAGCCAGGAAAGGACATAAGTCCGATTATGTCATACAGGCATATTAGTCTGCTTTTAATTTTATCAAAATTGTTTGAAAAATTATTCGTTTGCTGCTTATCTTACTAAGCAGCACATTATCCAGAACATCAGTTTGGTTTTCGTGCAAAGCATAGTACTATTGAACAAGTCCATAGAATTGTCACCGTTATTAGATCGGCATTTGAAAATAAGCAATACTGTTTAGTAGTATTTGTTGTTAATTCCCAGACGTTTGATAAAAGCTGGCATGATGGACTACATACGAGAATAACGCGAGTTCTGCCTTAAAACTTCTACAATCTTCTGAAGAGGTATATGACAGATAGAAGGTTTAAAGTAAGGTCAAAGGACCAATTTTCTAAAAGTAATAAAGTCTACGCAGGAGCCCCCAAGATAGAATTTTTGGGCCGCTATTATGCCAATAACCTCAAATTCATATATGTACCTCAACGTTTGCAGACGAACAACTTCAGTCTCATATTCATGAGCTAAAAGACTGGCTGAGGCAGTGGAGAATAAGGTAAATATAATAAAATGTGCTCACGTATCGTTTTCCCTCAGATCCAATTTTATTGTATCTATTCGTTAAAATTCCTGTATATATAAAGTTTATATTTTATACTTGTAAATAATTCAATACATTTTACTACGTTAATACGTACTTTTTTAGTGTAAAAGCTAAGCGTATTAAAAATATTTTCTCTTATTATGTGTGTAAAGAACTTTACTATAATTTCGATCAGTCTGATTTTTGTAAAAAATAATAAAGAAAATGGCGCTAATATTATTTTGCGCGTTGATATGTAATTGGTAATAAAATAACCGGTAATTGAAATAAAAAATGGGTAATCGGTCGACAGTGGTGATAACAATATAAATATATATATATTAGAGATAGGATTTGAATACTTATTGTGAATTTCTGTTTGAAAGATTAAATAAAATAAAAACTAAAAACAAACAAAAAAAATAATAATTGTTCTAAGTTGAGACTTTCGTTTTATTAGAAAGTGTAACATTTTAATAGCAATATTAAAATTAAACTATGTGCATTGTGGTTGTTACACCTAGTACTAGGACGATTACACAAACTTCTTTTGCTAGTCCAAAAAATATATTTTGAGTATCCTGCATTCATTTTTATTTTTTATTTAGTAATGTAACGACATAAACGATCAAGTGGAGACTACGAATTTAGAATTTTACCTTGCGGCGCTGTTGCAGACCAATAAGTCGTAGTGTTATCTGCAAAGAAAGCATAGCTGCACCAATGAATGTAGATTAGCACAACCAATAGTGTATAACTGCGGTCATAAAACCGAGCGTTGAAGCACACCAGCTGAAGCACCATACAATTCCGAATACACTTTATTAACTTATATAAAAAGGTCGGAATTAATGTATAAAGTAAACTCAAATGCAAAATTGTGTCAAAAGCTTTTTCAATATCCAGGCAACCCACAGCAATAGATTTTATTGTTATTTTCTTTCTTAATAAAGCTTAAAATACGTTCGACTTGTGGTGTTGTATTATGAAAAGGCCTAAAACCAAATATCTCGGTGGGAATTATATATTTGCCATCTATATATTGCCCAAGCTTATTTTAATGATTTTTTTTTATATTTGACCAACTTAAACGGCTTATGGGACAACAACTGGGCTTACAAGGTTTTAAAATAAGAATATTTTTCGCCAATCGCGATTTTTTAGGAATACATTTTTTACTCCATCTATACCGGATGATTTTCTCGTCTTTAGAACTTTCAATATATTCAGTTTCTGGTGTCATCACACTAGTACAGTTGAGATTAATTATTTCGTAAAAAAATTCTTTCTGTTACAGGCCATTTAAGTCTAAAATGGCTTCCAAAACTACGACGTAGAAACCTAAAATAACACATCCTGGAACTTATCAGCTCTGGGGAACTTTCTTATGCTGATCTCATAACTACATTTTGGAATTTACTTAACGTATTATCACTATGACCAATACTCAAAAAAGTCTCATTATTCGGTGTCTAGGAAGATAAGATAAAATTTTTCTAGAAAAGCTACTTAAAATCCAAATTCCTAATGATTTTTCTGCGAGCAGATGCATTATTCGGTGTCTAGGAAGATAAGATAAAATTTTTCTAGAAAATCTACTTAAAATCCAAATTCCTAATGATTTTTCTGCGAGCAGATGCATTTATGTAGAACATAACCGACAGGTGATCAGAGAAAAGTGCATTTACGAAATTTGGATGGCACGAAATATCTGAGGTATTAGTAACTATGAGATTGAGAGTTGATAGCTGGCACCACAGGGTAACCAGAGGTGAAGACTTTGACACATAAAAAATAAAAAACTCAGTTTTTTTACTATGGGTTCTGTTAGAAAGAGACAAATATTGCATTTTGCGATGAAATACAGGAAAACACGGCAAGAAAATCAAAACCAAAATCTAAAAACAAAACTAAGGCTCTGAGCGAATGAGACGGATAGAGAAAAAGATCACTATACTGTCGTTTCACCTCTGGTTACTACTTTGTGGCTGGCACCTCGCGTTTGAGCACGAGTAGGACTACTTAAATAAAAAATTTAAAGATCGCCACGAATAACGTTTCAAATGACAAAATAATAATTTTTCAGGAGAGCAAAAAAACGTATTTAAACGGTTTAATTATCTCATTCTTAATTTTTTTGTTTAGTTTATCAAAAATAATAAAAATAAAATAAATTCCGTTCGTAGCATTTTGTTTATAACTTACAACGTTCTTCCACTGATTGACTCATTGTAAATGCGTTTTGACGGTTATAAAATGCATAATTTTGATGGTTTGGTGTTTGAACAAATGTAAGAGGGTAATTTTAACGGTAATCTGCAAAAAAACAGGTTTTGCAAAATTTGGCTTTTACAACGTTATTCGCGACTTTGCTTCAATTGTAAAAGAGATCTGATATGTTAGTTCGGAGATCACATTCCGATACCAATTTTCTCTAGTAAAACTCTGCAATTTAGATCACCACATAGTACAAAGCTGCCTTGTATGTTAAGAAGCTTTCTCATATTATTCCTCTAGCTCGTTACTTGTTCAGGTGTCCACCAGGAAATAAAGAGAATAAAATTTTAAACTACGGATCAAATCAAAGCCTATCTCTATACCCACATTTTCTATTACCTTTCTTTTAATACACTGTACCAATCTATATCAATTCATTATTTGTAATATTGTTTATTTCTTAAGCTTTCTAATCATAGGATGTGGTTCTATATAAAAAGGATACACATTTATTACCCAGGAAGCTTTTTATCTATTCTTTGGCTTGTTAGCGTTTATATGTTGTGAATTTTAATTATTTATGTATAATTATTCTAATTATTTATGTATAAAAACAAACAAAACATATTAGTGGAAATCACTCTTCGTTGCATATCTGCAATCTTTGCGCACTTAGTATGATTTTCTGCCATAAAGCGTGAGTGTCTTTTTTAAGCGTTTAGCAAATTTATTACAACAGCTGATTTTTTAGAAAATAAAGGAAATTTGTTTTGTAGAATTTTGGAACGAAATTCTCTCATTTCTCCTCAAGTTTGGTTTGGCGACAAACCGGTTTCGGCTATGTGCCATTTTTCTTTCTGAATGAAAACTACATCAAAACACCCTGTCGGAATATCAAATCAAGAAATTTTTTTTTTATTCTTAAATTTCATTTTATTGAATCTTTATACTAAAAGAAATTCACGATAATTCAAATCTTATTTCTAAATTATTATTTACCAGTTATTACCAAGTTAATAATTAATTTTTTTGTATTGAAATCTTAAAAATCTATCTTCTATAGTGTAGCCGTCTCGCTAGGCTGTCTTCCCTGTAGCTTCTGGATGTTTGATGCACAGGCAGTACCTCACAGCTGAATGCCATATGACCATATTGGCTTTATAACGGATTTGTAGAAAAGGACTTTATATTCCAAAGCCAAAGTTGAGTTAGGACTTATTAGCCAATGTAGTTGATTTGTTCGAAACTTTATGGACGTTATTTTTGCCTCAATGTGACGGGACCCAGTTAGGCGCCGATCTAGGTGGATACCTAAATATTTAACGTGCGTTTCCGCTGGAACCGTGGTATTAGTTATTGTGATTGGTGGACAATTTTGCCTTCTAAGGGAAAACGTTACATGAGCACATTTCGATTGATTTACCTTTATACTCCACTGTTTTAGTCATTCTTCAGATGCATCCTTTGGATCATCACTGACACTTAAAATTGCAGTGTCGTCTGCAAAGGTTGATGTATATGTATGTGGGCTTGTCGGCATATCCGCTGTATAGATAATATATAATTGCGGCCACAGCATACTACCTGCACTGATTTTCCCATTTCTTGAAAGCTGATCCTTTGACCGCACTTTAAAAGTCTTCAAGTCTTAGTGGGGATTCGTAAGCAAGAGGACATTGTAAGTGCTTTACAGCTTTCCACAGACTATAATCCGTGTTTTGCATTGGATCCAAGTTTTTTAAAAAGTTGTCGATAGCGAGCATCTGAATATCTGCTGTTGCCTGGTACGATATTATTTAAGCTGATGGCTTTGTTGGCGTTGGAGCTATGGCTGCGGCAGTCACGATGTCTGTAAAATGATCTACAGCTGATTGAATATTAGCTGGATTTCTCAGTGGGATGTTCAAAGATAAATGAGAGCTCATATACATTTTATATTTTAACCAATTCGTGTTTCTGTTCGGGTAGAAACTAAAGGTTTTAGTTGCAGTGACGAAACTGTCTTGTAGGTGAATGATCAGAAGATAGGTCATTGGATGAACTAACAAACAGCTGGTCACGTTTGATGTTTTTTACTATAGCAAAATCAATAAGGTCTGGCAACTTATTAAAGTCTGTGGGCCAATAGGTGGGATTACCGGCAGATACGACGTCCGGCTTGTTCGCTTTAAGTGTGTAATACAACTGCCTACCTCTAGGGCTCAGGAGCATTGTAATCGCCAGCGGCAGCAAATTTTTGTCCTAGCGTAGTAAAGAACCTGGAAAATTCATGGTGTTCAATTTTATGCATAGGCAGGCAATACACTGATGAGACTACAATTTTAAAATCTGTAAGATTTATAGTCGTGGCTTGCAAAAAGTCCTCCCTGAATTCAGGCAATGCAAAATGCCTTACGTTTTTTCGGACTATAATGGCAGTCCCACCACATGCCCTTTCGCTTGGGTGTTTGGTGTCATATATAAAATACCCATCAATTCTAAAGCAGTTTTTTATAGTGAAGTGTGTTTCAGAAACTAATAGTATGTCAATATCATGTGCTAGCAGAAAGTGTTCTACTTCTTATTTCTGTTGGGTGAGCCCGTTAGCATTCCAGAAGCATATTTTTAACTGGTTCATTTTTTGCAAAGCACAACTTGCAGAAGCATATTTTGGGTTCGCATCATTTCCTGAAACATACCCTGCATAGTTGTCATGAAATTGTTCATTGTTTGTATTAAATTATCGATTGAGCTCGAATTGGTAGTGAGGGGTGTCTGTGCACTCACTTTAAGGTCGTGGGCATGTGAATGTTTATGCGCATTAGAACTTTTGTTTGTGCATACGAATAGTTTGGCTTATTGTGTGGCTGTGTAGCTTGTGTACCAGCAATAGAACCAGCATGAAGCCGAGAAAATTGGGAAGCTTTATATTGCTCATATTCAGGTTTAAGTATGAGTTTCGCATTATTTTTTACATATTGAAATACTTTTCACCCCCCGTAATTTTCTGTATGGTTTTTACCACCATTGCTGCATTTTTTGACCTTGGGGTCTGTTTTGGAAGAAGTGCATTCGAAATTCCGGTGCGCATCACTGCAAACAACGCATACAGATGGGAGCTTGAAGTTGGTTTTCGTGTGTCCGAATTCCTGGCAGTTGGTACACTGACGGGGACCGTTACGTTTTAGAAGCTCTTCCATCGTTATTCTTCTGTTTAAAAGGTAGCGCAAATTATATATAGGGTGAACCGAGTTTTTTTCTTTAAGTTGCGATGCGTGAAACACGCTTTCAGCACGATGCATAGGTTGGGGAACTTTATTTTTATTTAGAATATTGTGCATTGACCTTACGACATAACCTTCCACCTATGTATATGGCCCTTTTTATCTCCTCAGTGGGAACAGAACTGTCAATGCTTTTTACGATGACAATCAAAACTTTAGCACTTTTTAGTTGATACGTATAATAGCTTTTATCTGCACCGAGATGACTTGCGATTAGGCGATAATTCTTCTCAGTGTGGGCTTGGATCTTTGTTTCTTGAATTTGACCTCTTCGTATAGAAGCTACATACAAGCTTTTCTTACCTACAAGCTAATACAATATGTTAACAATTTCATTAGATGTTCGCTCACGCATCTAAATCGTGGGAGGTTTTTATTCCCTGAAACCGGGTTTAGCTTCATCATCCGCTGTAGTAAGTGGAGCTTTTGTATTGTTTAGCAGTGCGCTCTTGCTGCGAAGATTTAGGACTGGCCTTCCTTTTCGTTATGATTATATAACGATCCATACCTGTTTGCACTTTTTTTGCAGAATTTTTTATATTACCTTCGTTGGTTTTTTGTACTATTTTTGATATGGTACCTGAAGTGTTTTTTGGATAAATTGTAATTTCTTCTGGTGTCACTTGCAAAAGATAAGTTTATATTTCCGGATAAAGAGCGCGTTAGTTCAATTGGCCTGGCACTGTCATATTTTTTTTTATTTGTATTGTTCACTGCATTATTAGCATTTGTGTAAGTTAATGAGTAATAAGCATTGTTGTTATTACCTTTTATATTTGTTTCATTAATATTTGATGCGCTCATACATTCACTATCAATTGTTCAAACCGGTTTAACCATGCACTTTTTGTTATTGTTTTTTTTTACACACAAAATATTATATTGTTGTTATTTTTTGTTATTTATTTATTTATTATTACTAACTGTTCACTGTTCAATTGAATTCTTAACAAAAATATATATTTGTTATGCGTTTGATATGACGTACGTCTGTACTCAAACACGGTCACTGATGAACTCAAGGAAATGAACAACAAACATCAAATTCTTGATTGTCTCGTAAATAATACAATATTTTTTTTTAATTTCATCACCCCTCCATCTTATTGTTATTGCTTACTGTTTGGTTTTTGTTTTATTATTCTAATTTTCTTTTCAATTTCTTCACCACTCAATTTTCAATTTATTATTTATTTAGTTTCACAGTTGCATAAAGTAACTTAACCGCATGCAATAAGCTAAGCCGCAGCCAGTATATAAATGCTAACACTGTCTCTAAAATGGTTACACAAACAAAGTATTTGATGTGTGCATAAACTTTCTAAAAACTTTTATCAATTAATGGAGTTTTGCTTGATATTTTTGAGACGGTTCTACCGCCGTGTAACTTTGTAAGAACTGGTGTATACTTGTTTTGATTTTAAAAATAAAATGAAATATATATTTGCTTTAGCAATCTGCATCCATTTTCGCCCTAGCATATTTGCTCAAGTGTAGCAAATCTTAGTTTAATATATTTTGTTGTTATCGTTTTGCAACATGTAGCATACATATTTGCTAGACTTGCTACATATTTACAAGTAATTTTAAAGTGTATTGAACAAAAATTTTTACAGGACATATCGAAGTGATATGCCGCTTGCAAATTTGACACTTTTTATAATTAATTTATGCATAACTTATTGTTACGTTTATTACCACAATAAACGTTATTTTGAAGTGTTCGTTTAATTGCAAAATTAAAATACACTCTTCTTTAATGATTTTATCAGTACATAGTTTTATTCGGTACTTAACACTCTTATATACAACTCTTTAATACTAATTGACACTGTACACTTAACACTTCTTTTGTACACACAGATGTTCACTCTTTGAAATCTCAAAGTCAACTACAGCTTCTGCGGTGGACGGCGCCTTTATATACAGATCCCGGCCGCTTCTTGAAATGTCCCGAACAAACGCGAAATTGCGCATCAGTTATTTCAGTTGCTGGCTTAGTAGTCTTGTATGTGTGTTTGTGTGTGTGTGTGTTGTGTATCTTTTGTTTACTTTTGCTTGCTGTAGAAATTGTTTTTTGTTTCTACGTAGAATCGGGGTTCTTGGGGTTTCTGCTACGCAATTTGTTTATGTTATTGCGTAGTTGTACAATAGGTCGTTTCACACATCTTTGACTATTACTTTGTAACATTATTATTATGTTTATTATTTACATATATCAAAATGAAAGCTTGTATCTACAAGGGCCAGTCACCTTCGCTTTATTTTATTTTTAACAGCATTTAAAATTGGCTTTGAATACGCAATGCATACTCTTATATTCAATATATTATTCTGCTTCTATACGATTTACAGGAATTTCTAATATATTGTTACAAAGTAATAGTCAAAGCTGTGTGAGACGACCTATTGTACAAATGTACAAATACGCAATATCCCAAAAACAAAGCAAAAACAAATTGCGCAGCAGAAATTCCATAAACCGCGATTCAGTAAAAAACAATTTCTACAGCAAGCAAAAAGTAAACAAAAGATACACACACACACAAACACATATACAAGACTACTAGGCCAGCAACTGAAATAACTAATGCGCAATTTCGCGTATGTTCGGGACATTTCAAGAAGCGGCTGTGATCTGTATATAAAGGCGCCGTCCACCGCAGAAGAGATAGTTGACTGAGATTTCATAGAGTGAATATCTGTGCGTACAAAAGTGTGAAGTGTACAGTGTAAATAAGTACTTAGTATAGTTGTAAATAGAGTCTTAATTGCCGAATAAAGTTGTGTACTGGTAAAAATCATTAAGGACTGTGTAATTTAATTATTGCAATTAAACGAACCCTACAAAATAAACGTTTATTGTGGTAATAAACGTAACAACTGGTGTCAGAAGTAGAATTGTAAAAATAAAAAGTAAGTAAAAAAAAATTAAGTTTGACGAGCTGAAAGTAGATCAGCTAAAAAAAGAACTGAGCAAGTTTGATCTGCCAACGGCGGGCAATAAGGCAGAACTGCAAAAGAGGCTGATAGAGGAATTCAAGCGACGTGGTATTGACATCGGTCTACATAAATTCGAGGAAAAAGAGGAGCTCGAAATATGTACCCCTGCCACAAACACTAATATGGACTTCAACGTAATGTTGGCCGCTATGATGGAGAAATTTCAAGAACTTTCTAAGATCAACAGCGAAAGACTCTTAGCTCAGGTAGAAGAAAAGTTTCAAGAAGCTTCTTAGAACAGCGAAAGACTCTTAGGTGAGGTAGAAGAAAAATTTCAAGAAGCTGCTAAGATTAACAGCGAAAGACTCTTAGCTGAGGTAGAAGAAAAATTTCAAGAAGCTTCTAAGGCTAACAGCGAAATACTCTTAGCTGAGGTCAGGGCCAACAATGAGACACTACAGGAAATTTCAGAAATTATTGGTAAACGAGTTGAAGCTATAGAACTGAAAGTCAGTGAGTTTGACGAAAAACTCTACGGCATAAAGAGCAATGTGGATGAAAAATTTTCCGGCGTAGACGCAGAACTTCACGAGTTAAAGAAAAAGATGAGCGATCTACAAATTCGAGAAGGACCGATAAGAATAATCTCGGAGCACGCCAGCAACATAAAGGCCCCAAGCTTTGGTGGTAGCGCACCTTTTAATGTCTTCAAGTTCCAGTTCGAAACGGTGGCTAGCAAAAATGAATGGGAAAATGAAGAAAAAGCGATAGAACTAATTCTGGCGTTAAAGGGAACAGCAGCAGCAATCCTCGAAAGCTTACCAGCTGGCTGCAGAAATAGCTACGAAGACATAATGGTGGCCTTGCAACGTAAGTACGGTGGGAACATAAGCGAGAACTGTACAGGATGGAACTACGGGACAGAGTCCAGAAGCCGAATGAAACGCTACAAGATTTCGCGATGGAAATTGAGCGCTTGGTGCAGCTGACTTACCCAAGCGAGAACCATCCATTCCTGGACCAGTTCAAGATAGAAGCATTTGTAAATGGCATACGGGATCTAGATGTTAGATATGCAGTTTGCGCTATGCAGAAGTCGTCCTTTGCGGAAACTATTACGTACGCGCTGGCCCAGGAGACCGCAAAAGTTATATCGAGGCCACAAGTCTACAAGGTGCAGCAACTTGAGGCTGATACGCTAACTTGCGGATACAAAAGGAGCGAGATAAAACAGATTATCAAGCGAATACTTGAGGAAAAAAGCAAATCTCGCGGCAAATGCTTTAACTGCGGTAAGGTCGGCCACTTCCAGCGCAACTGCAGATCTGCAAAGAAAAGATCAAGATACGATTCGCCACCGAGGGATAGAAAAGGCGGAAAACACGATAATGCTGGTGCCTTTTCGAGACGGCCATGCAACGTAGAGCGCAAACACTGTACAAAAGTGGAAAAAAGGGAATGCGTCATCGACGTGTGGCGGACCCATATCAGCTCAGGAGAAGACTGGTCTAAAGAACAGAATGATGACCCCATTTTGGCAAAGATTATATGGGCTAAACAGGATAACAAAAGACCGACCCGTAATGAAGTATCGGCAGAAAGCTCATTAGCAAAAGCGTATTGGGCCCAGTGGAATAGCCTAAAATTAATAGATGGCTGCTTATATCGATCTTGGGAAAGTACAGATGGCAAATTTACAACGGACTTAATTGTCGTGCCCACTTCCAAGATAAAGGAGGTAGTGAAAGAGTTCCATAACGGTCCTAGTGGCGGCCACCTGGGCATTAAAAAAACTGGAAAAGATAAAACAGCGATTTTACTGGGTTGGATGCCAGCAGTCTGTAGCCGATTGGATAGCTAATTGCGAACAATGTATTCCGGCCAAGGGTCCAACAAGAAAAAGTCGCGGCAAGCTTCAGCAATACAATGTAGGTGCACCTTTCGAGCGAATAGCTATCGATGTAGCAGGTTCATTCCCCGTCAGTGACGCTGGTAACCGGTATGTACTAGTGGTAATAGATTATCTCAGCAAATGGCCCGAGGTGTATGCCTTTCCAAACCAAGAATCTAAGACGGTGGTAGACGCATTTGTCAACAATTGGGTGTGTCGATACGGTGTTCCGATAGAATTGCATTCTGACCAGGGACGAAATTTTGAATCCGCCATATTTAAAGAGATGTGCGACTTATATGGCATCAAAAAGACGAGAACCACACCGCTACATCCACAGTCTGATGGCATGGTAGAAAGATTTAACCATACGCTGGAAGAATACCTCAGAAAAGTGGTCAGTACACACCAAAAGGATTGGGATGAGCATATACCTAAGCTGTTACTGGCTTACCGGTCAGCTGTTCACGATTCCACCTCACGTAGTCCAGCGAAAATCCTGTTTGGAACGGAACTGAAACTGCCAGCGGATTTAGAGTTTGGTGTTAAACCTAAACCTGTGTGCGAAGACAATGGAAACACTCTTCAGGCACAAGAAGATCCTCACGAGCTTCATGAGTTTGTCCTTAACCGCATTAAAATGTCCAGTGATAAGATGAAAGCCAGATATGATAGAGCAGCAAACACGGAGGGATTTATCGAAGGACAAATGGTTCTACTGTTTAACCCACAACGCAAGAAAGGATTATCCCCAAAATTGCAAACCCACTGGGAGGGACAATACAAGGTGGTTAAGAGGCTAAATGACGTAGTTTACCGGATACAGAAGTGCCGTAGCCCGAGGTCCAAAATGAAGGTGGTTCACCTTGAACGACTAGCCAAATATTGAAAGGGTGATGTTGAGCCTGTTCGGGACGAAAAAGCTTAAGTGGGCGGCAGTGTTACAAAGTAATAGTCAAAGGTGTGTGAAACGACCTATTGTACAAATGTACAAATACGCAATATCACAAACACAAAGCAAAAACAAATTGCGCAGCAGAAATTCCATAAACCGCGAAGCAAAAAACAATTTCTACAGCAAGCAAAAAGTAAACAAAAGATACACACACAAACAAACACATATACAAGACTACTAAGCCAGCAACTGAAATAACAAAAGCGCAGTTTCGCGTATGTTCGGGACATTTCAAGAAGCGGCTGTGATCTGTATATAAAGGCGCCGTCCACCGCAGAAGAGATAGTTGACTGAGATTTCATAGAGTGAATATCTGTGCGTACAAAAGTGTGATGTATACAGTGTGAATAAGTACTTAGTATAGTTGTAAATAGAGTCTTAATTGCCGAATAAAGTTGTGTGCTGGTAAAAATCATTAAGGACTGTGTAATTTAATTATTGCAATTAAACGAACCCTACAAAATAAACGTTTATTGTGGTAATAACCGTAACAATATGCTTCAACTTAAGCCCAGTAATGCTTTATCAGAAGTCGAACAAAATTTTTTCGTAACTATTATTAAGTTCCAAGCTTTAATAGGTATACATTATTTACTAATATAAGAACAAACGCGAATAAATGATGTTTTAATAACTTGAATAATAATCAGAACTAATTATAGAAGATTTCCATAAAAAGTTTGGCCGATAAGACTTTGCTTTAGTATACTTTTCAAAATATGCGAAAAAAGCAACGCTAAAACACTGCATTTTGAATAAAAAAATATACAAATATGGATATATTGATATAAAGTAAAGGACTCCTATGCCGAACGTTGATTTGATGATCCCGTAATGTAATGTAACTTTAGAATAAACACCTTAGGTGTGTTTCTTTATTTTTTAGATAAGTGGGGTAAACTGAAAATTAACAAAAATTAGTCTCAAATATGTAAAAGTACTATGATAATGAAAATCGGTGGCTCGTTATCACCACACAGTATCAACAACAAAATCGAAGAGATTCAGTTTGTGTTGTTAAATTGTTGTGTGTTTGTATTATTATTTCCTTTTTATTATTTTTACTTTTATGATTATTATTGAAATTGTTTCCAAGAACGTGAACTACCATCTTCCTAATATAACTTTCTATTATTAATCTGAATTTAGTATTATATATTGTAACATAAGTCACAAAAGTGAAGTTAAGACTCACATGAATATTTTTGTGACTTAAGTCACAAAAGTGAGATTAAGACCCACATGAATATTTTAAATTAAGTCTGATACAATTTCGTTGTATAAAGTCAACCGTAAGATAGGGTGCACGAATTCAGTGAATATTGAAATATTTGAAGTTAACGGAAGGAATCATTTCACGAAGTAATTATTAACACAAACACGTCTTTTATACAAATATGATAAACAAGTACAAAAAATTTATGTAACTAATTTTGGTAGCCATAAAAGGGGTATAAAAGAAAGAGTTGGTATAGATTTTAGTGAGTCTTCGCTCGGCTGCGATTGAGGTAAGAGCTTGATATTGGCGGCGTATCACCTTTATTATGTTATTACCAAGATTGTGTCAGCGCTGAGTGAAGAAATATACTTATCGTAAGCGAGCTTGTTTCTGTCAATGGTTTCAAAACTGTTCCCGTGGCGTACCACCGGCTCAGTTAAACTAAAGAGTGCTCTGTAAGATAGTGGCTAGAAAATAAGTCGCGTCCAATTATATCAAGAGAGTGGCTGTGTTGTACCTAGCATAAGATAGGAAATGGTAAATAAAGAGCGAATACTAATATAAGAACGTGTTTCCTTTATCAAGGGTTCAGAAGTAGAAATATTCTCTGACAGAACCTCCTGGAGTGGCGAGTTATATCCCTGCAGAGAAGCATCGTTAGAGTAATGGAGCACTAAAACCATATTTCTTTTCCAAAAAAACTCATAATTAAAATGTAATTTTGTTTACGCCATCCTCGTTTAATACGCCGTAGTTCAATAAAATTAAGTGTATTGTAAGAAAAAAAGCTGAATAGTTGCTATTTTAACATTTATGACCCCATCCCCGCCTTTTTTTAAATTTCCTGTCTTATTTTATTTTGAATTTTAGTAAACCAAAAATTATTTTTGTACAAATTCGAGTTTTTTGGGATTTCATTTTTCTGTTTCAAAATAAAATTAATTATAAAATAATGAAATTTGTTGTTTCTGGTGGATAAGCTAGTCTCTATGCGCATTTCGTTGTTTAGGCTAGCTTTTCAAGTTTGCTGATGATAAGCTCCCACGATTTCTGTTTGCCGTGTTTATTTCTTATTACATTCATTCGTATCCTTATTTTTATTTATCCTTTTTCTGCGCTTAAGGTGATGACAAGAATATATACGTTTCAATATCAATCCTGCACAAAAAAAAAGACATGTCTTAAACCCCAGAATAAAAAACATGGTACAAATTAGGTGATACACATAGCCAAAATAAAAAATAAATATGCAAACGCACGACAGTAAAAACCCGTACGTATGTAAATTATGATGAGAACAAGGAAATAATCTCGGTTCCAAACAAAAAATTATGCCCAAACTAAACAGGAACTTCGACACGTATTCTCCACACAGAAGACTACGAACAAATTTCTTTTCGTGTTTCTGCCGACGTTTTGTCCATGTGGCTAATCAAGATGTAATTAAATAATGTATTTAAATAATGGTAGAGACGAGGAACTGTAGGTGATCAAACTTCGATACTACTGCATTTTGTTTTTGTGAAATTTAGAAATATACATTAACATCTGGTAGTTAAAAAAATTACCTTTTAGGGAGCAAAGGTCATATAACGAATACTGTTGTTCAAGTAACCATTGTGTGTTGCGAAAATTTTTTTTACGCAAAATTAACTTTTCAATCTACAGAAGTTTTTTTTAAATTCTCTTACCTATTAAACACCTATTGTAAACAAACCAAACTTTTTTGTTAATTATTTCCTATCACTTGAAGCCAGGAGAATCTGAATTCTACGTGGAATCATAAATATTTTTGAAACGGAGTAACTGATAGTGCTGTATAAAGAAGGGGGCTAGTTGACGTTGCAATGGTATAGAAAAACTTACCTGCGTGGGTGTTAAATGGATCAGGCTAGCCAAATGTTCACGTTCAGGCGCTGATAAGTACCTCTGTTGTTTAAATCTTCTTTCCAACTCATACACCTGAAAAGTAATATAAAAATACCAACATTTTAAATCTGTAAATATATACTTATTTATACAGGGTTACCCATTTTGCGGTTTCAAAAGTAAACGTAAAAAACATATAAAGTACTTTTTTTCATGGTATTTCTTTTTTATTATAAAGCTTGAACGTTGACATTATGTGTGAAACACTACATCATTTCAATGACCACCACGCGAATTTTGCACACATTGATTCCTTTGAGGTAATTTTCGACCACTTTTTGACACATGTTGGTTTTTAAGTGCTCAAGAGTTAAAGGTTTACCTGCATAAACACGGTCTTTCGCATAGCCCCACAAAAAAAGTCTAATGGTGTCAAATCGCACGATCTTGGTCGCCAGTTGATATCGCCACGACGAGAAATTACTCGGACTAGAAATGTCTCTTGCAATAAAGCCATATTCGCTCGAGTTGTGTGACATGTGGCACCGTCTTGTTCAAACCATATATTCTCCAAGTCGTATTCTTCAATAGCAGCAAAAAAATCGGTTATCATATGACCATAACGCTCCGAATTGACGGTGACAGTCGTTCCATCGTCGTTTTCGAATAAGTGAGGTCCAATCATACCTTCGGACCAAAGAGCGCACCAGACAGTGACTTTTTCTGGATGAAATTGCCTCTCTTCAATTATTTGGGGATTCTCAGAACCCCAAATACGACAATTTTGTTTATTAACGTACCCACCGAGTGAGAAATGTGCTTCATCGCTGAAGAAAATTCTGTTCGAAAAATCGCCGTCCACCGCCTGTTGTTCAAGCACCCATTCCACGTATCTACGACGTTGTGAATAGTCTGCTGGCTTCAGTTGTTGTGTGAGCTGTACTTTATATAGATGTATATCCAAATGCAAAATACGCCATAATGTGCCATAAGACAGTCCTAATTCCTGAGAACGACGAAGAATCGACACATTCGGGTCTTCGCCAACACTTTCACTTACAGCAGCGATATTTTCAGCGGAACGAGCGAAACTATGATACACAGGCTTTACAATATCTCTAACCGCTCCAGTCTTTTCAAATTTCTTCACAATTTTACCAATTGCTTGCGTAGGTGGACGATTATGTGGCTGTGACGGAATCACCATTTTTGTAGTAGGTTTTGATTATTTTTATGCGTTGTGTGATAGTTAAGTGATCCATTTTAGTCAATGTCAGACTTTCAACTGGAAAGAAAAAAATTGGTTTAACAACTTAGTTTGACAGATGTCGAATTCCAGTCCTATACTTTTGAAACCACGAAATGGATAACCCTATACAATCATAGATATCTTTCTGTTAGCAAATCCTTGCTGTTCTGTGTTGTCTGTAAGTCAGGGTGAAATATTATTACTCCTATGGTATATTCAGGTTCTGAAATTAATTTTATACTCTTTAACATAAATTTGTCGAACTAGATTTGTGTTATGTTAAATAGTTTACTGTTAGTCTTCAGTTCGTCTGCATATGATAATAAAAAATAGAATAACAAAATTATAAAGTGGTGCAAACTTCGTTCTAGTTCCAAAAAAATTTTTTTCATATTTCCCTTGTCTTGATGAATGGGTGAAATAGATGTTTACAGTAGAAACAAAATTAGTGGAAAGACACAAATAATGTTGATAACGTGCGTAGCGTTATAGCAACTTTATTAAACAAAAAATTTAGACTTGTTAATATAAAGACTACAAAATCCACTAAACGCATTTTTTTCAATTTCCATCGTTGGTTTCAAAAGATCTAAAGTTATGCGCATTCTTCTACCAAATATAATATCGGCTGGCGATTTTTTATCGGGTGTATTAGGATTTGCTGTTGACCGGTAGTTTTTTAAAAACGTATTTAAATTTTCATATTTAGTCCCCTCTCCATTTTGCTTAGCAAGCATCCTTTTGAAAGTGTCGACAAATCTCTCAGCTTGTCCATTTGACATTGGGTAGTAGGGGCTGGAACAAAAGTGCTTAATATCATTTTGAGCTAAAAATTCCTCGAATTGTGCGCTTTTAAAATGCGTTGGATTGTCGGACACAATTATTTGCGGTAATCCGAAACGAGCGAAGACATCTTTGAGTATTTGAATTGTTTGGAGCGTGGTAATAGTTTTTGTTGCTACTTGAAAAGTGCATCGACTATGACAAGGAAATATTCTCCTTCTATTGGACCAGCTTAATCTACGTGTACACGTTGCCAAGGTTCCGTTGGCTTAGGCCATTGTTGCAGTAAAGTTTTTGTTGGCATTTTAGCGACTGCTGCACAATTATTACAGTTTTGAACCAGTGTTGTGATGTCTCCATCTATGTTTGGCCAATAGACGTAGCTCCTATCAATTACTTTTGACCTATCTATTCCTGCATGCCCATGATGAATTTGTTTAAGCACCCTTTTTCGGTAAATTGAGGGAATAACAATCCTGTTACATAATAACGGTGTTTGCAATAGAAAAATCTTCTTTTATATTAAAATATGGCCTTAGATCTACATTTGAAATGCTATCAGGCCATTTATTTTCAATGAAATAATAAATTTGTTTTAAAATGGGGTATTTTTGTGTTTCATACTTTACCGTTTTGTGTGTTATTGGTAATTTGTCTAAGTTTTCACATAAAACTTGGTTAACTTCATCCTCGAATTTGATTGCGGCAATAACATACCCTTCATTGTTTGACAGTTGTGTATCAAGGAGACTTGATAACACATCCGCATAACCAAAACTAGTAGTTGAAATAAAACTAATTTCAAAATCGTATGCTAACAGTTGTACTGCCCATCGCTGCAGTCGGTGTGCTTGAATTTGCGACCAAATACCATCTTATGAAACTTTGTTACTGCGAAGACCAAAACTAATGCTTCATTTTCTATTTGACTGTAAGATTTTTCAGCGGGGGTCAAAGATCTTGAGGCGTGACAAATAGCTTTAACTGTACCATCTGCATACTCATGAAGAATACATGCTCCCAAACCATAGTTTGAGGCGTCAGCTGCAACTATTATATTCTTCGATGGATCATAATGGGTTAAAAGTAATTTTGAAGAAGGAATTTCTTTTAGTTAAAAAAAAAGAATTGCTATGAATTCATTTTTGTACATAAACCAAACTTCCCACCGAAAACCTCTGAAAAAGAGTTTTTTAAAAACGAAATTTTTTCATTTAAATTACCATCGATTTCCACAGAATTGCATATATTGTTTATCGACAAATCATCTAGTTGTAAAGCTTCGATCTAATCAAGTCCCAAAACGTTCAAATCATTTAACGGTGTCACGTAGCAAGTTACCATATCATGTCTGTCCCGAAATTTGATTGTAGCCTCAAATTGAAATGAAAGAGGTAATTTACCCATTGCGCTCTTGGCGGTATTTCTTACTTCTGTAGTTTTGTCTACACAGAGTTTTTTAAAAGTGCTTTCTGAAATGATCGAAATGTCAGAAGCCGTATCTAGCTGTAGTTCAACCATCGAATTATTAATTTCAACACAAATATATTTTCTTTGCGTGTTAATTTTGTTAACAGAAAAAATGCTTTTAGTTTCAAAATTGGTACTTTTTGCTTTTTTAATAAATGGCTTTTGTTTTGAGTTTGTTTGTTTATTTTGTTTGAGTTTGTTTTTATTTTTAAAAACGTTACAGTACCCCTCTTTGTGACCAACCATACTGCACTGTCCACATTTATGCTTCTTATATGAACATTCATTTGCAAAATGCATTCCCCCACAAAACCATTATGGCACAGATTTTTGCTTTTTGTTTGTGTGAATTTGTTTTACCTGTGCGTAATATTTGGGCTTTTCTATGAGATTTGTGTCCACTTTGAGGTTAATCAATCGCTGACACTCGGTAGAAAGTAAATCCAGAGTTACTTTATCTCCTTCACTCTCCAACTTGTTCAACATTTTATTTAAAATTAAACATTTGAACTAGTATAATGTAAGATCTTTTAATTTGAAAGATTAACATTGTCGGTTAACGATTCCGGCATACGTTACAATATCTGTTGTTGCTTCTTTTGTAATTTACATACAATTGTACCTTATGTTAACTTGTGAAGTCTGAAGACCAAACAAGGTTGTGAGCTTTTCCACAGTTTCTTTAAATTGCAAATCACGAGCATGTTTAGGCAAAATATAATTTGTAATTTTCTGTGCACCATTGGACTAAGTTTTCTAAGTAACAAACGAACCTTAACAGCGTCATCTAATTTGGCAGCGTCTGTGGTACCTTGCGTACCACATGTCGAATGTGAGGTTATGTTCATTATGATAAAACTCCGTGATGTTTGAAGAAGGTCCTCTATAAACACTATCACCTTTTACAGTAGATGCCCTTTTATCTATAGTGAGTTTCTTCATTAACTCCTGCATAGCCAAATGATCTTCATGATGTTGCTTCTTTAATTGCTGTAGAAGTGAATTTATAGCAGCTTCCATGTTTCCGCTTTATTGTAATTTATAACTACAAATGAAAATTTTGTTTTATTTTTTATTTTCTTTTTCTAAATTTAAATTAACTTAAATATTTTGCATTTATAATTTTTTTCCCTCGTCGCCAATGTTGTAATCTTCAAACTTCTTTTATTCGCTTCTCAAATTCATCTAGCTTTTACAATTGCATCTTACATACTAATACTAATAAAGAAAATTCATAAATTCATATACATGCTTTTGTTTAGGAAATGTTCAGAAAACATATAAGATAGGGTAACCCAACACTTACAAATGCGACCGCAATATAATACCTTGGGAAACTCCTACAGAGAATTTCCCATTTTTTGAAAGCTAATTACTTTAAACGGTCCATATGTATGCTAAATTGCTCTTATGAAGCTTGTGGGATTTTTAAGAAGAACTCGAGCTATTTTAGTGAGAGAATATCATGCCGAACTTTATTAAACGACTTGGAAATCTCAATATATAACGCTGGACAGCATTTCCAATTTTCAAATGCCGATTAAGTAAGGTTAACAATTCTATGAACTTGCTCAATAACAAGAATGATGGACATATGCCGTCACACAAACTATGTTCCTATTGGCTAACATTTTTTAGCTGTCAAACAAAATAGTTGGGTAAATATAACGGTAAAATACTTTATAATTTTTCTCTTCGAATTACTTGAGAGTGAAAAATAAACAACTTTTATAATACGTTGTTATTTTATTGAATTATCTTTCGTGTATTAGTATTTTTGTATCGTATGCATTAGGTATCCTTATTCTAAAGTATATTCTACATATAAAAACGGCTTTTTTACTACCCCATTCGCTACAATATCCTTTGCTTTCTCCAAATGTGTTTACGCGCATAGTGTAACCTCCATTATTGTTCAGCTGACGTTTTAACATAACTTTCGATACATTTTTTGCGGATCTATATTAATTCATTTTTTTAATTTTATATACTTATATACTAATATTACTTAAAAACTCGTATTTAGGCAAATTAATAAATCCCCTCATATTTAATCCATATATAACATTTTTCTAACCCGTTTATTATTTCAATATTTTTGAAGGCAAACATATTTGGTTCTTCGAACCGGATTCGAAGCCTAGAAATATTGTTAAGAAAACGTTCTATTGCAGAAACCCCGTGAGCAAATTTCCCAGTCCGTTTGGATTATTTAATCAACCCTTATTTTGTCATCCCCTAATTCTACCAAATAAATTAAAAAGTTACATACGTAATTTCATTTATCTATATATATAAAAGTGAAACTTTGTCTGTGTGTTAGCTATAGACTCCGAAACAGTAAAGCCAATCGAAATTAAACTTTGGCAAGTTGTTGCACACATTCCAGGGAGTGTTTATGGGTGGTAATTTAAAAAAAGTGGGCGGGGCTACGCCCATCTACACATACATAAATGAAATGCGCCCATACTAAATAAATAATAATTTTTAAGCTACTTGCACTTCACCGATTTTTCTGAAACTTTGCATACATATTGAACTCTCATGATTATATAATTTCGTGATTAGAAAAGTGGACAGGGACACGCCCATAAAAAAAGTTATAATTTTGAGGTACTTGCACTGGACCGATTTTTCTGAAACTTTGCACACATATTGATCTCATTAAGGGGCGTAGCAACGCGCGCCGGGCTTGGCTATTTGAATGTAAAAAAAAGTGAGTGATAATATAAATAGAAAACAACATAACTCTGGTGTTGAAACAATAAAATAAGATAAGTTCCGACAAGTGTCTCTAAAAAGAAAAACACACACAAACAAAAGCTGTGCTTCAGAATAATAAACCGTCAGCAAAACACAAAAGGTTCATTTTGCTGCTACAGTGTTATACGTACATATATAATTTTTACCCATTTGTTATTCGCGCCGCCTGCTAATGTCATTTTAAAGAAAATAAGTTAAATTGGAAAAAAGTCCTATTCTTAGTGATTCTTTCTTTTATTATTAAATCCTGTACATTTCTCTCGCACAGAAATTTGGCTAGTCAAGACCGTTGAAGTTCATGGTCGCTTCATGTACACATAGAGTTGTCCGAACAATAGTTCGCACATATCTGTAATGATATTACACAAACAAAATATACATGCAAAATAAAAAGTAGGCATGTGTGTGTTAACACGTTTATAAACTATGAAAAAGAATCCATACAATCTCGATGCTAACCAAGACGTAGTGATATAGTATAGGGTGTCTGGTAGCAGATTTATATTTTCAAACTCAAATAAAAACGTAAAAATTGGCACAAAGTTTTTATAAGAGCATTGAACAATAGAATGGAAATGCGGTTTTATATTTTTTACAGAGTATGTCATCCAGATGTCTTCCGTCGAGTTGAACACACTGTTCAAAACGAATCCTTGTGTCCTGTGCTACACCTTGCAGTAAAATTGGTTCAATTAAGCTGATTTCTCGACGAATATTTTCCTTTAAAGCCACAAGATATTGGGGTTTGTCATTATAAACCCACTTTTGGAGGCAACCCCATAAAAAAATCCATGGGAGTTAGATCGGGTGACCTCGGTGGCAATGGGATGTCCCCAAAGCGACTGGGAAATTTTCCGTGGGCAAATTCATCGAAGCTCTGGCTATGCGTGCAGTTGCTCCATCCTGTTGAAACCACGAGTGTGAAGCGTACGATGGATGAGGTCGCAGGTTTGGCAAAAAGAATTCAGTGATCATACGTCGATAATTTTCACCCTTGACATTCGTCGCCTGGCCTCGAGAATTTTCCATTTTTTTCAATTATCTCATGCGTGTATAAGGCACTCAAAGCAGTTACCCTGGGGCTATGTAATGTGGTTTGTTTGTTTTAATCGAATGTTGCGAGTTCTTGGAGACCAGTAACTTGCTTGTTGACTTGGCCGTTTAAGTGAAAATGAGCCTCGTCGCTCCAAAAAATGGGATTTACAGTGCGAGAACACTCCAACATCGTTTAAAAATGTTTCTTGCATACATCAAAGTCACTTTCTTTCAGTTCTTTAACGATTTGAATATTAAAAGGATGGAACTTCTTAAAAATTTCATTAATAATCGCTCTTGAAAGTCCCGGTAAGGCTGCTTTTTTCCGTATTGAAAATCGCAGATTTTCACGTAAACTGCTTTCAACCAGTTCAGTGTTTGCGGAAGTTTTTGAAGATCGACTGAGCCCTGGCCGTGGGTCATTCATAGCCGAAGCAGTTGCGCGGAATCTCTGCACCCACGAACGAATTAAATTTACACTAGGTACATCACGTATTCGCCGAATACCGAACTTTGAACAAAATTGTCGACGAGCAATTACGTAAGAATCATTACTCCTAAAAAATGTCTCCGCAGAGAACGCGCGATGCTCACTTGACCGCTTAATACTTTTTTAAACAATAGTATATAAATGTATAAATTTACCACCAAAAAATAATATTTTTACACTTTAGTTTTATTGTCAACAAAACCCGGCGGACATACGCGAGTTTCGTAAAACATTTACATAGTGAAATTTATGTAATTATTCTAAAGAAACTACAAATAAAACAATTTTCAATAATTTCACAGTACCCCGTGCTACTGTGAGTTGTTTTTCTTTTTGTTTACAAAGAATAAGAATGTAAGCTAGCAGTGTATTTATATCGTTTATATTATCACTTACATATACAATTATAAAAACATTAGTGTTGCAACATATTACCCGTGCGATTAAACCAGTTACAATTAGTTTATTGTGGTAAAGTGCAGTTTTTCACCTGCAATTTGTTTTACTCGGTAAAATTAAATAAATTTGTTCACGTAATCTAATTTCGAAGTGTAATATATAATTTGCGCCATTAATAAATATACACTCATATATTTTTAAGCTTTAATTTTATTTCATTGAATATTTCTAAAAGAAAAGTACAATAAGTATTAAAATGTTATCTCTAAAATAATATTTATTAATTATTACTAATGTAATAGCTAATATACTATCTATTATTGGGTTTGGTGAACCGTCTCTCCAGACTCAATGTGTTGCCTCTGTTGCCCGTGAAATTGTTATAATTTGCATACAAGAGTGTTATGGTAGACCTATAGTTTGTTGTATAAGTTTTTACTTCTTCTTGAAGAGTAGGAAATTCTCGATCTTTATGGATAATTTAATTTCTTAGATACCAGGGGAGGTGCGTAATTTAAGTACTAAAAACTTCTGAATGCTTGATGCGCACGCAGTACCCCGTAGCTGTATGCCATATTACCATATTGGCTTTATTACGGTTTTGTATAAGAGGACTTTGCACACCAAAGCCAAGGTTGAGTGAGGACATATTAACCATTGTAGTTGAGTTGTTCACAGTTTTTTGGCAGTTAGTTTTGCTCCAATATGACGGGACCAAGTTAGGCGCGGATCGAGTTGGATACCCAAACATTTCACTTGCTTTTCCACTGGAGTAGTGGCATTTGTTATTGTTATAGGTATACAATTTTTACTTCTGAGGGAAAACGTTACTTGAACACATTACGATGGATATACATGTATTCTCCACGTTTTTAGCTAATGTTCCAGCTCATTAACATGAAACTGAAGTTGTTCGCATGCAACTTTCGGCTATTTGTTAACATTTATAAATGCAGTGTCATCTGCAAAGGTTGACGTATACCTGTTTGGGCTTGTTGGTATATCCGCTGTATAAATAACATATAATAGCGTCCCTAGTATACTACCTTGAGGTGCTCCTGTAGAGATTTTCCCGTTTTTTTGAAAATTAAGCTTTTGACTTTACTTTAAATGTTCTATACGTCAGATAACTTTTCAAGAGCTTGTGAGATTCCAGGTAGTACCCGTGTTATTTTCGTAAGTAGCCCATCATGGCTGACTTGATCATACGCCTGGGAAATGTCAATAAATAATGCTGAACAATATTGCTTATTTTCAAATGTAGATCAACGCTGACAATTCCGTGGACTTCCTCAATTGTACTATGGGATGCTTGAAAACCAAACTGATCGTCCAGGATTATGTTGTGTTCAATAAGGTAAGGTTTTAAATATAAAACCAATAATTTTTTAAACAACTTTGATCAAATTTATTTAAAATTGTCCAAGCTTGAAGGTCTTTTTTTAAAAAATTATATTTTTATTTTTCGATATTTCGCTACTCCATTGTGATGATGCTACACAATAAAAATATAATTTTTTAAAAAAAGACCTTCAAGCTTGGACAATTTTAAATAAATTAAATTTGAAAAAAGGTCAAGAACAGCTATAATTTTAACTTTGATCAAATTTACAGTAGGCCAATCGGCCTGTATGACGTAATCTGAGAAAGGTCCTTGCCTTGATTAGAGATCATAACAATTTCAGACATCTTCCAAGAGCATGGGAAGAAGCCAACTCGTAACATCGCATTAAATACGAATAGTAAAATTCTCACAGCATAATTTGGTAAATTTCTTATCTTGCAATACGATCAGGTCCGGGTGGTTTTTTCATATCTATACTTTTAATTGTAGTTAAAAGAGCACTGATATCTTTTTTATTTATTTTATTAATTACATTATTAGCATCTGTATAAATAAAAGAGTATTGTTATATGTCCGTTTGCACATTGTAGCCGTCATGACAAGCTCAAATATCACATCAGCAGGGTAGGTTCCAACACATGACTACCCGTCGCGGCAAGCACAATAAAATAAGATACACATTACACACAAAACACAAAAAATCTACACTTACACAAAACCACTTTTAGAGAATTAGTTGATGGCGTCCTTCTTTGCCCTACCAACCTGGGACACTTTTGCTCCTACACTTTCGTTTTATTTGCATCCTCTTGTTTATTTTTGTTTTTTTTTTTTTATTTGCATTTCTTCAATTGAATATTTAAATAAAAAAAAGTCTCGTATTAGTGTATGCGCTAAATATGACGTACGTCTGTACTCCACCACGATCACAACTGTCATACACATGCACACATCGTAAATTTAGAAAATTTTAAATATTAAAAATGCCAGGAAAAAGATTTTCGTATAGTAGTATTCAACTGATTTATTATAATCGAAAGCCAGGAAGAATTGCGGACGAGTTATCGGATATGTTTTCAGTTTCACGGAGAACAGTTTACAACGTCATAAATCAAGCTGAAAAAGCGAATGCTCTGGAATAAAAGCAATGAGGTGGGCGAAAAAATAAGACAAGAAAAAATAAGACAAACGTGCCGAGAGTTTTATTATTCGCAGACCGTTTGACTTCAAGTGAGGCATATATTGCCCTTATACTCTTGGCGGATCACCCAATTGGTTCGTTAAATAGAAAGAACTTAATCGCTTATGGGAAGCTGTTCGGTCAACATATGACGCATTGTTGACTGAAGCTGATGCTATGAAAAGTCCACAAATTGTGGAATTGAAATTAAAACACATGTCTTGCTATAGTAATTATAACTGTGGTATTTCACTGATTGCTGCTTATTTATACCGTTTGAAATCTGCTGCTTGGACCTAAAGGTCTATGAAACTTGGGACCAATTCGATTCCCATGGTACACTTACCCCCTTGTAATACCCTAGTTTCCTACGGTGACTATAACAGCTGGCAATGACCAACTAGTACAAAATTTTCTTTATTTGCTGCAGAAAACTGAAAAAGATGCCCATGATGCCATACGACGATGGCTATGCAATTGCATAGAAGAAATCGGCAGACACGCATAAGAACGAAGAGGCTCTCATAAACGAACAACTTTGGACACTTTTTAGTATCAAACGCATTAGTTAGGAATCAGGTCCTAATATTAAGAATTTGCAACGCACGATAAACGATTGTATAACGAGTCTATCTATACTACAAGTTACCGCAGAAATATTCGATCACGTTATCTTAGTATAAACGCACTTTTGACAGTCCATCTCAAAACTCTCGATTCGATTTCGGATATAAGGCAGTCTTACTCACACCCTGTTCAAACACCGAACAAAGCATCCGGTGCTATCAATGGCTAAAACCAATGCAACGCCCGTAGTGTGTCGGTGTTTTCTTTGTCAAGGTTCAAAGTCTCATAGATAGCCCCACCATTGTGCAGCAACCCGTCAGTGGAAGACTATCGACAGTAAAGAGACTTAGATGCTGCTCAAATTGTCTGGCAACTTCTAAAGAATTTAAAAATTGTAAGAGCATTCATGTGTGTTCGTTATATACATAAACAGAAACGTCGCACTTTGCTTCACAGATATGTTAGGTTTAATGATAGTTCCGGTAGCGCACCCTTACTTGCAAACCCATAAGCTTAAGCCCAAATCCTGTGGGCAATTGTATTCATACAAAGTATGAATATCGTGTTACATACGAACGGTATGGTAACTACGACTTGCCAAACATACTACACCTTCCTTTTCACGAAAAGAATAATCAATACTTAGTTGATTATTCTTTTTTTATATTACAGTAAAGTTTATACATTATTTTTTAATAAAAAATATGTTTATTTTCATTTAAAAAAATTATCTTAATTTATAATTAAAAATTTGTTATTATTTTATTTGCCTTTAGATAATTTGACAATAATTTAGTTTTTTACTTATTGACATTATAGTATTGTTTTCTTTTAATTGTATGAACTTTAATTTTAAATGTGGGGACTTTCCTTCCCTTTTTTTATGGGAAAAAATAGATTGGTAAAAAAATTTTTAAAATTGCAACAAAAAAATTTTCTTTCTAAGTTTAGAAGAAAATACCTTAAAAATGAGTAGCGTTTTACTCTATTTTTGTGGACCAGATATATTTTATCGCTTTTGTCTCTTAATTCAACATTATTTCTGTTGTCTATGTTTGCAACTGTGTAAGGACCTTTATACACTTGTTCCAGTTTGTGACCGGCATTATTTTTTAATTCAACTTTTATTTAAGTATTTTTTTTTTAATAAATAATACATTTCACTATTATTAATTTAACCCCGCGAAGCCATTGCGGCTTGTCTGCAGGTTGGGAGAAATAATCATGATTATGTATTAATTTATTCATCTATATAATTAACATTAAAATATAAAAATAGAAGGTTATGACAAGAAAAAAAAGTTGGAGAGTTCATTGCTGGCTAATGAAGTGGTATTTGAAAATTTTCTTCCTTCTGTTGCTGTTGTTAGCTTCTGTCAGGACTGTGATTGGTAGTACGACTGAGAGGGAACTTTTGCCATATTCATCACTATGTTGTGGAACAGTGTATCTTCCTTCTGTGTTTCTTCTAGTTTGGTACTTGTGGTTGATTTGATGTAGATAATTTGTATCGTTGAAAAATTCGATGGCTAAAGTTGTTTTGTAAATATTTTTAACATTTAATATGTTCAAGTCTTTAAGATTATTATTATTGGTAATAGCTGATGTGAAGTTGCTTATGTTGTGTTCATGGTTTGTGTTGGTATTTTGTTGAGGCTTCTTTGTGTTTAGTATTTCTAGTAAACGATTATGTGTGTGCTGGAGTTTTGTGCAGTGTGTTTAGTTGCCCCAGGCTGTGATGCCATGACGAATATGAGATTCGACGAGGGAGAAGTAAACTTGCCTCAATACAAAGTTATTGGAACAGTAACTGAGCCTGTGAAGGATAAAAGCAGCTTTACGCAATTTTTTTCGAATTTCATCTATTTGGGGTTTCCATTTAAAGTTCTGGTCGACTATAACTCCCAGGTATTTATATTGATTTACAATTTCGATCATTGTTGAACAGTTATCGGAACTATAGTCGAAATTTTCGAGTTTGTTGTTATGTATACATTCGATACTATGGAATCTGATTTTGATGTCCGTATATAAGAAATGGCGTGGTTTGATATGCATAAGTTTTGTTTTAGATACATTTATCACTAGACCGTTATCGTGGCACCATTTTATTGCGGTATCTAGTTGGTGTTGAAGTATTGTTGTTGCTTCACTTAGATTTCTATGAGCAACAACAATAGATGTATCGTCCGCATATGCAAACTTGTTGGCTAATTTTAATGTGTTGATCAACTCGTTCGAATATATTAAATACAGTATTGGGCCTAATTTAGAGCCTTGAGGTACACCATTTTCTACAATCGTGTCTTCACTAAGGTAGTTTGATACCTTGACGCAAAATTTTCGGATGTTGAGGTAGTTCTTGAGTATTTCGTGGCTATGTCCTCTAAATCCAATTCTCTCTAACATTGTAAGCAGCTTTTTGTGAGAAAGGGTGTCAAAGGCATTGCTGAAGTCGATAAATAATGTTAAACAATGATGATTTTTGCTTAGCTGTTCGTTGACGAAGTTGGAGAAAGCAGCTTGTTGATGTTTTTACCTTTTTGGAATCCATATTGTTGGTGACTTATGATGTTGTGTTTGTTGATAAATTCGGTTATTCTTGTGAACAGTATTTCTTCCATAATCTTTTCAATTACCGGTAAAATTGCAATAGGCCTGTAATTTTCGAAGTTTGATTTGGTTTCGTTTTTGTATATTGGGCGAATATAGGAGATTTTAAGACGTTCCGGAATAATTGTGGTGTTAATAATAGCATTGACTAAGTTTGTTGTCACAGGTGTTAAAATTTCGGAATTATTTTTTAGATCAATTGCTCTGATTCCATCATAGCCCGCACTTTTTTTGATATTAAGTTTCTTAATTATATTAAAAATTTCTTCATTGCATGTATTTTGTATATATCAAGAATTCATAATCTCAGTACGAGAGTCATCTATTGTTTTTATTTCACATTCATGTAAAATGTTTTTAATGTTTTGTTTAAAAGTTTGAGCGAAATTATTGCAGATTTCTTTTTGATTTATGTTTTTAAAGTTTTTTTCAAGCATTTCATCACTATTGTTTGCTCTTTTGCCAATTATTTCATTTATTATTTGCCACGTAACACGAATATTAGTTCTGTTTTCCATAAATTTTGTTTTATAGTATTGATTTTTTGCATAGACTAATTTTTTTTTTAATAAATTTCTGAATTTTTTGTATTCGTATTCATAATTCTTATTATTTTTGTTCTTAGACCATTTTTTATAAAGTTTATCCCTAGTTTCACAATTTGATTTTAATCTTTCGCTTATCCATGGATTAGGTATTCTACTTTTCTTTTGCTTTGTTATTAATTTAGAGTTTTGAATTGAATTGTGTTGAAAATTTATAGTTGAAATAATCTTGTTTCTAAGATTTTACCTTTTGTGCATCTGCACACAAACACACGTACTGTTTTTACTTTATTGTAATACCTTCAAAAAATATTCAGCCCGTACAATAAATTAATACCGAACAAAGATGTTTATCGTTTGAAGGCAAAAGCAAAAAGTGACTTTATTATAGCGAGCAATGCTGCTTTTATACTATTTCAAAGCATGGTTGTAAATACTTAGGAGTAAGATATTAATATAAATCACAGATCAGATATTTTGGTTTTGATTATTGATGCATATATATGTGTGTGTATATGTTTACACCTAACGAAGAGATGATCGATGCAAATCTGAGAATTTATATTTAAATCCTCTCTTGTGTAGGAATTTATCATAGACTGCATACCATTCGCTGTTAGCATATCGAGGTAGAGATTTGAAGAAGCATTCTGTTCAAGAATGTCGATGTTGACGTCACCCACATCGGTAACGTTTTTTTGTTTGAGGTGTAACGATTAAAGTCGCGGGCTTGTTTTAAACGTACCAGCAACAACTACTATGAATTATTATTATTTTTTTGTATTACAATGAAGTATTATTTTATTATTATTTCATATTATTATTGTCATTGGATTAATTAGATGAATTATTATTATTTACTTATTACCATGAATTATTTCTATTTTGTATTTATCATAAGTTACTTACCTGAAAGAATTATTATTATTATACTATCATTTCTCGTTAAGTTTTGAATTTAAATTTAACGGATTTACACGCATTAATACAGCACTGCGTCTGACAAACATATGTTGTCAATTGTGTATGAACGCCCACATGCAGTGTGTATTCATGTTGTGTGTTAGTACGTGTGTATGTGTACTCATGTGTGTACAAGCAAACGAGTATAAAAGACGAGTGATCGTTAAACAAAAGGTTAGTTAGCTAGCAGCTCGCGCTACGGTAAGAACTGCTATTAGAGTGCGGGGTACCTGCTCTAATATAAGTACTAAAGTAGTGTTTGTTGGAAGCAACCAATACTGGAGCGTGGCTACCGCTTCAGTGGAGGATCTTCTTGTTGAGCCAAGGTTAACTGCACCCAGGAGTTAGCTAGCTGCTCGCGCTACGGTAAGAACTGCTATTAGAGTGCGGGGTACCTGCTCTAATATAAGTACTAAAGTAGTGTTCGTTGGAAGCAACCAATACTAGAGCGTGGCTACCGCTTCAGTGGAGGATCTTCTTGTTGAGCCAAGGTTAACTGCACCCAAGAGCTCGCTGCATCAGCGTCGCACCCAGGCCTCTTATTGGTGGGGCCAATACAGAAGCCTGTATACGCCGGAGGTTCTATTGCAGTGGGGTACCCTTCGATAGATTCTCTGGGTAGTGGTGTACGGTCGCAAACTCACCGCTCCCGAAGAGTTGGTCAAGCCTTCGCAGCATCCGGAAACTACTATTGGTGGGAGGATACTCTACTAATAGTTGATTCCTGACCACGTGCCGGAGAACCTAGCGGAGAGTGGGACATTCTTCCGCTACAAATCTCTCGATCTTGGTGCGAGAGAAGGCAAATTCCACACTCTCAGAGAAACCTGGCCGCGAGAGAAGTCACCACGCGAGTACACATCACACAAGAGCTCTGTGTAGATTTTGTGTAAAGAGAAGACCAATAAAGGAGGATTATAACGTTAAGTAGAAATTCCCCGTGTTTTTATTCTGTGGAAAACGACCCTGGACTCGGCTGAGACTACCCCAGCAACCAGCGAGTACGTGTCGTCACAGTGGCGCCCGAGCAGGGACTTAATTGTCCAACAAACGCAACCACAATAACTACAACGGCAGCAGCAGCAAAAATAGCAACGTATATTTGCCCTGCAACAACAACAAAAACAACAACAACAACAACATCAGCAGCGAAAATAATAACTACGAGCCGGCAAATCTTTCCTTATATAAATCGCCGAAAGATCGCCCGACAACATCATGCTGAAAACAACATGGGTATACTCCTTAAAGAAGGAGGAGTTAACCAACTATTTGTCACAAAGTGTGACCGGAACTGTAGAAGAAATGCGAAAGAAGTTTGCCAAATTTGTAAGTGCTGAGCATGACGAAGAAGAAACAAAACAACTCCTCGTGTGGCAAACCCAGCATGACACCGTGAGTTTCGTATCACCCAGCAACAAACTACAAACACCGACTATTGTAACAGAAGAAGACAGTAAATCTCCTCTCAAGGTAGAGACTGCAAGTAATTCAGCACTACCATTACGCCGAAGTGAACCATGCACAGACACAAGAACCTCAACGATTGAACTCGTCAGAAAATGGGGACTAAAATACGACGGCGGGAGAGACCCACTCGGTTTTATCGAGCGAGTGAGATAAATAGTGTCCTGCCCGTCCTGTCGGAACTATGCCGTGAGAAAGCGCTGATCTGGTGGAGAAACAACAACAAGCAGTGGAACTAATGGTCTAGTTTTAGAGTCGATTTTTATGCATTTTTCTTGCCGCCACGATATTTCGAAAAGTTGGATGACGAAATTCGTAAAAGGACACAACGACCACGAGAAGCTTTTAAAGATTATGTCCTAGCACTGCAGGATTTGATGCGTCATGCACATTTGGGTCCAGATGAAAAACTAGACAGAATTTATCGCAATGCCAACGCAGACTATCTATGGTATATCCGGCGTAAGGATTTTACTACCCTGGAGGAGCTCATCAGCCTTGCCACCGATTTAGAGAGTATTCCCCGTGGGACTCCATCAGCACGAGGAGAACACCACCGCATGGTTAACAGCTTAGCCGCATGCCCAACGAGTTTTCAAGAACAAAAGACAGGTCAAAAGCGGATCATGAAGCACCCTAAAAATCAAACACACCTCACCGGGGAGGTTAAGGTCGCACAAGCAGTGCCAAAACCTACGTGCTCATGGCTAGCAAACAAAATGGAAGAAGTACGCCGCCACCCGAAGGAACACCCCGACTACGTGATTGTCGATGAGCAGCTGTACCGTTACATGTCCAAGGCATCAGGTACTGATGATCCCACACCATGGAAGCTATGCGTAGCAACACCATTAAGAAACCAGGTCTTACAAGAAACGCATGACCAACCCGCCGGAGGCCATTTAGGAGTAAAAAAGACTTTAAGAAAAGTCGCTAGTCGCTATTACTGGCCGGGCATGGCACGAGACATTCACCAATATGTCCGAAGTTGTGAGATCTGCCAGCAATATAAAGTCTCACAACAAAAGACAGCAGGAGAAATGCTTACACGCCAGCCACAAGAACCATGGTCATTAATTTGCGCAGATTTCATAGGTCCCTTACCTAGAACCACACATGGCAACACAGTGCTCCTAGTATTCTTCGATCCTTTTTCAAAATGGTGCGAACTGATTGCAATGCGCAAGGCCACTGCCGAGGGGGTAGTGAAGGCATTCAGGGAGAGAATTCTATCGCGATATGGTGTTCCCAAAACGTTTCTTACCGATAATGGTGCCCAATTTACGTCACGAATACTACGAACATATTTAAAGGAACTGGGTGTGAATCAACAATTCACAGCTCCATACACGCCGCAAGAAAACCCAACAGAAAGAGCCAATCGTACGATCAAAACTATGATGGCCCAGTTCACTAGACAAAAGCATACCAAATGGGATGAACTATTGCCGGAAATCATGTTGGCCATAAATACCAGCACGTCCGAATCAACGAGCTATAGCCCAGCGTATATAACCCAGGGGAGAGAACCACGTTTACCAAACGCTTTATATGACCAAGTTACTAGCGGTACCGGAACTCGTAGCGTAAGCCCTGAAGAGCGAGCAGACCAATTACAAGAAGTGTTCCGTATCGTTCGAGGAAATCTACAAAAGGCATCACAAAAGCAAAAACATCATTACAACTTGCGACGCCGCCAGTGGAAGCCCACGGTTGGAGACCACGTTTTGGTGCGACAACACCCGTTGTCAAAGGCTATCGATAATTTTGCCGCTAAACTGGCACCTAAATTCGGGGGACCTTATGTCGTTACGGGATTCGTGTCCCCCGTCATAGTATCATTGAGTAGAGTAGATCGTAGTGAAGTGCGCACTGCTCACCTTAGTGAATTGAAACCTTTTGTAGCAACCCAAACTAATAGACTATTTTCTTTGGATCTTCCTAGACTACCCAACACTGAAGCCAACAAAATACGCGTGATGAGTAAGGAACGGGAAAAATTCGAGGCCTTCAGAAATAGATTCCGCCGCAATTGGGAACGCGTCTGGAGAGCCAGAATTCTAGTACCAAATACCAACCCAACGCCGATGATAGGTACACACGCACAATCGGCCATGCCACAGCGAAACGAGATTTCCATGGGAAGCGGGTCCGCTATTAACTCCTCAACTTCGTGCACACTCCATCAATATCTTAGCGAAGAGGAATCGCAGTCATCCGCCAAAAAACAATACCAACCGAATGCCAGTCCTGACGGTCCTAGAGGAAACCCCACAACCAACTCATGCGAGTCTGTTCAATCCACAGGGTCGCTCAAAGAAAGACCACAATCAGTAATTGCAGTATCATCCAGTCCATCGCCAACCTCGTCATCCAGCTCAGCATTATCATCGTCAGCATCATCATCAACGTCATCTTCATCTAGCTCATCATCGTCCACCGCATCTTCACCTAGCTCCCGATCATCCAGTTCATCATCATCAGCATCATCAGTTACCACCCCAACCGTATCTCCTTTAAAATCGAGTGTGGGCCCAAATGAGCCCCTGTCGAGCAAAGCTACACCACTTCCTAGCACCGGATCGCGTCCTGTAGAGCAAAATACACCGCCATTGCCCAATTAACCAATCGAGATTCCACTACACCGAGCCCCAGAATGCATCCGAGCCGAAATCAAAGAAAGGCTAGCCGGGGCCCCTAACCTAACGCGTACACGCCTAATGACAATGGTGGATGGACAGCGATACCGAATCATCATCTATCGAACCGGAGTGGTGCGGATATTATGGCTAAACTCGTAATCATCTTCAGAAGGAGGGGGTAGTGTAACGATTAAAGTCGCGGGCTTGTTTTAAACGTACCAGCAACAACTACTATGAATTATTATTATTTTTTTGTATTACAATGAAGTATTATTTTATTATTATTTCATATTATTATTGTCATTGGATTAATTAGATGAATTATTATTATTTACTTATTACCATGAATTATTTCTATTTTGTATTTATCATAAGTTACTTACCTGAAAGAATTATTATTATACTATCATTTCTCGTTAAGTTTTGAATTTAAATTTAACGGATTTACACGCATTAATACAGCACTGCGTCTGACAAACATATGTTGTCAATTGTGTATGAACGCCCACATGCAGTGTGTATTCATGTTGTGTGTTAGTACGTGCGTATGTGTACTCATGTGTGTACAAGCAAACGAGTATAAAAGACGAGTGATCGTTAAACAAAAGGTTAGTTAGCTAGCAGCTCGCGCTACGGTAAGAACTGCTATTAGAGTGCGGGGTACCTGCTCTAATATAAGTACTAAAGTAGTGTTTGTTGGAAGCAACCAATACTGGAGCGTGGCTACCGCTTCAGTGGAGGATCTTCTTGTTGAGCCAAGGTTAACTGCACCCAGGAGTTAGCTAGCAGCTCGCGCTACGGTAAGAACTGCTATTAGAGTGCGGGGTACCTGCTCTAATATAAGTACTAAAGTAGTGTTTGTTGGAAGCAACCAATACTGGAGCGTGGCTACCGCTTCAGTGGAGGATCTTCTTGTTGAGCCAAGGTTAACTTCACCCAAGAGCTCGCTGCATCAGCGTCGCACCCAGGCCTCTTATTGGTGGGGCCAATACAGAAGCCTGTATACGCCGGAGGTTCTATCGCAGTGGGGTACCCTTCGATAGATTCTCTGGGTAGTGGTGTACGGTCGCAAACTCACCGCTCCCGAAGAGTTGGTCAAGCCTTCGCAGCATCCGGAAACTACTATTGGTGGGAGGATACTCTACTAATAGTTGATTCCTGACCACGTGCCGGAGATCCTAGCGGAGAGTGGGACATTCTTCCGCTACAAATCTCTCGGTCTTGGTGCGAGAGAAGGCAAGTTCCACACTCTCAGAGAAACCTGGCCGCGAGAGAAGTCACCACGCGAGTACACATCACACAAGAGCTCTGTGTAGATTTTGTGTAAAGAGAAGACCAATAAAGGAGGATTATAACGTTAAGTAGAAATTCCCCGTGTTTTTATTCTGTGGAAAACGACCCTGGACTCGGCTGAGACTACCCCAGCAACCAGCGAGTACGTGTCGTCACAGAGGTTTGTTTTGATTAATTCGTCCAGCTCGTTTATAAAAGAGCTTACGTTGAGCGAAGGTGGTCTGTAAATAGCAAAGAGTGATATGCTTGTTATTGCTTCTATATTCATTTGGATTGCTTCGATGGAGGTTGTGTTGATTTTGATATCAGTAAATTGGATGCTGTCTTTAATATATACTGCAATTCTTCCACCTCTTCTTACTTCTCTGTTCCCGAATGTTGTATTAAACCCATTTATTTTGTAAAAAGAGTTTTCGCTATCAGTTATATTTGTTTCAGCTAGTACGATTATTTTTATTTTGCTTAAAATGTTACTGATTGATGCCAGAAAAGAGTTAAAACTTTTGCGCATAGAGCGGATGTTTAAAAAAATCAATGAAAAGGGATAACTTATTATTTCATTTTTAATTTGGTTGAAATTTTCAAGAGTTTCTGATCTGTTATTAATTTTTTTTTTATAAAAAGTTTTGTTTATTGAAAATAAGTTTTTATTTTGATTGTGTGTTTTGAAAAAATGTCCATTACGGACCCATGTAAATTTCCATCCAGATTCCCTGGCCTTTGTTTTAGCTTGCCATAAAAGTCGACGGTTATAAGTCGTCAATTGGTCATAAATGGTGTAGATGGTTTGGTTTGCTGGGTTGCTAATTTCGTTGTTGTTTGGGTTAGGTTTACCAAAAGTATTTGTAAACAAATCTCCTCTTATTTTGTGGCCACGCAACTTTAACATTAGCTCCTTTTTCTTATTAAGAGAGCAAAACTCGACAATAAGTTTCTGATTCTTCTTGACCTTATACGCATTGTTTATGTCAGCGTCTTGTATATCAACATTCACAGAGGCACTTATTGTTTTTATTGCATCAATTGCATTGACATTGTTATAGTTTATGTTTTTGTTTTCAATGTTCTTGTTGAGTAGTTGTTGCTCTATATTATTTACTTTGTTTTCCATTCTTTGTATACGAATGTCTTTTTCTTTTCTTTTTTGAGGTCATTAACCTGTGCAGCCAAATTGGTCATCGTTTCTGTTAATTTTGTAAACATATTTAACATCTCCTCTCTGAGAGCGTTTTGAGAAGAGGTAATATTTTTATTCAGCAAATTTATGCTGGCCTTTATATCGTTCAAGTCGTTTTCGACAGTTGACTTGAAGGTCTGTAGATCAGATTTAAGGTCTGATACATTTGAATTAAGAGTGTTTAAATGTATCGGATCTTTAAATCTTTTAATACCGTCATTAATTTCTAATTGGGTATCATCACCTTCATCCCTTCTTAGTTGTTTTTTAGATGCCAGTTGTTGATCATCACGATTGACTTCTTGGTAAATGCTGCTAGTCGATTTGCTACGATCAGGCCTAAATTTAATGCATCTCCAAGCTGCTTTCTTTTCGACATTCATATTTGAGTATGTCGAATCAGAAAGTGTACCGCACGCAGAGTAGTGGTACTTACTGCCACAATTATGATACTTAATGTAATTTCCTGTTACGGGTAAAGTTTTATTGCATGTACTGCATAGAGGAACTGAGAGGTAGTTGTTGCTTGGCGAACTCATTTTAAAGAGAGAAAAAAAAGAGTTGATTTTTTTTTTTTTTGACAAATATTTGGTTTTGATTTAATATTTATTGTTTTTTTGGTTTATAGGCAAAAACAATAGCACTTTTTTTTTAAATTTCTTCCACAGATATTTGACACTGTATTCACACTTTTCCTTGGTATAAATTTTTTAAATTGATTTTTTGGTTTTAGAAGATATATTTTAAAGATTTTCTTAGCGCTGTTGAAAACACGTCCGATCGCAATGAACTCTCTTTTACTACTATTGCGGACCAATACTAGATCAATAAGGGCTATATTATTGGTAGCAACACTGTCATCGGATATTCTCTGCCTATTTAATTTTGTATTTTCAATGAAACTTGCAACTCTTCGTTGCCCGACTTGAAGTCTGAACTTACCTTCTTTGTCATATGAATCATTATTATATAATGGATCTATACTACCGGTTTCAGTAAAATCTAGGGTAGGTGGTATCTTTCCATATTTTTCTTAATTCTGAAGTGAGCATTATGGTTACATCTGGCAAGATATTATTTCCTATATTTTTAAAATCTTTCGTTGGTATCCCTAGGGAAGTAAACAGACAATCATCCAGTGAAAGTCGTATGGTTGTTAGACCCATATTACTAGCCATTTTTCAAGCTTTAGAAAGAGTTGACCTAAGTCTACGATTACATTAATAGCTAAGTCATCCAACTTATATTCTTTTCTTTCTTTTTCTTTTCTTTCTGGATAACGAATTTATCGTTTGTAAAATGCATTTGTGGCATTTCATGGTGCTCTTGGGCATTTATTGCCTCATAAACTCTCAAACTAACCGATTGATTAAATTGTGTGCTATTTTCATTACTAGTTGTAACCTTCATTATATTTTTGACTTCAATACTTTGTATGTTCTTAAATTCAATGCGTGACAGCGCATCTGCAGCATGATTGTCACTGGCCCTAATATACTCCACTACGAAGTCGTATTCTTCTAAATCTAACCTTATACGTGTTAATTTTGACGACGGATTCTTTAGTGAAAACAGGTAGGTTAGTGGTCTGTGATCACTTCTTATCACAAATGTTCTGCCATAAATGTATGGTTTAAAGTATACGAGTAGAATTGCCCAATGGATAGCAGTGTGTTCCTACTCTATTGTAGATTAATTACTTTCACCTTTGGTGAAGGATCTAGACGCATAGGCGATCGGTAATTGCATTCCTTGAGCTTCTTAGCTTAAGACGGCTCCGCAAGCATGTTTGCTAGCGTCTGTAGTTATGTAGAATTCTTTGGAAAAATCAGGATATTGTAAAATTTTTGGACTTAATAATTGACTTTTGAGATATTGAAAGGAAGTTTCGCACTCTTTAGTCCATTCAAATAGAAAATTTTTTTTCCTAGATAATTTAGTATTGTGACGAGATGATTTCGCAAAATTTGGTATGAGTCGTCTATAGTAATTGCAAAATGCAACGCACAGTGGCTGAAAATCGTTTTTCATTGGCCAAAAGTCGAATTTTTTTGTCACCGATTTTTAACATTTTGACGCCTTTTTGGAGCTAATATATCCATACTAAGGTAGCCAAAAAATTAGGTTGAACTATTGATAATTGTGGGCGTGACATTCTGTCAAACCCAACTGTTTTAATTTCAGGAAAAGGTATTTTTTATTTGTTTTTTTTTCAAAAATAAATGGTTACTACTCGCAAGCTATCATCAATAATGGCCTGCGGTCTTTTTTATAATGTTGGTAGGATAATAGTCTTTAGTTGTTGTAAGTGGTTACCGCTCTAGCGTTTAATATTAGGGGCGTTATTAAATATTTATGAAACTACTATAATTTTCTGAAATTTAAATTTTAGTGGAATAAAACTTCTAGGGAACAAAAGGGAACAAGAAACGTATACCACCCGAAGAAAGGTGAAAGTGTCTTCTTTAAGCCTATATATACTTTTTTAATTTTAATGAAATTAATCTAAAAAATTTCAAATTACGATAATTTAAACAGCCCTATAATTACTCGTATACAATGGTGTATTAAATTTTCACTTTTTCGCCTAAAGGTTTACGTTTTTTTTACTTTAGACTACGTAAAACTAAAATAATTAAATATGATACCTGCGATCAGCAAAAAAATAAGTCATCAAAATATCACAATAGGTTATACAGTAAACATATGATCTCTTTCTAATATACCTGTTATCAACTGTTAGGGTCAACCAAATAATAATATAATAATAATCGCGACATTAAACCACTAAAGATAAAAAACAACCCCATATTGGCGAGATACTAATTGGTTTTACCTCTTATTAAGGTCTAGATAACAAGTGCAGTTTTGTTCAATTCAAGTACCACCTGCTATGAAATTTAAGATCAATGTGTGAATAACATGTATCTAAAAATGTATAAAACTACGGATTCGATAAGGGATTATTCAATAATAAGTTAATCCTTTACGTGTACGGACGTATATTTGCAAGTGATAAAACATATCAGACACAAATAAAAATATTCAGAAAAGTATGGAGAGCTTCAGTTATAAAGAACTGGCCGAAGAGTATTGTAGAAATAAAAACCAGGAAGATGTTCTTAGTTACGTAAAATAAAATTAAACTTAAATTCGTGTAGCACCGAAATACAAGAGCAATTATCTAATTTTGTTAAAGTACTAAAAAAACGCTACAAAGAAGTAAGCTACAGTAAACAAAAGTTTTATATAGAAAGTGAAAAGTGGTTAGAAGGCCAACTTACTGTCGCTGCAGAAACAGCAAAACAAGATAAGTTTGGAAGACCACGCAAATCATTGGACAACTGCAGCGATAGATCTAAGAGGCGGAAACTTAAAGATGTTAACGATGCAATTGGTTGTACAAATATAAAAGAATCTTTCCTACATTAATTACGATCACAGAACCAATTAACAAAAGTGGATATCATTGAAAAAGTTATTAAAGCTAGTCCAGTGAGAACAAAACGAATTCTTCAAAGTATACCAACTCCGAGCGATGCAAAACAGTACACAAATGAGGAGGCATTAGCCTTATTTCTGGATTTGAAATTAACAAAACAGCAATATATTAAGCTCAGATTGCGTGCAATTGAAAAGGGCTCAAATATCTAACCGCAGCTAAAATGGACTGTTTGCCATCAAATGACACTATTACAATCACACCAATTTTGGAAGATTCAGAGCCTTCGACTAGTACAACGCAAACAATGGATATTTGGAAAAATGAGACACCATCTGCTACGAAATACTGCAGGCCAATCAAATTTGAATTCAAAAAAGAAACTCGGGATGCCATTAACAAAGAAATTAGTGATATCGAGGCCCAAATTGCAACACTACAGCCATTACAATTATCCGATGCATATGAATTTGGATTATCACCACTACATGCAAGAATACCACTTACGGAACATATACTAAAAATCAGTTATGATTTGGATTTCGGGTCTTCAGGATCCATAAGAAACAATGAAACCAACAAAGAGTTAAAAAGTTCTAAAAAGAAACATGTTCAAGATGAATATCGCAAAATTGGATTGATTATAGATCAGCCAAAACAAGGGCTAGGCAATACAAATGATGGCAATACCGCACGAAGATTCTTTTCAGATCCAGAAACAGCATCTGAAATAACAGGAGTGGATTTAAACCTTATTTTAAGATTTAAAATAATCCTGGAAGTACTTGCGTCCAATGAAGAATTTGACTCTAGACAATTTGGAGATTATGCTAAGGAAACTGCAAAAATATATACAACCAACTACCCATGAAGAAATATGTCTGCAACAGTTCACAAAATCCTTTACCATGGAAAAGATATCATTAAATATAATTTGGAGATCTATCAGAGGAGGCTCAGGAAAAAATTAACAAGGATTACAGATTTTATAGAGAGCACAATACTAGAAAAATTTCACGAAATTCCTAAATGAAGATCAATTTAATATATTATTGGCACCGTCAGATCCGTTCATCTCCAATATTCGAAATCAATGGAAAGCGGAACAACGGGATTTAGATGAAGAAGCCAAAAAACTACTAAAGAACAGAAATAACACAGAACAAAATATAGAATATTTGCAATCAATATTTGTGTCAAATGAATAATAATAATAATTGCCTTTCATTGTTATTTAAGTACGAAAAACATAGTAATAAATAGAACCTACCGTTACAAATGCTATTAAAATCTATTGCAGTTTGATTTTTAAAATGTTTTTTAAAATTGTCAAATTTGACAGCAGAAAATAATAATTGTTTCTGTATTAACAGCAAAATCTCCTGTTAATTTGATTATTTTTTTTTTAGTGTAAAATTTTTTTTTGAGTGTAACATTAAAAAAATTCCATTATCACAAAAAATAATTATCATTCTTATTAAGTTCCAAATATTAAATTTTTTAATATGTAAATAAAAAAATAAACCCATACTTCACTCCAAAAGTAAAAAAAATCAAAAGTTCAACTTTGACCTAGAAGTCTTTAAAAAGTCCTCAATCAATTTTAATATAATTAAAACTGAGTCAAGCTGAACTAAATATGTATCCATTAAAAATTACTTTAATATTTTGATCATTTCAAAAGTTACAGAATTTTGGCCAGTGAAAAACGATTTTCAGCCACTGTGAAACATAGCGTTTAGCTTCATAATAATTTGTTGGTGTGGGATAATTTTGAATTATCGAAAATTTGCTATCATCTGGTAATATACGTTTGTCCGTATATTTGTGTCCTAAGAATGTTACTTTTTGACAAAAAAAAAATTAACATTTATCCGGATACAATTTAAGATTGTATTTTTGGTAGATGCTAAATACCTCTGTTAGATTTTGTAGCATGTGTTCTGAAGAACTGCCAATTACTACTTGAGTTGGGGATAATCCAGAAGAAGCTAATGTCATCATTCGTTGGAATGAATTAGAAGCAATTTTTATACCATAAGGTAGTCTTTTAAATCGAAAAGAACCTGATTCAGTAGAGAACAAAGTTATGTCTCGAGATTCTTCTTCTAACTCCATTTGATTAAATCTAGGCATGAAAAGAATTTGGCTCTACCTAATTGATCCAATATGTCATCTATTCGAGGTAGTGGAAATTTATCAGCTATTAATTTCTTGTTGATTCCTTTGTAATCAACTACGAGTCTCTATCTCTTCTTTATGATACCAGGCAAGGACGTTTTTGGTACTAAGGCTATTATATTCTGATATCGATGTTTCTACTATATCATCAATTATTAGTTTTTTGACCTGTTTATTCACCTCTTCTTTATGAGAATGTGGTATTCTATATTTCTTTATGTAGACAGGTTGCGTATCAAGAAGTCTGAGTTTTTGTTTATACAAATTATTTGAAGTTACTTTCTCAGATTATAATGCAAATATATCAATGAATTCGGAGCATAATTTATTTAGATCTTTCTCGCAAATTCTGAGAAGTTCTTAGATAATTTTTCCATTTTTTCCTTGTTTCTCTTTGGATCATTTTGTGATTTTACAATTTTGTAGTCGTTTAGACTCTGTTCTTATTTGAAAGTTATTAATAATTAAATCTTTGTCTGTTGTATTGACAATTTTAACTAAAGATTTTGACTTCGATGTTATTGTATTGGAGATGTAGACACAATTTCAGTGATTGTTGTGGTATTAATCATCATTTGATTCGAAATTTATCGGTCTTATGACCTCTGATCTAGCTGGTAGGGATATTGAATTCATGTTTGGAGCGTTCACCAGTGGCACAGCGATGTCATAAGGAACATCATATGAGCGTAATATAATGAAATCTTTGTCATTCTGATAATCTAAAACACACTTGTACTTCATGATGAAGTCCATTCCTATAATTCCATCAGCTTGTATCGGAAAGTCGTCCACTACAACATGGAATTCATGCGCTATGAGGAGATCTTCCATTTTTAAATCTGTTTTAACTTTATCTAAAGTAGTTATTAAACCGTGTCTAATTCCATTAATATTTGACGTTTTGCTGTGATCTATTGGTTCGTTAAGAACTTGGTTTTATTTAACAAAAGAAATATCTTCTCCTGTGCCCAACAGAAATGTTGATCTATTTTCATTCAGCGATGTCCTAGTTGTCAGGTAGCTGTAAGGACTTAGATTTATATTGTACATTTTGTAGTTTACTGAGTATTTAGGGGTTTCTGCACGTTTCCCGAATTTCGGTGACGCAACGTACATTGCGGTTATCCCTTCCGTTGTTCTTATTGCTACTACTATTGTTGTAGTTATTATACAGTGTCTGTCGCGGTTATTTCTTCCGTTATTGTTTCTTCTGTAACTGTTAAAATTACGATTATTATTTGGTCTGTTATTTCGACCATAGTAACGTGTGGTATATTTCGGTGATGATTGTTGCCGAAGGCTAATATAGAATTTGACTGATTGTATGCGTCGGTGCAACTACCAATAATTTTGGAAATAACATCATTCATGTTTGTGAATATACCTGATTCCATTATTAGTTTTACCTTTTCATTTGCAGAATTTTTAACTATTTCTCTACTTCAGAACGCGTGGCATATGTACTAGCGATTTGTGTTGTCAAACCAGCAGATATATAAGCGTGTTCTAATTTTTTGGTGAGGTCTTCTACCTCTGCATATGAGTTGTCATTTTTACCTTGTTTTCGGATGTTCATCAGCTTTATTGTGACTACGTTGCAATGTTGTCTCAGATGAGATAAGATTCTTTGCTGTATCTTTTAGTTTTATTTTTACTAGGTTAACAGCTAACAAGGAATTTGAATCCACTAGACTTAGTGCGTCCAAACACCTTTCTAGATTTTCTGAGCTACCATCAAAATCTGTAATGAATTTTGATGCAGTTCCTAAAAATTCTATGATAGTCTGGGGCATTTTCAAGGCTGTATTTTCTTGATTGGTGGAGATAGGAATGTTTGAAAGAGTCTTCTTCAGAGCGATTTTCTCTTTGATTGCACGGGCTCTGGCGACTATTTCTGCCCATTCCATATGAAATACTATGGTCAGATATGATGGACAGATATGAACGCCACGCAACAAGTGACCAGGAGTCAATGGCAGAACCTCGTTTGGGTTTTTCGTAATGGGTGACAATGGTATCGAATTCAGTACGGCTTCGATTCTTACAAGCAGCATAGAAAATTCTTCAAATGTAAAACATAGAGAGTTGGTAATCTTTTTTTAATGCCTGTTCATGCTTTTGACTGCAGCCTCCCAAAGGCCACCCATATGAGGGGTGGAAGGTGGTATAAATAACCAAGTAAATCCTAAGGCGCTGTATTTATTAACCAAAGCCTCTTCTGCGGTTTTAAGGAACTAGTTGTGGGCTTTAAGCAGTGCATAATTAGCCCCAATGAAATTTTTTCCGTTATCAGGAAATAATGCCTTTGGAAGACCTCTGCGTCCTGTAAACCGTCTAAAACAGGCAAGGAAGGCCCCAGTGGAAAGGTCAGAACAAGTTTCCAATTGGACCGCTCATGTGGAGAAGCATAAAAAACTGCAGCATAACTCTTTAAAATTTTTGAATTTCTTAAATTTGACGATTTAATGTTAAAAGGTTCGGCGAAGTCGACTCCCGTGACGAAAAATTTACTCTTTCCGAGGGAAATGCCGCCATAATTTTATGCAGAAATCTTTGTTTATAAATTGTGCACTTCTTACAATTTCGGATACATTTTCGCACAAGATTTTTTCGTCTAAGGATGTAGAAACCTTGCCTTATGGCGCTCAACAAGTAGTTTAGCAAAATGAGACCATTCTGGTATAATTATTGGGTGCTGCTCTTCATGCCTAAATCCTGAACTGTTAAGACGTCCGCCCTTAAATGTTCCTTTTTTCGAGAAATGGACTTAAGGATAAAAGTCTGCTCTTTAGAGATAGAGGTCTATTTTCTTTTAGACGTTGATACTCACTTGGAAAGTAAATTTTTTGAGAGATAATGATGAGTCGTGCTTTTGTTGATGCGATTTCATTGGCCGTTATATAGTTTTTAGTGGAAGTAGGTTTCTTCATGATACGATGAATAAATCAAAGCCTATTGCTGAGGATTCTCAACGTTCGATCCAATGAAGAAAATTCTTTTAATACATCACTCAGCTGATTATTCTCTAAATGTGATGTCCTTGAGTTTAAATTTATTTTCTGTACCTTTAAATGAAAATTGGAGCTATGACTGTCATTGAAGACGCTTTTAATTTTCTTAGTTTCTTAGTTGTCTAAGTCAAGTGGGCCCATTCCACCAGAGCGAGCTCTGCATAAGTTCTTGAGGATAGCATCCACGGCTGCCTAAATCTGCGGGGTTTTCTTCAGACTTTACATGTATCCATTGATTTGTGCAAGAGACAATTTTAACCAGACTCCGTATTAATTTTGTTAGGAATAGAGCGGCACACAATTCAAGTTTGAGAACGGTAGTTCCCTTAAGTGGAGCCACTTTCGTCTTTACCACTACCAAGTTACTATTAATATTGCCTTCTGGACTCTCAGTTCTCAAAAATAGCAAAGCACAATAAGCCTTTTCAGATGCATCACAGAAGCCGTGAATTTGTATGCGGTAGTGCGGAGCAAAACTAATCCACCTTTGAATTTTTATCTTTGATATGTCGGATAAATTTTTGATAAATAAATTCCATTTTATCCTAGTGGCTCAAACAATTTAGCAATGACTGACAAAATTTTTCTCCTCGTAGTGGAAGGTGAAATTTCTATCGGATCTGAGAAATAGTAGAAATAATCCGCTTTAGCGGTCCATGGGATACCTAGGGTCTTTACCACGCTTGACCAATCAAATCTCAGAAAATCTTCGTCCAGAAGATACTTCCGCCGCAAGTACTGAAGTAGTTAAATAAATTTTTGATAAATAAATTCCATTTTATCCTAGTGGCTCAAACAATTTAGCAATGACTGATAAAATTTTTCTCCTCGTAATGGAAGGTGAAATTTCTATCGGATCTGAGAAATAGTAGAAATAATCCGCTTTAGCGGTCCATCGGATACCTAGGGTCTTTACCACGCTTGACCAATCAAATCTCAGAAAATCTTCGTCCAGAAGATACTTCCGCCGCAAGTACTGAAGTAGTTCGCAATCGTTTTCTGTGATCTTTTTCATAGGAAATCCTGCGGAACCTAAAGCCTTGATAAGCTGCTGCTGCTTGGTTTTAGCTTCATTCAACGTATGTCGTCGACGTATAGTTCATTCTTTAAAATGGCTGATGCTTCGGGGTGTAAATCCTGACAGTCTCGACTTAGCTCTTGTAGAGTTCGTATTGCCAAAAAAGGAGCACAATTAATCCCAAAGGTCAATGTCTTCAGTTGAAACGATTTTACTGGACCTAGTGCATTTTCCCGAAATAGTGTTTGCTGATAAGGCTGATCTTCCCCGTGCCCTAAAATCAGCCGATACATCTTCTGAATATCGCCTGTTAACATTATTTGTAGAATCGCCAACCTAGCACGATTTGTACCAAATCTGTTTTAAGTGTCGTACCCTGGTGCAATACATCAAATTTAAGAATAGGCACTGTAGGTTTTCTTCGAAGCATTAAATACCACTCTGAATTTAGTGGTCTTACTTTCAGATCGAATAACCGCCATACGATAATATTGGGCTAATGCCATATTTCGAGAAGGTCCCAAAAAGATATCCTGTGGAAATTCGTCTTTAAAAGGAAGATGAACAACGTAGCTCCCGTCCTATCGTCGTATTGTAGTCTGCTGGTAGAACTGTTCATAATAATTATCGGTTTTCGCTTCTGAATATATTTTATCTGCCTCTTCCAGCTCCCAGAATTTCTTTAATTGCTCTTAAAGAGCCATATCGTATGAGTTTTGAACCACTGTTGAAAATGAATTATTTTCATTATTGGGTACGGGGCCCGAAAGGTATAACAAATGCGATTCTCTTGCTTCAAGCCCATTGGCGATTTTTGGTTTAATACCTTCTAAATTGATAAGTGGTAAATAATCGCTGCCAATTATCATGTCGATGGTTGCTGGCTTAAAAAAGTACGGATCTGCCATTTTTACGTGTTTAATTTATTTAAGGGTATTTACTTTAATATGTCTTGAAGGCAAAAAGTGCGATGGCTTTGGTACTAAAATTGCTTTTGTTTTGATTCTATAATCAGACACTCTAGGTTTTAGAATTATTGAACACCTTCCCTTTGAATTTTCTACTACCGTCCCACCGAGCCCATATATTTGAGTGTTATGGTATTCTATCGGTATAGAAAGCCTTTGTTGAATTCGAGTAGAAACGAAAGTTTTCTCTGAACCTGCATCTGATAGACCCGAAAGACATATTTTTCTCCTGAAAGCTGGATGTCGACCAACGCTGTGGGTAAAAGAGTTGATCCTTCATTACGAGAAAAATAAGTGTGGACAGAGTCTCCTGGATTGACACTAAGGGTGATGGGCTGAGAAACCTGGGGGTTAGCAACACGTGACGACGGTGGCTTTTCTCCATGGGGTGAAAATTGTTGGGATAATTTTCGATCTCTAATATCTTTATTTATCTTTCCCTGTTTCTCTAGATGTAGCATAGTGTGATGTTTCTGATTACATAAGGTGCACAGACTAGTACTTTGGCACTTGGACTTAAAATGATAAGGGGATATACAGTTGACACGATACGTTTGGGAGAAGGCGAACTTTATTCTATCGCTTACCGACAAGGCCTTGAATTGTTTGCAAAATCGTAAAGGATGGTTTTGTTTACACATTTTGCAATTAATCTTAACGTTTTTTGCTCTAAGTGAGAGTGGAATGACTGGCTTTTTGCTGTATGATTTTCCTTATAATATGACTTTCTCATATTCGAAACGATTTCTAGCATTTCTATCCATTTCGACAAATAATTAGACATATCTTGCCATGTGGGCCAATTCTTGTGATTAGTTAATGAATTCTCCCATACTCGCATAGTTTCCGCAGGCAGCATGGAGCTGCATAAATATAGTAATATAGCATCCCAGGATTTTGTAAGCTGAATTGAATCAAAAATAGCTAAACTTTCGCTGAGTACACTCTGAACATTTCTGATAGATTTTGCGCTCTCATTTTAAATGGCTTGGATTCTAAACATCTGCTGCATTTACTGATGAAGCAGATGTTTAGAATCCAATGAGGATACGTGAATTCTCGAATCGATGTTTTAAATCCTCCCAGACCAAACTAAAATCTTCATCAACCAAATCAAACCGCTTTACGATTTTTTTTGGTTGGCCTCCCCTCTCGTTATGCTGCGTAAGTGATAGCTTTTGAGCTGAAGCCACATGTGGGTGCTTTCCTCCTTCGAAAACCTCTACATCACATGGTAGTAACTTTATTGTCATCGATGTTTGATTGGGAGCCGTTAATTCATTTTGATCCACTGTTGTAGCTGATGAAATTAAACCAATAATTTTAGTTATACTTTTATGCGCCTTATCGCAAGCTTTCTCATAATTTAGATACACTTCATCCTGTAGTTTGGTTGCTCTTCTTTGTCATCTTCTGCTAAATATGGTATTGAACGATCTTCAGGTGCTGTTGCCTCGAAATTCCTGCAGAATGTTTCCATCTGGTTAATGTCGAATTTGCATCTTCTTCTAGCTGCCATAGTTAATATTTACGTACGACCAATTAAATTCTTTTTAAAAATTTTCAAATTATGTTGTGTATGTGACACTCGATTTCCTTTAAAAATTTTACAATGTTTTTCTTTTACCACCTGACCACAGCCATAAATCGCTCGATACTATAAGCTAAAATATTTTTCAACCCTTTCAAATGTCAAATTATGTCGTAATATTTTTATTAAAAAATATTTGCCATTGTTTAATTTATTTTTTTAGCGTGAAATAATTTTTTGAACAAGTAGTTATATTTATTTGCGTGCCCCTGTAGTTTCCAAAATCATTTGCCAAATAATCCACCAGGAATGTTTTGTATTTAAAATGTTTAAATTCCCACTCACCTTTTTTTCCCTGCTTTTTTCCTTTTATTGGGAACCCTTGCTGGTTTTTATGTCGCTTTATGCACACTCTTCGTTTGTTTTCCGACTTTTTTTTATATGTTTGTTTTAATGGTTAAAGAAATTAATTTATATTATTTGCCACCAAATATTTTACATACATATCGCACCCTAAATACAAAAGGGTCACAACTCAAAATTTTCCAAAACTGACTTTTTTCCATAAATTAATTCAGAGTACATACATATGTATCTCTAACTACTGAAACAATTTATTTCACATCACTATCTTCTTTAACTGGAAAAATACAATTATGTTAAGTGTGTTGCTTCTGCACGATGAACTAAAGAGAATTATTTTGAGTCATAAATAAAAATTTTATTTTCGCAAACATAATATAAAATTGAAAAAAGTATAGCAGAACCTTCTTCAATATTGAATTTTTTCATAATGGAACAATATTTTCTTTAAATTTGACAATCATTTAATAGAATTTACAGCTTATATGTTAATTTTGTTTTTGTTTTGATGAATTTTATGTTTATTTAAAATTTTTTTGACTTTTTTCTTTCACACACAACTTTTATAAATGCCGGTTTTGTTGCTTACTTGAAGTAACATAGTTTATGTTTTAAGTGGAACGAGTGGAAATCAGAACATTTTTAATGCAAGTGTGAAGAGTATGCAAATATATTCATATATCATAATTTGCCTGTAAAAAAATCTAGGGGGAATTTCTTCGTTGTGTTTTATAATTGTGATGGCACTTAGATGCAGTGATGGTACTTTGAAAAATGGTGATGGCCTTTTCATTATTTTTAAGTTATGTTTTAAACGTTTTTTTTGGTGTGATTTTTTTTACTTCTAAATTGTTACATGTTTTAACTGCTCAAGTTTTTCTTATTCCACATAGCAGTAATAAAAGTATTCGCACAAAATATAAATTATACACTGTACATACCCATCAATTTCATTCCTTTAGGAATTATATTTTGAGCCTGTGCACACAGGGACGAATTGAAAATTTAGTGCGACAAAATTATTTATTCAATTAAAACTTATTGCACGGGATTTTGTATGTCAATTTTTTATAAACTAAAAATTCAAATTCAAAACATTAGGCCTAATGAAAAACATAAAACGAGAATACTTATAAAAGCGGAAATAATAATTATATTTTTTAAAAGTTTTTATTTAAATTTATCAACTTGTATGATACTACTTAAAATAGTAAGAATTATAATTAATTGTTTCAGATTTTTTTAATTATCAATACGAAAATGTTTATTTTACTCTATATTAATATCTTCATAGTATTGAATGTCATCATGTTCCTGTTCATAATTATCTTCTTCGTTGCCACAGAAAGTGGGCAGCCTTAGCATGCTTAGTACAATTTTATTAAATTTTGCTTTGTTTTTTAACCTTTTTGCTTTTGTCGGTCACAACATGGTCCGAAGAAACCAGCATCCAGTTAAATATGTAACTGTTAGTATTGGTTCTTGAAGTTTTTCTGGACTGATATTGTCTTAAATTTGTATATTCTTTATGACTTGCTTCAATTACATCTTCTGATAGTTGGCCTACCGGTGAAGGTAAAGATCGTATAATATCAGCTCCATGAAATAAAATTTCTGCTGTTTCAAAGCAATAGTTTTTAAATTCTTCTTCCTTGATGTAATCTCCACAAGAAATTATTGATAATATATTTGCAAATCTTTCTATTAAGACTTTATCAATTCCAGTTATTTCTGAAACAAGCGAAGGATTCTTAAAAAACTTTCGTGCTGTATTACCGTCATTGCTATTGTGAGAAGACTGCACTGAATAAAAAATTTAGCTATTGTGGTTCTGTTAGTTAAAGTTTAATAGGGGAATTCCCCTTTTTATAGCACTTTAAGTATTCATCAGTGTAGCCAACAAGTATTTTGTAAGGAGACTTCATAGAATGAAAAATTTTACCAATTAAAAAAAATTTCGTTTGCATGCGGGATTTCCAGAATTGGTCGTACTACCTAAGGAAAATATGCTCTATTTATTGAAGGGGGAAACGGGGGGATCACAACTCGACTTAAGTGCAATAATGGTCACATATAACAAAATAAAAAATTCCATTTTTGTCGCCGTAATTCAGTTATTTGTCCTTATGTGCTGTGGACTGAATGGATTCTTCCTTCTTGTTGAATATATCTCTCTTGGCTCTGACTAGGTGGTCACGTGGAGCCTTAAGTGAAGTCTTCTTTTAAAGCACAGTGAGCCTTAAGAACTTCCAACGCTAATACGGTTGTATCTCTCGGGGAATCAGCACTTTCGAATAAAGTTATGACTTTCCGCTAGTTCAATCAAATACTAGCCTAATCTAGGAATGCCGAAGGACGAAATGTAGGGGTGAGGTACCTCCCCTTCCTACTAAAGGTATTTCTTCCAAGAAACAAAAATACTAAGTTCCTCTTGAACTTATAAATTTAATGTTACAAGCTTCTTGCTTTATTCTGAAAACTACACCTAACTTATACCTATTATTACATAAAAACCGTAAGGTATTTATGGATATGTTTCGTTAAAAAACAACAATAACAAAATATTTACATACTTCTTGTACTAAAATGAAAGAGAAACAATTTTTACCAATTCAGAGATTGCAAAGACGTAGTATTAAAAATATAGAAATATAAATGAAATAATGAAACAAATAATAACTAAAACTGTTGAACACGGTTCAAGACAAACAATGAATAATTTCATGACATTTCTGCAGGGTATGTTTCAAGAAATGATGCGTACCCAAACAAGCTTCTGCAAAATCTGCTTAGCAAAAATTGAACCAGTTAAAAATATGCTTCTGGAACGCTAACGGGCTCTCCAAACATAAATATGAAATAGAACACTTCCTGCTAGCACATGATATAGATATACTATTGGTTTCTGAAATGCACTTCAGTATAAAAAACTGCTTTATAATTGATGGGGTTTTTATATATGACACCAAACACCCAAGTGAAAGGGCATGTAGTCGGGACTGCCATTATAGTCCGAAAAAACGTCAGGCATTTTTTTGCCTGAATCCAGGGAAGACTTTTTGCAAGCCACGACTATAAATCTTACTGATTTTAAAATTGTAGTCTCGCCAGTGTATTGCTATGCTAGGACAAAAATTTATTGCCGCTGGCGATTACAATGCAAAGCACACATATTGGGGATCCAGACTGCTTAGTCCTAGAGGGAGGCAGTTGTATTATACAGTTCAAGCAAGCAAGTACCAGTAAACCCACCTATTGGCCTACATCCTACAGGCCTATTAGCCTACTGTCAGTTTTGTCAAAGATATTTGAAAAATTATTCCTTTTCTAAATGAACAAAACGTGATCCCAGACCATCAGTTTGATTTTCGAGCAAGGCATAGTACGATTGAACAAGTCCATAGAGTCGTTACCATTATTAGATCGGCTTTTGAAGGAAAGCAATACTGCTCAGCTTTATTTATAGACATTTCCCAAGCATTTGATAAAGTATGTCATGATGGGCTGCTTACTAAAATATCTCGGGTTCTTCCTGAAAGCACCTACAAGCTTATAAAAGGCAATTTGTCAGATAGAACTTTTAAATTAAGGTCAAAGGATCAGCTTTCAATAAATGGAAAAATCAGTGCAGGAGTACCTCAAGGTAGTATGCTAGGGCCGCTATTATATATCATGTATACAGCGGATATGCCGACAAGCCCACATACATATACATCAATCTTTGCAGACGACACTGCACTTATAAGTGTCAGTAATAATCCAAAGGATGCATCTGAAAAACTGCAGTCCCATATTCATAAGCTAGAAGACTGGCTTAAACAGTGGATAATAAAGGTAAATTCATCGAAATGTGCTCATGTAACGTTTTCCCTTAGAAGGCAAAATTGTCCACTAATCACAATAACAAATACTACGGTTCTTGCGGAAACGCACGTTAAATATTTAGGTATCCACCTAGATCGGCGCCTAACTTGGTCCCGTCACATTGAGGCAAAAATAACGTCCATAAAGCTTCGAACAAATAAACTACATTGGCTAATAAGTCCTAACTCAACCTTGGCTTTGGAATATAAAGTCCTTTTATACAAATCCGTTATAAAGCCAATATGGTCATATGGTACTGCCTGTGCATCAAACATCCAGAAGTTACAGAGAAGACGGCCACCAGAGACTAAAAAGAACTCACACATTTATCCTGGCGAGGCGGATCTCTCTACACAATAGAAGATAATTTAATAAGATTTGAATAATAACTGGTAAATAATAAGTTAGAAATAAGATTTCAATACTTATTGTAAATTTCTTTTAGTAGAAAGATTCAATCAAATTTAATTTAAGTATAAAAAAACAAACTGTTTATTGCTGTTATCGGATAACTCTTTAAGTTTACCATTTACAATCAATAAATCTTTGTGACCTGACGTTCCGGTGATCCATTCGGATAGTTCGTATTGCAGGAAGGGATGGATAGGGTTCTTAGGTCTAATTCTCCGTTTAATTGTCTGGCTTATTTCTTGAAAAGCAACTTGGTATTCGGAGATGTTAACGGAGTGAACCAATTTAAATGATCCTATCTGTAGTTTCGAATATCCTGTGTCTAAGGTTATTATTGGTAAATTTAAGTAATTTAATATTTCTACTTCAGCGCCACTTAGGGTACTGAATAATCTGAATGTAATAAGTTTAGTTTCTAATGAGACTTTTATGTACTATTTTCTTTTTATGTATATTAATTACATCTGGCTTAATTCCGGCAACTATATCTTTTCTATACCTTGCTGAGCCCTTGTTCCTTAAATTGTTTCTGCTATTGCATAATCTTTATAAGGGTTCCTATTACTATTGTGATACTTTAGATCTGTTTCCTGTGTTGTTTTTAATTTTTTTGTTTTATTTCCTAAACTGCTCTGTGTGGGGTCTGCTGTTATTCTCTGACCGAAGAATACTTCTACAGATTTTAAATTAGTAGTAGTGTGAATGGAATTATTATATCTATGTAAAACTTGGTACAGAATTTCTGAAAATGCGTCATAAGCCTTTTCTGCCTTAATACAACGCATTATTTCATTAAGTGTCGAATGAAATCTTTCTATCTGTCACTTCATATTGCTTGTATACGGGGAGGCTTTATAAATTTCTATACCGTATGAATCTTCCAACATAAAAGCTAGGGATTTCTCATTATCGACTACAATTTGCTTCGGGAAACCGACCGAAGATAACAATTCGCTAAGAGGTCCTCTACAGCAAGTGGTTTTTCTATTTTTATCTAAGCGTACTTAAGAAGTGTATCAATTCCTGTAAGTATTATATTATGATTTGTATATAAGAGATCCAATGAATTATTTGACCGGGCTATTCAGGAATCGGTGTTGCCTTTAATATTGGCCAGTTTGGATGTCTTTCATATTCTTGCTCTTTACAAATTCTGCATTGTATTACTATTCTGTTTATTTAAGCCTGCATACTAGGGAAATATATTTTTTTATAAGTTGTCCTTTGTTTTCTTTACCGTTTCTGCTTGCTCTTTTTGTATTCTTTTAAAATTTCACTATAATTTCTAATATGAATGGAATCTCTTTATAATTGTCCTAAAGTTTTTTCAGCGGTATTGATGCCGTTTACCACTGATGGAATTAGGTATCTCTTGAGCAAAGACACAAGATCATTGTCACTGTAATTATTCGTTGTAATGGTGCTACGATGATATATCGAATTTATAAGATGGGATTTCATCACTAAGCAAAAATATTTGGTTCTTGGAAACACTTATTGGCGCATTGGCAAATGCTATGAAATTCTCAGACGAACTTTCATCACTGTGCTGTGTGGGTACCAAAGGATTTACCCGTCGTGCCACCGAAAGGGCATCAGCCACGACGTTAGTTTTTCTTGGCTTGTACTGCAGTTCATAATTATATTCCTCTAATATGGCTTTCCATCTTCTTAGCTTGCTATTACTATTTTTGTTACTAAGTGCGTGTGTAAGAGGCTGGTGGTCGGTTATTATTTTTACTTTAGCTGATCCGTAAAGGTAGTTTCTAAAATTCTCCAAAGCCCAAATTCTCCAAAGTCCGAAGCGGGAATTTCTCGCTCATTAGTAGAATAGTTTACTTCTGGTATTCTTAGAGTTCTAGATATAAAAGCAATTGGACGATATTTTTGTGATAATACCGCGCCTAACGCGTAGTTTAATGCGTCGGTAGTAAGATTAAATTCCTTTTTAAAATTAGGATATGCCAATACGACATCCTGGTCAACTAGGGTATTCTTAAGCTTATTAAAGGCTTCTATTGCTTCACTACTAAAAGAAATTAATTTTTTCCCTGATTGGTTATTCGGCAAGTTGCCTTCCCCTCCCATTTAAGAGGGCTATCAGGGGTTTGCCGTCTTCGCCTAGTCTCTAATGAAACGTCAATAATAGCCGGACAGACCTAAAAAGGATATAAGTTCTTTAACTGTTTTAGGCTGCGGAAATTTCTTTACGGCCTCCAACTTTTTGGGATTTGTTTTAATTCCGTCACTTGAAATGATGAATCCAAGACACTCGACTTCATTCTTCAAAAACTCGATTTTATCAAGCTGTACTTTCATATTCGCGTTTTGCAATGTTTGGAATATTATTTCGATGTTTTTAAGATGTTCTTCTTCGGTTTCGCTGAAAAACATACTGATATACCATATATATGAAGCATATTTTTTCATTATATTGACGTAGTATATCATCTGGTGTCCGTTGAAAAATTGCCGGTGCGGTCTCTAATCCAAAGAGGAGTCTCGGGAACTTATATTTCCCATTATTCACCGAAAATGCAGTCTTTTGATATCCTGCTTTCTCAATGGTTCACCAGATCCCCATAACTATAAACGAAACCCATTTTTTATTACCTAATTGTATTAAAATGTCAGCTATTTCAGGAATGGGATATCTCTCCGCCACTGCTGTTTGCTTAAGCTTATGATAATCTACTACCATTCGGAATTTTTTCTTTTCAGAGGCATCCATTTTTTTTATACTATCCATACGGGTGCATTGTATTATGATCTGGATGACCTAATTATACCATTTAAAATTAGTAACCAGTTTTTCTACTTCTTAACCTGTTTTTCTACTTCTTCCTTGAGACCTGATTCCAATAGAATTAACATCACGCGAAAATTTTGGTTTATTTTTATTTTCCATCATTACGTTATATATATCATTGCTGAAAGCTGTTTCAGACTATCGTTCGTTATTATGGCACGAAAAGAGTTAATAGTTGGGAGTATAAAAAAATTTTATCGGAATTTCGTTGTTTCCAAAGAGGTGTCCGAAAACATGATGATAGGTCTTTCTATTGAGTTAGAATAGAATGGATTATCATTCTCGGAGGGTTTTGTTAAATTTGGTTGAATATAGTTTTAGTTTGAGACTGAGTCTAAAAGAATTTTTAGAAATTTTCCATCGTTGGTCCTACAACTAATATAAGGTAACGAGGAATGAACATTACATTATGAATATCTTTAAAATATTCGTCAGGATGCTCAAGGTTTGCTCCTTGATATTCCGAAGAACTGTTCATGTGTTCTTGTAAGGTTTTACTATGGTTTTTATCTTCTTCTGTGCTGGCAAGATTGTGTTGTTCTTGTTAAGCTAGATTATGAAAACTGCGTAGCATTTTTGGAGGTGGTCTGGCCTGAAACGAAGACTGTGTTGACCTCTTTCCTTGAAATTGATACTGAAATTTCGGCCTGTTCATGTAGTTTCGGGTTCTAATGCTCTCGTCAATTGGCTCCGAGGGTTGTTGGTTGTTTTGAAATGGTTTAATCGATTATTTTTCGGTTGAAAATCCTGATGGTAGAGGGGTTACAAAATTTGGGTGTGGTTGGTATGACAGGTGTTGATAATATGCCGTTGGTCTATTTGAATGAATGCTGTGCTTTTCCGGAAGTTGAGGTGGTGTCGCGTTTTTTTTCACGAAACGAGTACTATGAAAGTGGTTGGTCCTAAGCACTTAGTTGTCTATTTTTTGGCACAGCGAATTATCTCTTGGTTCTCGAATAGCTATTTAGTCCTCTGATGAATGTGTCGAGTGTCTTGTCGCGATAAGTTTTGGTTTTTGGTTAGAACATTGAGAGGTATGTGATAGAGTCATGGTAGAATTCCTGAATGCTTTGTCTTCCTTGCACGAGTGACGTTAATTGGTATTCCAGGGATGAAACATCTCTTTTATCTGCATAGTGAGTAACTAGGGAGATACAATCCCAGTTCAATGGTGTATTGTAGGAGTCTAGGAAGTTGTCCGCTTGTACCTCAATTTTATTTCGTATAACGGTGATAATCCCGTAATATTTTGTGTACCTTTAATTGGTTTATAGGTTGGTCCTAAGCGCTTAGTTGTCTATTTTTTGGCACAGCGAATTATCTCTTGGTTCTCGAATAGCTATTTAGTCCTCTGATGAATGTGTCGAGTGTCTTGTCGCGATAAGTTTTGGTTAGAACATTGAGAGGTATGTGATAGAATCATGGTAGAATTCCTGAATGCTTTGTCTTCCTTGCACGAGTGACGTTAATTGGTATTCCAGGGATGAAACATCTCTTTTATCTGCATAGTGAGTAACTAGGGAGATACAATCCCAGTTCAATGGTGTATTGTAGGACTCTAGGAAGTTGTCCGCTTGCACCTCAATTTTATTTCGTATAACGGTGATAATCCCGTAATATTTTGTGTACCTTTAATTGGTTTATAGATCTGAAAAATCCTCTCCACTCTTTTTTCCAGGAAATAAATTCTATATTATTACTCGAAAATTCTCTCAAACTTCTAGTAATGTCTGGAATTTTACCCAGATCACATATGTTTGCCCTATGTTCCTGATTTATTGCCTGGTCTACCCCGCCAAATTCATTAGAATTAGAGTTTATAATAGAATTAAAAATTTCAACTTGATATAGCATTTCTTAGTTCTACTGACATAGCTACATCTTGTCGTGCTAGCCTATTTCCAGGTGGGCTTAGCAAAGGTGGACGAATTAGGTTGTTTGGATTAGACATGATAATTGCATGATCTTATTTTTTTTATTAATTTTAAAATTTTTTCTTATTGTATAAAATTAATATTTTATATTCAAGGGATAAATGTTATTAACTTTTTTTGTTTCAAATTTTTACACTCAATGGTCGTAAATTTAAAAGGATATAAATTATTTTTCAATTAATTTCAAATTTCTTTTTTTTCTATAATTTATTATTAATTTTATTTCTTTTTGATTTTAAAATTAAGCAGGATGAGAACACTGTGCTCGAATTTTACACTTTTTTTTTATCAAGCTGGGCACCTTGCTGGTAAAGTTAATTCGAGTACGCTGAATTCAACGGCATTAGCCGTTTTTAGAAGTTAGCGCTCGTATTCGCGATTTAAAATTTGTAAGCTAAAGTGCAAAAAAATGGTATTTTTATATTTTAGGATAATTTTTAAATTTAAATCAATTCAACTCTGTTGAATTAACTGAAGATTATATGACATTCTTATTTTTTTCTCCAAAAATATATTTTTTTCGCGAAAAATCAATACAAAATTATATAAACACGGTAATTTTTATTTTGCTATTAATTTATCAAATGTGCTTTATTGTCACATCGTTTAATTAAGTCTTTATAATTCTTCTGTTTCTAGCAATTTTTCTAGTAAATTCCAGCAAATATCACCTAACAGCGAAACCAATTTTTTACCACTGTACCAGTGTTCAAGTCTGGCCGTCACTTGATGATATCGCTCTCCATGCTCGTCTGACTCAGCTGGTGATTGTTCACCAAACTTGTTGAGGGCATCTTCAAATAACTTATCCTTCATCAAGCGACGGATATCCGGCACATTAAGTATTCCTGTAAAAAAAAATATGAATTCAAATTTTCAACATATTAGTATAAGATAAATTAATACAAACCTTCTTTTATTTTCATACTGGTTAAGTACTTTAATAAAGTTTTTCACAATGCCTAGTTATATATGTAGCGGCGGTAACAAAAAATTTATCAATTGTGGATTTTCAACAATGTTATTTTTTTCGCAATTTAACTATTTCACATTGAGGCCAGTCATGTTTGTTGGACTCATCACCACTATATCGTGTATCCCATAGACACATAAACACATATTCTTAGTGTAACCCGTTTGCATACCTCTTAAAAGAGTTATTACTTTTAAATCATCGAAAAAAGCTCTTGCTATTGAATTCTGCGTACTCGAATTAGCTTTGCCAGCAAAGTGCCCAGCTTGTTAGAATTTGCGACTAGCACAGTGGAATTATTAGTTTTCTTTTCTCACTTTTTTCTTATTTCTCTTTATTTTTTTTTTAGATTTAAATTTTTTTTATCAAACTAAGTTAAGTCGAGAAGATGTCCTGTTTAAGAATCTATAGTAATATGGATTCAAGGTTGTCTTAGTATTGTCAAGAAGTTATATTTTCCAGCTTACAAGGAACGCTTCGTATTTTTTATTTAAACACCTCGTTCTTCTCGTTTGATGGTTTCTTACAGCTTTGAAAAACATATTCCCATATTATATTTTTTAAATATCCTTTTCAAAACTACGTACGTGGGCGCCAGTTAAAAAACTTTTCGTTTCTTGGCTTAAAAAAATAATTAATTTTTTTTATTTGTGGAGTACTCCTTTATTCAAAATCTAGAACGTAACTGAGCTAAAAGTACAATATTATGTATTAAAACTAAATTTATAATACAATATTAAATATTATTATAAAATCGCCGTTCTGCTTTTCTAACTGATAGATATGGATCAGCAATATTCTTGGGAACGGAAAGAACTGCTAAATATAGTGTCGGCAACATTAATGGGAACGGAAAGTTTTTTATTTGAATGTTTTTTGATTTAACTCGCGCATACTGTTAACGCCTACTAACTATTTTTCAGCTCACGATTTTACATAACTTTCGTTAAATATTTGGCGATTGCATATTTCCTCATTTTCCCCCCTTTATATACTTATGTTACTCACATACTTAGCGTACCGTATATAAATAAATATATATATATATATATATATATATATTTTTCAAAATGGCGGCGCATAGGAGAGTAGGGTCCAAAAAGTTTCCATTTTATGCCACAATGCTCCATGTAAAATCGGACAACTCTAAGCGGACCCAAAATTGAATTGAATAATAAGACAAGGTTTTATTATAAGGAATTAGGATCTTTATTCGGCATTTTTGGAAAAAACTCACTTTTGGTAACAGTTTTGTCAATATTTTGTAATTTTCTTATTTTTATGTTATTCTCCAATAAATTACACGTGAAACACGCGTGACGCGGAAAAATCACGTCTTGCACACATCTCTAGTGGCATTGTTATTTAGCATAACGGCGTTGCTGCTTACTTCTGAATTAGTTATTACATTTTCCTGCAAAATACCGTGATCTGATTTAATTAATGTGGCAACCCGTGTCGAGACACACACACACAACCAAGAAAAGAACGAGAGAATACTTGCCAAACGAATGAGTAGACGTTTTGAGTCAGCAGTATGCGAACAGCCGACCAGTGTGTTACTTAAATGTGCTAACCACAGAATATAAACAGAATACCCAACAATGACATTTGAAAAAGCGTGTAATCAGGTGTCGTGCGTTTTTACGTACAAAATTTTAAATTAAACCGATTATATGAAATTAACCCGATTACATTAGAAACGATAAGGTTTTTTATCTCTCTTATATAATCGAGGTAATGTTGTTGTGAGTTGTCGCGTCTAGTTAGTAGTCTATGGTGATAACGAAGTAAACCAAAAATAAAAAAGTACCAAAGTTAATTGTTGTAGTTACATTATAATTGTTATTATTTTGTTATTATAGGTTGTTACAATTATAATGTCAGAACCATCTGCATCAGCCATTTCCTCGGCACAAATGCGTCAAACCGTTTAATCGCTCTACAACATAGAATTAGTGGGCAGAACAGCGCATCAGATAACCGGTGTCAAACTGCCGTCCAATAGGCAAGTTCTACAGGTATTCTTTCATAACATGCGTTTTGTGAAACTCGACGCAAAGGAAAGTGCAAAATTAACGGTCGATGCAGTGTATATTTTCTGGCAACAAGCACGAATTCCAACACGATACGGAAGAAGATGCGCGGAGAAATTGTTGAAATTGTACATTACGTGGAAAGATATACAAAAAGTGCCCGATAGCAAGAGATCTGTGGCTTGGAAACAAAAGGAGCTTGCATTTGCCAACGTTCTAGGCAATTTGTTTGATATTGAGACTGCAGATACCCTCAAAACCATGCGAATTAAAGAAGATAAGAAGTTTTGACAACGACAACCAGGACGCCCGGGATGCATGATTGGCTGCGATATGCTCTTATTTCTGCGAGAAAAAAGAGCATTGGAACGAAAGGAGAAAGAGAAGCAGAGAAAGCGGAAATTTGAAAAAATGTCCAAGTCGAAAGATAGTGGTTCGTATTTGGCTTTATGTAGTTTTCTATCTTATTGATTTATGTAATACATAACACATGTTAAACTTTTTGCTGCCGGCCAATATACAGAATCAAGTGATGAAGGTGAGGATGAGGTTATGGAAGGAATTGATGAAAAAGCACCTCCAGTTACACTGGAGCTCTCAATGGCGCTTGCAATATCTTGGCGAAACCACAGTATTGCCGTCAAGAACTTCTGCACTTGGTCTGTCGCCATCATATTTACGAAATCGTTCTGCGCCAGGTTTTTGAAGTGAAATTGTCGACAAGCAGCGGTCCTGAAGTTCAATTGTTCGAGAGATTCGCGAAAGTCTGGAAAAGTCTTGACCAGACTGCATTCCAGAATGGTGTCGCGGACGAAATCCTTGGTTCAAAAATTCCCCACGATGACCAAGCCGCCATCAGAAATTACTGCAATCAGCAGTTGAAAGAACGTCACCTTCGTAATGATTATAGAGAGTTTCTCCAACTGGTTGCTGTTTTCTTGAGTGAAACACCTTGTGTTTCCAGAAACTGAGTGGATTGCGCGACGTGTGCATTTTCTTGGCGCGAATCTACATTCGTTCATGGATTGGTTGTACAAATTCAATCAATGCTCCAAACCAGGATTTCAATTTCATACAAGATTCCATTGAATACGCTCAAATTGATGCTCAAGTTTCTGCTGCCATATTGTAAAAGATGAGTAACCATGTGGTATTTAGCAGCAGAACCAATGGCTTTGGCTTTCTTTGACTCGAATGTTTCTCTTGAACAGAAAAGAAAAATGGTTAAGCGCCTTGTATACCACGGGCCTATTATTAAAGTGGATCAAAATCTGGCCGTTTCAAAACTACAAACATTCGCGAACCATAGCTTGAGCGACTTTATTTCAAACAAAACTAACAATTTCTTTGTGCGATTCGGTTTGTCGCCGTAGATTTTGGAATTTGACCCATCAACATGGGGAACCAACGAGAGTTTTAAAAGCCGCGTTTTCTTTTTTTTTATACTGTATTTTATTTTATTGAATCTTTCTATTAAAAGAAATTCACAATAAGTATTCAAATCTTATTTCTAAATTATTATTTACTAGTTATTACCAACGTAATAACTAATTTTTTGTATTCAAATCTTAAAAATCTATCTTCTATTGTGTAGAGAGTGCCGCCTTGCCAGGCTCAATGTGTCAGTTCTTTTTAGTCTCTGGTGGCCATCAAATTGCAATAAATTGCGTGCTAGAGTGTTGGGATGTGCGACTAGTTTGTTCACGTATTTGGACGTGTACGTTTGAACTTCTTCGTGGATAGTGGGAACTTTGAGATCCCTATGTATGTTTTCATTTCTTATGTACCAGGGGGCGCATACGATATGACGTAAAATCCTAGATTGTCTTCCCTGTAACTCCTGGATGTTTGGTGCACAGGCAGTACCCCACAGCTGAATACCATATGACCATATTGGCTTTATAACGGATTTGTATAAAAGGACTTTATATTCCAAAGCCAAATTTGAGTTAGGACTTATTAACCAATGCAGTTGATTTGTTCGAAGCTTTATGGACGTTATGTTTGCCTCAATGTGACGGGTCCAAGTTAGGCGCCGATCTAGGTGGATACCTAAATATTTGACGTGCGTTTCCGCTGGAACCGTGGTATTAGTTATTGTAATTGGTGGACAATTTTGCCTTCTAAGGGAAAACGTTACATGAGCACATTTTGATGGATTTACCTTTATTCTCCACTGTTTTAGCCAGTCTTCTAGCTTATGAATATGGGACTGCAAAGGTTGATGTCTATGTATGTGGGCTTGGCGACATATCCGCTATATAGATGACATATAATAGCAGCCCTAGCACACTACCTTGAGGTACTCCTGCACTGATTTTCCCACATCTTGAAAGCTGGTCTTTTGTCCTTACTTTAAAAGTTCTATCGGACAAATAGCTTTTTATACGCTTGTGGGTGTTTTCAGGTAGAACCCGAACTTGTCGACAATTTCACTTCAAAAACCGCTGCTTGTCGACAATTTCACTTCAAAAACCTGGCGCAGAACGATTTCGTAAATATGATGGCGACAGGCCAAGTGCAGAAGTTCTTGACGGCAATACTGTGGTTTCTGCAAGATATTGCAAGCGCCATTGAGAGCTCTAGTGTAACTGGAGGTGCTTTTTCATCAATTCCTTCCATAACCTCAACCTCACCTTCATCACTCGATTCTGTATATTGGCCGGCAGCAAAAAGTTTAAAATGCGTTATGTATTACATAAATCAATATATATATATATATATATATATATATATATATATTTAGCAATGCTTTCGAGTTAAGTTTAATTTATCTAAAAGAAAATTGTTACCTGTGTTCTAATTGCAATCTTTTCACTCGAGGTAGCAAACACACAGTTTGAGTTTATGTCTGCTGAAAAAATACACTTGGCAATTATAAAAATTTGTACTAGGTCTTCGGAATAGTGCAGTTTTTAACATATATAATCAACACAGTGCAAATATTGAAATCTTTCCGATGTCAAATGAGAGTAAAATACTTTCGATCGGACATCGTTTAAAATTGTTTAGGATCATATACTTGTCAACACTTACAAGAGATAAACTACGTCATCTAACAGGATGTCGTAATCGTTATTTATTTTAATGTTGCCCAATAATACTTTACTTCGTTCAAACACCAAACTGATGGTCCGGATTAACGTTTTGCTCATTTAGATATAGTTTTAAACATGAAAAGAACAGTTTTTCAATCAACTTTGATAAAGTTAAGATTAGGCTAATTACCCTGTATAACGAAACCTGATTTAAGTCCTGTCCTGGTTTAAGGATCAAAAGTTGCAATATTCCATTTAAAATGTATGTAGTATAAAGCAGAATTAGGTCGGTTTCTTATCATTGATCCTGTAATATGGTCAGATCCGGGAGATTTTCTCATTTATATTTTGAATTGTCAAGTTTAATATGGATAAATGAAATTGTATAAGAATATTTACAGTGTCACTAGTAATTGGAATGGTGCAACTATTTATGTCGTGTGGAAAACGTCTCTAAGTAATTTGCGAAAGTGCATATCTCTTCACTTGAATTTTGGTCCATGTACGGTCTTCAAGTCATAGTAGGGATTCCTAAACAATAGGATATTGTAAGCGCCTTACATTTCCACAGACAATAATCCGTATTTTTTTTGTTAGATCCAAGTTTTACAAATATCTTTCTATAGCGGTATCATGATTCTGATGCAATTTGATACCTAAGGTGTTTTGGCCTAGTTCATTTGCTATTTTATGCATATACAGCGACTATTTTGCCACTGCATACTAAAGCTTCTCTTCTCAGTTAATCACTGGTGAGATTTTCTAGCTGTTGGTTTTGTTGGCGTCGCACTCAACTTTGCCAAACACTGTTGGAGAATTGTCTTAATTTAACAAAAACTTATTATGAAAGAAACCACCTTTGCAGCTTAATAAATCAAATATTTTATATTTATACATAAGGTAGTGTATACTAACATAATGCAAAGCCTTTAATATTCTAGACCCTTAAAAATTCATATTTACTAGACTCCAAATTATTTGGCTTTTTGGCTAATTCTAGTTAAATTTTAATTTCCCAATGAACAAATTTTACATTTTAATTTAAAATACTTGTATATAAAAATGTGATTTAATAATTATTATAGACATTCCTGTACAGAAAAATAATGTATTCTATATGGAAGAAGAGTAAAACCATTTTTTCGGTCAGGAATGTCTGGCAAGACTTTGCAAAAAACAACAAAAATTTTTGTGCTCGAGACAGTTTAATATATTTGATAAAATATCTCTCTTTTATTTTATCTACAAACAACTCAACAAGTTTTTATTGAAGTTTAAAACGCGCTCTTTTTTTGGGTGGGTGTAAAAAACAATGCCTGGAAAACATAGACAAAGTTTAAAAATTAATGACTTAACTTGCAAAAATAAAAGTCAAATTAGATCAGTTGGATGATATACAGAAAACTATGAAATTTATGTCAGAGCAATATGATACAATACTAAAGGGTGTTAAACAAAATACGAAAAAAATTAACAATCTGGAAAAAGAAAACAAAACAATACGCGAAGAAATTACAAATTTAAAATCCAGTGTAAAATATTTAAATGACATCAGGGTTCAATATGATTGTATTATTAATGGCGTTGATGTCAAAGATGAATCTGTAAAGTCCTCAGATATTGTTCTAGATATTGCAAAAAAGACTGGTGCAAACATAACTAAAGAAAAAATTGATGAGGCCTATTCGTAGTAGAACTTCATCACAAAGGAAGTCCATCGTAGTAAAATTTAACACTAAGGAAAACAGAAGTATTTGTATGAAGGAAAAAACAAACATGAAAAAGCTTGAAGATTTAAAAAATGGTTATATCAACGATTTTTGTCTAAAGAATCTCTAGATGTTTTTCATTATGCGAAATCTCTTAAAACTATTGGCTTTAAATTCATAAATGTTAGATGGGGAAAAATATTTGCCAAAAAAAAATGAAACATCAAGGTTGATAAAAATTAATTCAATGGAAGATGTAGATCGTATTTGTTGAAATATTGCAACAATTGACATGATTTGTAACTTAATGGCAACACTTTTCAATACAACACTGTTTATCTCTTTTTTGATTTTACTATTCATCCTTTTATTGTAGTTAGTGTTAAAATGAACTCCCTTTGAATAAAACGTCTATAAAAAACTAAAACTGTTCGTGCGTTCTTATTTGTCGTCGATTCTCGGTAATTATATCTTCTTCAACAGTATTTAGTTCTTCGGGGGTTCAACGAAAAGCACAAGTTGATGTTAATACATATCAAATTTCTGATGATGATGATGAAATCGATAATGCTGATTTCATATCTCCACGTCAATAACTATTTTTATTTTTTTCAAAACATTTTTTATTTTATTGATTTTGTTAATTAGTTGTTAACTTTTTTATTATTTTTTATGATTTCAATGTAATTTAATAATTTAAATAGCTACAACTCTTACATAAATAATAATCACTTAAATTGTTTTTGTATAATATCAATCAACATAAGAAATGTTTCATCTATGAGTAAATTTAATAAGTTTAGATATGAGCTTAGCCGAATGAAAAAACTTCCTGATATAATAACAATTCAGGAAACTTGGTTCAGCAAGGAATGTATTCAGCTTTACTCAATTCCAGGATATCGAGAAATTCACTGTTATCGAAGGGATGGATATGGAGGTAATTATGTATTTGTTAAGTCAAATTTAAAATATCAAGTTTTAGCGAAGACTATATGGAATGCATTTCTGTTCAGTTACCTGATGTAAAATTTGACAATAAACCACTTTTGGTTACATCAATTTATAGATCGCCAAAATGTAGTTTGAGAAGATTTTTTAAAAAAGTTGAGCATTTGTTGGTTTTAAGTAACAACAGTCCACGTATTTTTACTGGTGATTACAATGTGGATCTTTTATCTTCAAATGGAAGTGGAAATCTTTTAATTAATCTTTATTTAGGAATACAGTTTTTATTCCTGCCATTGTTTGATAACTAGACCGATTAGTAACAACTGCCTTGATTTTTGCAAATTTATCGACTAATATTTTTATACAGTCCGTTGAAAATAAACTAAGTGACCACAATATCATAAGCTGTTGTTTTCAGGTGGAATCAAGTCATAGAGATACAATGCTTAAAAAGAAATACAAAACAAATTATGAAAAACTTCACACTTATTTGGATAACAATATGAGAAATGTTATAAACGATCCTACTTTTAGCTGTTCCGATTTTACAAATATTTTTGCGTCTGCTTTACGGCACAGTACGACAGAAGAATCAAAAAGTATTGATAATCGTAAAATGTTAAGTCCTTGGCTTACAAATACTTTATTATTGTTAATTTCATATAAGGAAACCTTACTTAAAGCTAGAAGGAAAATAGTATAAAGCAAAGACTTAAAGGAATAAGCAAAGTCATCAAAATATCTAATAAGCAATTGATGAATGATTATTACATAAATAATTTAAAATCATTTGGTGGTGATTCAAAAAAAACTTGGGCGTTTCTGAATAAAGGAATTGGAAGGAATAAAAAACTTTTAGGAGATATTATAAAATCTGATGGCAATATTATTTTGAGTGACTATGATAAAGTTTTTGAGTTCAACAAATATTTTACGTATCAAGCAAGGACAGTGCAGGAAAGTTTAGTAATTTTTAACAGTGATGATGATATCAACTTTTTTGATACTTTAACCACAGTAAGTTCTTATTTCAATTTGCAAAGAGTAAATGAATCAGATATTGGAAACGTTCTAGACAATTTAAAACATAACAAATGTCCTGGTTATGATAACATAACAACCAAGATGTTTTTATTGAATAAGCCATTAGTTTTAAAAGGCATCAAAATTTTGTTTAAAAAAATGTTTGAAGAAGGAATTTATCCGGACTGCTTAAAAATACATAAAATCTTTCCTATACCTAAAGCTGCATTATCGAATAAAATTGAATGTTTTCGACCAATTTCTCTATTATCAACAGTTGATAAAATTTTTGAAAAATTAATATATAATCAATTTGTTAACTATTTAGAAGTAAATAATATTTTATTCAAAAGGCAGTTTGGTTTCAAAAAAGGAGCGGGCACAGAGGAAGCAGTAGTAAATGTTATTGAACATATTTGTGAACAATTAGATAGAGGATTTAAATGTGTAGCGGGAGTATTTTTTGATTATTCAAAAGCATTTGATCTGGTCAATCATGAAATTTTTATTGAGAAGCTAAAAGTAGTTGGAGTGGTGGGAAGGACCTTAGAGATTTTTCCAAATTATTTAACTAATAGAAAACAATTTGTTCAAAGTGGAGAATGTAGTAGCCCTCTGTCGGACGTAACATGCGGTGTTCCTCAAGGTAGTGTTCTCGGCCCTCTTTTATTTAAAATTTATGTGAATGACGTCAAAAATATTATTTTTTTTTGGTAAGCTTTTCATGTACGCGGACGACATATGTTTATTTTATAGATATCTAAACGTTTTGAAAACTCAAATTGAATATGATGCTGCCATCCTTAGCGAATTTTCTAGACTTAACCGACTTGTTTTAAATTCAACAAAAACTAAACTTATACGATTTAGGCCTTATATTTTAGGGCATGATCAAGAATTCATTGTTCATATTGATGGTAATGTCATTGCTGAGTCATAAAAGGTTAAATATTTAGGCATTGAATTAAGTCGCAGTTTGTTGTGGGATGAACATATATCCTCACTTAAAACAAAAATATGATACAAAGCTGTTAATATATCAATTCTTGATACACTCTCACTTAACATATCTTCAACTTGTATATGGCTGTAAAGTAAACAGCAATTTAAAGTCTCTTCAGTTCAAATAAAGCATCAAAATAAAGAATTTTGTTTTTAATCTTCCAATAAGGCATTCGACACTTGATTTATTTAAGTCTTATACAAAAAATATTTTACCAATTCGTGGGTTATTCAAAAAAAAATTTTAATATTTGTTTTCAAATTGATTAGAAGGAATTCCCAAGATGGTGTACAAATTCGCAGAAATGCAGGTGTTACAATACGTGAAACACGCCAAGCTTCGAACTTAATATTAGCAAGATCCCGTTTAGAATTGGCGAAGCAGAGAATAAGTTATGCTGGACCAGAAGAATATACCAAATTACCTTTACATTTAAGGAATATTGAAACTATGTCTGTTTTTAAAGCCAATATTAAAGAATATTTATTACAGCAAGTCGAAACACTTCTAATGTAATTGTTGTAATTATTTTATTAAATTAAAACTTTATGAATTTAAATTTTAAAACTTTATGAACATTATTTTTTATATTATTTAAATGTACAAATTATTATATTGTTATTTAAATGTTGCCTTTATCCTCTCTAAAGCCATCTAGGCGCTGAGGCGTAAATCTTGATTTATTTGGATTAATAAATATTAAAAAAAAAACCAAATTTTATTATCGAAATTAGCGACACCACCTTTAAAAAAATAGAAACATGGGAGCATTCGTGGAACCCTTCATTACGGTTGGTGTAATTGCGTATCCTGTATCACCTAACAACAGAGCATTTAATTTATTCCACCTTATAATTTTATATACATGTACAAACGAAAATATTTTATAATATATTTTTTATTACTGAATCTTTTTTCACGATTTTGTTGCTAATAGAGGTAAAGTGTTTTTTCTTTAATTTACTGAAGTTCTCATGTTAAAAAAACGGGTCGTCATACTCTTGATTAATTCTATGAATATTATAAAAAAAACCAAATAATTTGTTTAGTCCCAAAGTCAGTATAGGGTGAACATATAGAATTGAAAGTTTTTGCAATTGTTAATATCTATTGCCATCCAGCTGTCAAAATAGTTACTAGGGTTTTCCATTTTCTCATACATCATAATGGCTTCTGTGCGCAGGGAGTTAATCCATTAAGACAAAAAACTTAAGAAATGTACAAATTTAAGTACGCAGTTCGGCAGGCGACAAAATTCGGTATCGTATATCATCAAGGCGTTTGGTTGAGACTTGTCGTTTTGGGACAGTGTTAAAGTCAGAAAAAGAGTAAATTGCATAAGCTTATATATAAAGATTATACATTGATTTTTATCTGTGAAAGGTTATATATGTATATTAGGAGCTGCTTATGTACACTTTTAGACAGATTTTATTTTAAAGTTTTATGATAAAAAAATTCGCCGCCATTTTGGTAAACATTAGTCTTGGCAGTCGTGAAGTAGAGACGTGGTAAATTTATAATGGAAAAATATTCGGTAAACCAACGTGTTTTAATCGTTAAAACATTTTATCAAAATCAATCATTGATTACTGTGACGATGGGAAAGTTACGTGAAATTTTTGGGAGAAACAACGTGCCAACAAGACGCACTATTTGTCGTGTAGTAAATAATTAGGAAGAAAAAGGGACTCTAGCTCATAGGCCCAAGCATGGACCACAACGTACTGCAAGATCGGCGAAAAACATTACTGCTGTTCAAGAAAGTGTTCAAAACAATCCATCAACCTCAATTCGACACCGTGCTCAGGAGCTTGGTCTTCAAAGAAAAACTTTGACCAAAATTTTGCACAAAGATTTACATTTGTTTCTATTTAAGATTCAGTTGACACAAGAGCTTCTTCCAGAAGACCATTTACGCCGCCGTACATATGCCAATAGGATGCTACAGCTTGCTCATGACATAATAAGTGACGAGGCACAATTTCATTTGAATGGATATGTTTTTTTTTATACTTTATTTTATTATATTGAATATTTCTATTAAAAGAAATTCACAATAAGTATTCAAATCTTATTTCTAAATTATTATTTACTAGTTATTACCAATGTAATAACTAATTTTTTGTATTCAAATCTTAAAAATCCATCTTCTATTGTGTCGAGAGAGCCGCCTCGCCAGGCTCAATGTGTCAGTTATTTTTAGTCTCTGATGGCCGTCAAATTGCAATAAATTCTGTGCTAGAGTGTTGGGATGTGGGACTAGTTTGTTAACGTATTTGGACGTGTATGTTTTAACTTCTTCGTGGATAGTGGGAACTTTGAGATCCCTATGTATATTTTCATTTCTTATGTACCAGGGGGCGCATACGATAAGACGTAAAATCCTAGACTGTCTTCTCTATAACTTCTGGATGTTTGATGCACAGGCAGTACCCTACAGCTGAATACCATATGACCATATTGGCTTTAGAACGGATTTATATAAAAGGACTTTATATTCCAAAGCCAAATTTGAGTTAGGACTTATTAGCCAATGCAGTTGATTTGTTCGAAGCTTTATGGACGCTATTTTTGCCTCAATGTGCCGGGACCAAGTTAGGCGGCGATCTAGGTGGATACCTAAATATTTAACGTGCGTTTCCGCTGGAATCGTGGTATTAGTTATTGTAATTGGTGGACAATTTTGCCTTCTAAGGGAAAACCTTACATGAGCACATTTAGATGGATTTACCTTTATTCTCCACTGTTTTAGCCAGTCTTCTAGCTTATGAATATGGGACTGCAAAGATTGATGTATATGTATGTGGGCTTGTCAGCATATCCGCTGTATAGATAATATATATAATAGCGGCCCTAGCACAATACCTTGAGGTACTCCTGTACTGATTTTCCCATTTCTTGAAAGCTGATCCTTTGACCTTATTTTAAAAGTTCTATCTGACAAATAGCTTTTTATAAGCTTGTGGGTATTTTCAGGAAGAACCCGAGCTATTTTAGTAAGTAGCCCATCATGGCAGACTTTTACAAATGCTTGGGAAATGTCTATAAATAAAGCTGAGCAGTATTGCTTTCCTTCAAAAGCCGATCTAATAATAGTAACGATTCTATGGACCTGTTCAATCGTACTATGCCTTGCTCGAAAACCAAACTGATGATCTGGGTAACGTTTTGTTCATTTAGAAAAGGAGTTACACTCGAGACGAATAATTTTTCAAATATCTTTGACAAAACTGACAGTAGGCTAATAGGCCTGTAGGATGTAATCTAGCTTGAGTCCTTTCCTGGTTTCGGGATCATAACAATTTCAGACATCTTCCAAGAGCATGGGAAGAAGCCGACAAGCAACATGGCATTAAATATGTAAAGTAAAATTCTTACAGCTGAATTAGGTAAGTTTTTTATCATTGATCCTGTTATACGATCAGGTCCAGGTGGATTCTTCATATCCGTATTTTTAATTGTCGATTTTAAAGAAGACAATCGAAATTTCCTAGGATCATTCACGGTGTCACTAATAAATAGAATAGTGGAATTACTTATATCATGTAGTGCGAAAACCTTCTCTAGGTGATTTGCGAACGCATTTGCCTTTTCACTTGAGTTTTTAGCCCAAGTACGGTCTTCAAGTCTTAGTGGGGATTCGTAAGCAATAGGACATTGCAAGTGCTTTACAGCTTTCCACAGACCGCGTTTGATGTTTTTTACTATAGCAAAATCAATAAAGTTTGGCAACTTATTAAAGTCTGTTTGCAAATAGGTAAGTTTACCGGCAGATATGATGTCCACCTTGTTTGATTGAACCGTATAATACAACTGCCTACCTCTAGGACAACTAGCAGTTTCGCTAGAAAGAAGTGGATATAAAAAACTCGGTCCTCATTATGCTCTCAGTACTTTTAACGGGTGAAATTTTTGGATAGAAAATTAGCCTTACAGCACGGCGTGTTTATATAAACGTTTACATACTAAATGATAAGAATAATTTCCATTAAGAATATTCCAGTTAACAAATAAGTCTATGAAAAATAAATAAATCTATCCAAGTAGGAATAAAAGTAGTACGTTCTATAAATTCAGCAAAAAAGAACTAAGATTAATATTGAAAAAAATGAAAAGTTCTTGAAATAAATTTCTAAAACTGTAAAAAAGTGGGAAAACACTAAAATATTAGAGAGAGTAATATAAACTTAAGTAAAGTTGAATTTCTTGCTTTCATGCCAAATGATGTAAATATTTTTTGTGGTTTATTTTGATTACACCATTTTGGAACTCCTTTTCTAAATGAACAAAACGCTATCACAGATCATTTATAGACATTTCCCAAGCATTTGATAAAGCTTGCCATGATGGGCTACTCACTAAAAAGCCCGGGTTCTTCCAGAGAACAGCTACAAGCTTCTAAAAAGCTATTTGTCAGATAGAAGTAAGTAAGGTCAAAAGATCAGCTTTCAATATATAGCAAAATCAGTGCAGGAATACCTCAAGGTAGTGTACTAGTGTACCTCAAGGTAGTGTACTACGGATATGCCGACAAGCCCAAACACTCGAATTTTAAGTGCAAATCCATCGAAATGTGCTCATGTAACGTTTTCCCTTATAAGACGAAATTGTCCGCCAATCACAATAACAAACAAATACCATGGTTCCATCGGAAACGCACGTTAAATATTTAGGTATCCACCTAGATCGGCGACTAACTTGGTCCCGGCATATTAAGGCAAAAATAACACATAAAGCTTCGAACAAATCAATTACATTGGCTAATAAGTCCTTACTCAAACTTGGCTTTGGAATATAAAGTCCTTTTATACAAATGAGTTATAAAGCCAATATGGACATTTGGCATTCATTTGTGGGGTACTATCTGTGCAAACATACAGAAGTTACAGAGAATACAGTGTAGGATTTTACATCTTATCGTCTGGGCCCACTGGTATATAAGAAATTGAAACACCCGTAGGGATTAAAGTTCCTACTATCCAGGAAGAAGTTAAAACATAAAAACTCGTGCATCTTATTTATTTTATTTGGCGCGCACCAGAGACTAAAAAAACTGACGTTGAGCCTGACGAGGCGGCTCTCTCTACACAGTAGAAGATAGTTTTCTAATATTTGAATACGAAAAATTATTTATTACATTGGTAATAACTGGTAATAACTTGTTTTAGTAGAATGATTCAATAAAATAGAATAAAGTATACAAATTTTTATTTTTTTATGCCTTGGGTTGTCACCTCGTATGTAAGTTCCTAATGACACTTGCAACAAATTGTAAATGATTATACTCACAACACGGTGTTATTTTATTACTAACCTGGGCTTGAGTAAACAGGACACGTCGCTTTCTTCTTTGCGACAAAGGAAACTGTAACGATTTTGCGTCACTTACAGAGCAAGTAGTCAAACTTCCCATATTTCCCATATGCCCCATAGAGCCGGAAGCAGATCCTCCCATAAGGCGTGAAACTAAAATGATAAGAATATGTGTATAAGGTATTAAATTTCAAGGACAAATTTGTATAGTGTACACAGACTGTGGCGTGAAATAAAAGAAGTTATAACAAATATAAAACATCTAAGTTGTCAATACTATTTATTTTTCTCAGGAATATACTCATGTCGGAGCGACGTTATGAAACTAATCGAATTTATTTTTTAAACATGTGCCAATTCGAGAAACTCATTAGCCATTGGTGTTTAGAATGGTCTATCGCAGTATTGATTCGAAAAACTTTCGTATCAGCGCACAGAGCAAGCAATTGATAGTGGGCAGCGTAAAGTTGAAAAGAACCCAAATATAAGATAATCGGCGGCAAAGGTGTTCAATCTTTTCTTGCAAAATCTTCAAAATTTTGAAAAAAATTCGTCAAAAGCTTCGAAAAAAACCTCTACAAGTCGTCATATAAAAATTCACTTCAATATAATGTTTGCTTAATCAAACATGTAGCTAAAACTGAAAAAAACTTTTATAGAACAAGTACCAATTCAGGGCCTTTTTCAAACCAATAAATTGGTTTGGTACATAAAAAACCAAACATTGTACTTCATAAACATTTTTGTATATATTATCATTATAATGACGTTTGTATTCATCTTCCAAGAGGCATATAAACTTTAATAAGCAAAATTCTATTGAGACACGATTATTACAGAAGAATATTATTCCATATGTTACACAATCAGATTGAATTTGTTCTGCAAAAAAAGTTATTCATCGTCATTTTGCCAAATTCACTTAAATAGCGTCACGTATAATACTTACATATGATCAGAGGCGACAATTTTGACGTAAGTATAATGAAATGAAAAGCTCAGGTTTTACTCCGAGCTCTGTTAGTGTTGTTTGGAACAACATGAAAAATTAATGGAAAATAACTTTTAAGAGCACTCGAAGAATCCTCAAAATAAAACTCTTTTAATATACAATTTTTAATTCAATATATTATTTCACTTAAAATAATTATAAATATCTAGGGTGAGCGATCGCGAGCGACGCGTTTGAAGTTTTTAACACTATTAAAATTAAATCTGCAAATTCATGTAATTTAAATAAACTTAAACTACATGTATGGAAGTACCGTATGTTGTATGTATTGTTCTTTAAATATAAAAAATACAGAATTTAGGTCTACGTGACGAACACGAAGGGACCGTTATTTTCAAGGGAAAATAAACATAATAAAGAAAAGAAAAAGATAAATAATAAGATCAAACATAAATATGTGCATATATATAGAGTTAATATGTAAATAAGAGATCAATAAAAAATTTAATACATAACTAGAGAGGAATTCTTAAGGAATTTAAAAATACACTGTGTAACAAATTTACATATTTGTTGACAGCGGTAACAGTTCGAAAGAGCATTTTGTGAAAAGAGTAAATTGTGTATTTAAAAAGAATGTTGTTACTAACTTTCCCCATTTGGTTTAATAAAAAAAGCATTAAACTAAATCTACGTGTACTTAGCTGCAGGAAACTATAGATTTGAAATAGATTGTAGCTCCATAGTACACATGATGAAAATTTATCAAAATCAATTTTTATTTTACAATTGCTTTTATGATATAGACAACAAAAGAATGTAATATTGAAGCATTTTGCGAACAAGTAGTTGAGTCAGAATATAAGATGAGTTGCAGCTTACAGATCTTACGGTTGCAGTGAGGTGTAAAGCATTTAAAGAAATAATAAAAGAAAAGATGATGAAGTCACCTGTTCAATATTGGAGCAAAAATGAAATATAAAAAAAATACGAGCAACTTTGAATGATAATGGACTAAAACAAATGTTACATAATTCACAAGAGTAATGCATTAAACACATTCGCCACAGCAGGCTACACGAACTCCGACCACAAATGTCGCTGGTTACGAATGTCGCCATGGAGCCAGCTTCTTCATTATTTTGAAACAAGCAGCTTTCCAGAGCTGATCTGGAGAATTGTGTGTTTGGATAATTAATATTATTTTACTTTTTGAGTGTGTTTTTGGGCCTTCGGGGTTGGTGTAGTTTTAATTTCAAATAACATAAGCAAAATAATAGCACATACTTTGTGTAGAAATTTTTATTGTTATGAAAAAACACAAACAGCTGCTTATTATATTTCAGTGGTGCCACAAAAATTTTATTAAGCGTTTTTCAAAAGAAGAAACTTGCATATAAATTTTTTTTCATTTGAGTTGAGTGATAGATTGATAGAAAATTAAAAAATTCGCGCAAACGCATATCTTGCGAGGTACGGAAATTTTCATGTATACATTCGCATTTACATAAAAAAATGTATGAGACCGTTTAACTACAAATCATCATATCATTGCCATATAGATATTTCATATACCAAAATTATAGCTGTTCTTGACCTTTTTTTAATTGATTAAAATTGTCCAAGCTAGAAGGTCTTTTTTAAAAATTATATTTTTATTATTCGATGTTTATGAAAAAATACTGTCACAAAAATTCAAAAATTTTGCAAAGTTAACATATAACAAAAATAACATGAGGTTTAAAAATTATTAAGTCATTTTAATTTTTAGGCATGAGTTCGTTTTTCTTTCTATTCAGAAAGAGAATTATTTATTTAAGATGGACAACCTTGAAAACAGTAAAAATTTTATTTTATTAGACATCTAGCTAAATGGAATACATTTTCTATGCCGCTACACACGTTATCAACATTCTTCGTGCCTTATCTACAAATTGTGTGTCTAAACAATTTCTATTTATACCAACATTTAAGCCAAATGGAATACCAGAATGAGTTATTTCTCAATTTTTGAATTTTTCATATTATAGTCGTTCTTCTTCATTGCTTGAGAATGAAGTTTTACAACACTCTAACTTTTTCTGTTATCGTTCGTTAACGATAAAAATGGCACTGAATATGGCAACTAGCCGAAACCGGTTTGTCTCCAAACCAAAATTGACAAGGGATGACGGAAAATCGTTCCAGACATATAGAAAAATCGTCCGTTCTCCATTTTACATAAACTAAAAAAAGGTGAGCGCAAAAGTGTGTGTGGTCACACACCTATTCGATGCAAACAAACAAATATTTCTTCTTTATAATGGTAGTATAGACATAGATACGTATCGTTTCATACAAATTGTATGTACGTATTTTTATTTTAGTTTTGTGATGTTCTTCTTTCTTTGGAATAAACTTTTGTTAAGTAAGCACTTATTTATTTTGCATTCCTTACTGAATTGGCAACAAATTATAAAATACAACATTGCAAAGACAATAAAGTCATAAAGAAATAAATACACAAGTTAATGAGAAAACAAAATTAATTTATAAATAAAACAATTAGAGTACAAGGAAAGATATCAAATAACCAATATATTTAACAACTATTTTGTTGACAGTATAAACGGTATTAGTCATTCAATACAACATATACATATGTACAATACGTTATCCAAATAGAGGAGATACATAGTAAATTTAAATTTCGTGCAATAGATCTATTAGAACTAAAAAATATAAAAAATAAACCTGATATCGATAAAGTGTCATTAACATTGATAATGAATAATTGGTGTATTATGGGCAGAGTACTATATCACTAATAACACCTGAAGAAAAAAATCAGAAAAACAAATTGGAAAAGTATTTTCTTTTTTTTAACTTTTTTCATGTTTTATTGAATGTTTCTATTTAATGAAATTTACAATGTGTATTCAAATCGTATCTCTAAATTATTGTTAGTAGGCATTACCAATGTAACAACTAGTTTATTGTATTCAAATCTTAATTGTGAACGACTATCTACTATTGCGAGAGCCGTCTCGCCAAGCTCAATGTGCCAGTTTTTTAAGTCTCTGGTGCCCATGAAATTGCACTAAATCGCGTGCTAAAGTGTGATGATGAGCCACTAGTTTGCTTACGTACTTGGACGAGTATGTTTTTGCTACTTCCTGGACAGTGGAAACCTATAGATCTCTGTGTTTATTTTCATATCTTATGTACTACGATACGCTTACGATAAGTTGTCCTAGACTATCCTCTTTGTAACTTCAGAAAATTAGATGCAGAAGCAGTACTCCACAGCTGAATGTCATCTGTCCATATTGGTTTTATGATGGATTTGTATAAAAGCACTTTGTAATCCAAAGCCAGGGTTGAGTTAGAACTTGTTAGCCAATGTAGTTGATTTGTTCGAAGCGTTATGGCTGTTGTTTTTACCTCAATGTGACGGGACCAAGTTAGGTGTCGATCTAGGTAAATACACGAATATATTTGTGTTTCCGCTGGAACCGTGGTATTGTTGGGCAATTTTGCATTCTGAGTGAAAAGGTTACGTCTACACATTTCGAAGAGTTTACTTTAATTCTTAAATTTTTCAACCAGTCCTCTAGCTCATGAATGGGCGTCTGAAGTTGTTGAGATGCAACTTTCGGGTCATTATTAACACTTATAAATGCAGTGTCATCTGCAAACATTGACGTATATGTATTTGCGCTTGGGGGCATATATAAACAAGATATAATAGCGGCACTAGCGGGACCCCTGCAGAGATATCCCCTTTTCTAGAAAATTGATTCATTGACCCTACTTTAAACGTTCTCTTCAGAACTTTATGAGAGTTTTCAGGCAGAACTCGAGTTATTTTCGTAAGTAGCCCATCATGGCAGACGTTATCAAACACCTGGGAAATATCAATAAACAAAGCTGAACAATATTGCTTATTTTCAAATGCAGATCTAATAACGGTGACGATTCTGTGGACTTGCTCAATTGTTCTATGATTTCCTCGAAAACCAAACTGATGGTCCGGGATGAGTTTTGATAAGTAAGGTATGTCTTTAAACACGAAACGAATAATTTTTTAAAGAATTTTCACAAAATCTGACTTAAGTCCTTGCCAGGTCATTACAATTTCACACATCTTCCAAGAGCTTGGGATCTTTTCTAAGTGATCTGCGAAAACATTTACCTTTTCAGCTGAGCTGTTAGTTCATGTGCGGTCTTCAAGTCTTAATGGAGATTCGTAGATAAAAGGACATTTTAAGTGCCTTACAGCGTTCCACAGGCTATAGTCAGTAATTTATCTTGGATCATATCTTGGACTTATCTTGTTTCTATCTTAGTTTATTTCGTAAAGTTATTTGACAGAAGTTCAAGTGGCTCTTGATGTCAGGAGAACGACTATGTTGCCATTGCCTTCTGAGCATTCTCTTTTTGCTGACAGGAGTATGTATATCAGCCGATGATTGGTAGAAGTTTCTTTTAGCTGATCATTTGTTTGGTGTTGCATTTCCTACTGCGGCCGTCAGCACGCTCGTAAAGTAATCCACAGCTGCTTGAATATCAGCAGGATTTCTTAATGGGACGTTCGCAGATAAGTGAGAGCTTACATACATTTCATATTTCAACCAATTAGTATTTCGAATAGAAATTAAGGGTTTCATGTGCAGTGTCCATACTCTCCTGTAAAATAGCGATTGCAGGTGAATGGTCTGAAGATAGATCATATGACGAACTGACTACTAATTGCCAAAATCAATTAGATCTGGCAGCTTATTTGCTTAAACTATATTGTAAGCTGTCTGCCTCTTAGGCTAAGAAGTCCGGAGCACCAAAACCTGTGCTTTGCATTGTAGTCGCCAGCTGCAATTTTCCTTTGTCCAAGTGTAGCAAAGAACGTGCAAAACTGATGGTGTTCGATTTTGTGCTTGGGCGGACAGTACACAGATAAGACTGCAATATTGAAATCAGTAAGATTTATAGTCGTAGATTGCATAAAATCTTCACTGAATTCTTGCATTGGAAAGTGCCTTACTTCTTTGCGCACTATGACGGTGGTGCCACTAAATGCCTTTCCACTCTAAATCTGCAATCCTGTAAAGATAAATTTTGCGCGTATGGCGGAGACACAATTAAGGTTCTGGGTAATTTTTTTAAGCTGGTGAAATATAATTGTAAAATTAAAAATTGACGTTACAAACACGCGTAGTCCCTCACTTTTAGGCCGTGATTTTATGGTTTTGTTTAAAATAGGTCTTTCTAACATCAATGCAGTTAGTAGCGTAAAAGAGTGCGTACAAAGCATACAAAGATGTTTTCCAAATGTGTTCAGGGAAGGTTTAGGTCGGTTTACAGGGTATCCTGTAAAGCTTAGGTTGTTTGAAAATGTAAGACCTATTTTTTGGAAACCAAGACCTGTACCGCTCGCCTAGCGTTCAAAAAGTGAATTTTAATTACGTGAGCTAGTCACACAAGGGGTGTTGGAACCAGTTGACAACTCGGAGTGGGGTACGCCCTTAGTGCCCATATTAAAGCCTAATGGACAACTTCGTTTATGTGGTGATTATAGATGTTAGGTATAGACTGCCTTTAATTGAGGAATGGTTGCTTCACTCCGAGGAGAATTATATACAAAGCAATGCCTATAACCAGTTAGTGTTGCATGAAGATTCGCAAATGTTAAGTGTTTGGAGCACCCCCTTAGGAGTTTTTAAAATGACTCGTTTACCATTTGGCATTAAGCCCGCGACAGCTATTTTTCAGAAAACGATAGAGAACGTTTTGCGTGGGATTCCAAATGTGATTAATTATTTGGACGACATTATTATCACAGGTCAAAACTTTGGTGATCATGTCCGCACTATTGAAGTAGTGCTTTCTAAGGTAGACAAAGTGGGGTTACGACTAAATGCGAGCAAAGAAAAAGTATCCTATTTGAGTTTTGATATTAGTAGAACTGGTTTCAGTCTAAACAAAGACCGCATTTCTTTTGTGCTTGAAGAACCTGCTCCGAAAAATATTTAAGAAGTTAGGGCCTTTGTCGGTATGCTTAACTACTATTCAAAATTTATCTCTAAGTTTGCAAATAAAATGGCACCTCTCTACGAGCTTCTCAAGAAAGGAGTGCAGTTCAAGTGGTCTAGAAATTGTCACAATGGCCTTAAGTCTTTAAAAAGTGAAATTATTTCTGATAAAATTCTGGTTAATTTCAACCCAAAGCTGCCCATAGTGTTGTCAACAGATGCGTCCAGTAATGCCGTTGCAGGTATATTTTCCCATATGTGGCCAGATGGATCAAAAAAAACCTATAGCATTTATTTCAAGAGCTCTCACAAAAGCTGAATAAAATTACAGCACGATACAAAAGGAAGCATTACCGATTGTATTAGCGTAACCAAACTACAGCTATATTTACTAGGGTTTCATTTTATTTTGGAATCCGATCACAAGCCGCTGGGCCACCTATTATGGCTGCTGCTCGAATGCAGAGATGGGCTTTCATTTTATCCGGTTTCAATTATACTATGAGGTATATTAAGGGTACGGAAAATTCGGCGGATCATTTTTCTCGATTTCCACAGAGAATAATAGCCAATAATTATGAACACTTTGGTTTCATTAACTACATTTGCAGTGATAATAAATTAAATTTAAACTTCAAAGATATCTCTAGGGAAACTAGGCGAGATCCGTTATTAGCTAGATTGAAATAGTCAATTCAAAGTGGTAAAACCGATTTGTTAAAAGGAGAAGAATTTGCTCCATTTATTTCACGCAAAAATGAGCTTTCTGTAGAAGATGATTGTATTCTATGGGAGTTTAGGTTGATAATTCCGTCCAAATTGCGGGAAAAGTTTGTAAAGCAATTGCACTGTTTCCATTTTGGTGTGGTAAAGTCTAAATCTTTGGCGCGATCATATATTTTGATTATGATATCGAGAAAATTATTTATAACTGCGTTTCGTGTAAAATTAGTCAACCGAGTCCTGAAAAAAAGTACGTTAATACCATGGACGCCTACAGACTCTCCTTGGTCTAGGCTTCACGTAGACTTTGCCGGTCCAATTAAGGATATCCATTTTCTTATAATAAGATATTCGTTTTCTAGGTGGGTTGAAGTTTGTAAAACCAAATATATTACTACATGTTTCACCATTAATAAGTTACGAGATATTCTTGGGAGGTTCGGTCTTATAGACATGTTAGTGACCGATAACGGTAGGCAATTTACGGCCGAAAAATTTAAAATCTTTTTAAGAACAAATAATATAAAACATGTTTTAACTGCACCTGGTCATCCAGCGACCAATGGGCAAGCAGAAAATTTTGTAAAGGCTTTAAAAAAAATCAATGTAAGCGAATGTGTGTGAAGATGAAAATTTCGATGACGTAATAAATACGCTCCTTTTTGACTACAGAGCAAAAAAGCATTGCACCAGGGAAGGGAAATTAAAACACGTTTTAGTATGCTTTACCCGCCGTTGGTAAAAAATAAAATTAGTAAAAGTCAATTAATAAACATGAAAAATTACAAATGATCTCGTAATGTGGCATTTGAGCCCAGTAAAAGCGTTTTTGTGCGAGACTATTCTAATCCAAATAAAACCTCATGGCAAGAAGCCAAGGCCGAGAAACGTATTGGCCCTCAGTCTTACCGTTTTGTGTCCTGACTCGCAATAATAGAATAATTAAAAGGCACATTAATCAGATGATTCGCGGTACCGAAGAGAAAAAAAAATAGAAGAAAACGAACTCGCAGAACCAAGTACCGTGGATAAAATGATAACAGAGGCGGATGTCACGTCCTCGGGGGATGGTGTGGTACAGAACAGTGTTTCTACAAATCAAATAAAGTTCAGATCTCGCGACTTGAGACCGTTGCAACGTCGTAAATATAAAGAGTAATTTTAACTTTTTCTTTTATTGTAAAAATTATATGAATACATATTTATATACCTATATACAGTGGTGGACATTAGGTTAGCACATTACATATACGTTGCATTCAAATCCATTTATTTTGTTGGTATGAAAATTAAGTAAACATCTTACCCACAAGTGTTTTGTATGGCGTAATCAGTATGTGCCGTTTTTTTCTATTCTCTTTTTAAATAAAAAAAAATTTTGATTTATCGCAAAAAGTGTTTAATCTGAGTTGGACACTAATTTAGCACATTCGATATTTTCATAATTTTTCTTGCTTAAAATCTTAAATTGGTAAGTTTTGTAAATGCTTTAATTGATAGGTTTTATTAAAAAACGTAAAACAAAAATTAGATATGGCTAAAGGTACTGGTGCACAGAGGAGCAGCGTAAAGTTATCCATCATATGAAATCGAGAGGAAGCACCTTTTGTGAAATTAATTAAATATTAAACTGCTCTAGAAAGATGGTGTACAATGCACTCAGTCATATTCAAGCCAATGGGACACACAAAAATGTTCCACAGTGTGCTAGGCCTAGACAAACCACACGTAAAGAGGACTCCCTTATTTATAGAGCTTCAGTTGCGGATCCCTTCAAAACCTCAACTGAAATTCAAAGGGAAGTTTTAACAAAATTTGGTATCGACATCTCCTCAAAAATAATTAGACTTCATGAAAAAAAATTGCGTGGATGTATTGTACAATACAACCCACACGTGTCTAAGAAAAATTTAAAGTCCCGAATTTCATTCGCACGTGAGCACTTAGGCAAGCCCTCTTGAGCGGCGAATCCATTTGCTTCTGATGGAAAACGTTATATATGGCGTCCTCCAAATATGCAACACAATCCCAGGTACACCTCGAAGACCATAAAGCATGATGTTGGAAACGTGATGGTTTGGGCTGCGTTTAATTAAAATCGTTGCGTTAATGGACCAGTACGTTTACAAAAATATAATTTCGAGCACAATGATTCCATATGAAGAGGAAAACATTCACCTTAGATGGCGTTTCATGCACAACAACGATATTGAGAGCCTTTTGCTTAGTGCTGATTCAAATTTTGCACTAAAATTTGTTTCATTGCTGAAAAGGTAATTTGATAACAGGTAGTCGACTCACGAGTGAATTTAAGGCTTTTCCGATTTAGTTGTGGATATCAAAATCCTTACAAAAAAATTCGGAAATGGAGAACTTTTTTTATATGAAATTTGATATCCAAGTAGTTTAAATAAGTCATCAGATCCGCTTATGAGTTTACCTTTTTTTGTTATCAAGAGGTTCGTCTATAACAGAACGAATTGCAACATGAGAACAAACGCCTTATACTTATTATCTTTATTTACTAAAAACAAGTCAGATGATTTGCAACATGACTGAAAGTAAATACTAATGTCGCCGTAAAATTTAAAAATGAAATAAACACACTCAAAATATATTCACTTCGAACAAAACAGAATACTTAACAAAAATAAATCGATGAGTACATATCGTGATGCAATACATCTTAACTCTTTCAGCCACAGTCTTACATATATTCTTTTAATAACAAAACTACTGCATTTTTGGTTTGATTAAGGTTTATTTATTATAAAAAAAAAAGAAAATAATAAATTTGCCCTTCAGGCTTTTGTGGAATAGGGTGGTTAGTTTAGTAACCACTGTGACGGTTGGCAAAAAAAAATTCAAGTAAAGTGTAAGTATCCGTAGCCACATTTTATAACAAAAAATTAATTCTGATGGAAATCGGAGAAACATGTCTTATTTGTGCGTATGCAAAGTACGCACCGGATTCTTTTTGGTGCTGCATTTTGCACATCTTCGTGATGTAGATCGCTCTGGCTGATGCATACTACTTTCCAGACGCAATTCTCTTTGTACTGATGGTTTGTGTTTCTTTTTTTGTACCGGTAGTGGGGAAGAGGGTTCCGAAATTGAGCGCTTAGTGCATGATTTGGGGTTTTTCGCCTGAACTGGTGCAAGGATCCCGTGGTAAACACTTCTTCGAAACTCTTTGGCACTCAGCTGATCAAGTTCTGGGTGGTCTGTTTTCTGGAGCTCTTTATATGCAATATAAGAGTTTATGACGGCGCAGTCAAGAAAATGAAAAAAAAATTGATGCCACCATTTGCGGGATTTTCGATCAATGGCATAAATGCTTTTCAGCTGATCAAATTTATCAATATAGTTCATACATCTGTTATATTGTATGACAGGTTCATGACAATTTATTTTATTTAGCTCTCCATTGCGTTCTCTGCGAGTAACAACACCTACCTGTAGTGCCATTCACAAACTTTTAACGATACGACAGTCGCAAAATTTGTCGACAATTTTTGTTGTTTGCATTAACGGTTGTGTGATTCACTAACTACTCGTAAACGACAGTAGACATCCTTAATTTTTTGTTTATTCAAATTGATATCAAGTGGCATCAGTGGCAAAAAAATATAATATAACGAAAAGCACAAAGAAGAATGGAAAAAAAGACTTTTTGGATAAAATTGTTTGTGCGTTTAGCTATTTTTGCAAAATGATTTTTAAACAAATTAAAAGTGACCCTAAAAGATGCCATGAATTTTAGTTTGTCGAATAAATAAACAACACAAAAATATACGTCGTTTATTTTTGTCTACAATCGTTAAGCTAACAAAAACAGATGACTAACCGATTGCGAATGTTGTTTAAAAAAAGCAACATCGTTAATTTTGTTGTTAAAAGTTTTTATTGTCGTTAAAAAAGAATAGTGAATCGCACTACTGAGTTGGATCTATGTTGTTGGTGAGAATAAAAACTGATTTTTATTCCTTCCACGATAAGTGAACCCTTTTTTAATTATACTATAAACTATTACCTGGCTATTTTCACCTGGCTCGGTATTCCAAGGTCCCTGCTTCTCTCTTTTCTCGCCTAAATATCCAGCTTTCGGAAAACAAAAGGATTTCTGAACATTAGTTCCGACAGATTCTTTATGTAGCACTTACGTTTGTTACAGATATAAAGAATGTTCTTGCTACTCTGTTGAATATACGAATATATATATATATATATATATATATATATATATGTAGATATTATATATATATATATATATATATATATATATATATATATATATATATATATATATATATATATATATATTATATATAGTCGATTTACATCGCACAAATTACAAGGAAAATCGTATTCTAGGGATCAAAATAAGAAACTTTGCCGAAGGAACCATACCTCTAAAATGTATTTTGATGTCCCGACTTTTGACCCAAAGGGTTAAATTTTGAAAAATCTCACGTTGACCCATTTAGAGTGTCTCAATCGAGTCAAAATGTATGACCGACCCCCACTAACTTTGGAGGGCCGACCCACCTATGCCAGTGGCACACCACCTGGAACCACCCTTGGGGGTTCCCCATACAAACATTTCAAAAAATCACAATTTTTGACACTTTACAAGAAAAAATCAGCGAAATGGCTATGTTTTTTTATTTTTGGAGTTTATTTTTCTCTTCAGAAATTTATTTAGTCAGAAAATATGTAAATGAAACAAGAATCTTGTGTTATTTTTGGGTTAAATACTGGTAATCCCTGATAGCTAGGTAATAAAATATATCTTCCATGTGTTTACAATATGCAGCAGTATGCAGTAAAGAACATGCCTAAAATCAGGTACGCATATGTACTATTTAGTTTTAAGGTTCTCATTTTTAGTATTTAAGTCCAATATTTAATGATAAAAATTCTGTATTTTACAACTACTCAAATCTTAAGCTTCATAGTTTATTATTTAAACAATCATTAAATTACATTGAATCCACCATCCTGTTCACCGCAAGATGAAGCCACAACAACTATCGAAAACCCAATGAGTCATATACCCAAACATGGTGTTACTGTTTTTGGTGTGTCTGCTAATTTGAGTGATCTTAATTTACCAACCCATATGAATATCTTGATATTATTTTTACTTGAGCGAACGTGCTAAAGCCAACCAAAAAAGTTTTCTTATAAATCATTCACTATTGATGTACAAAATAAGTTGATTGGAATTTGGGAAAAACTTGGTATGGAAATAATGGCGAAAAATTGTGTATAAATTAAATTGAATAGATTGCTTGACAAATATCATGATCAAATCAAGAGCAAAAAGAAAAACCCAAAATTTCCAGAGTTTCTAAAATCTCTGGAAACAATTTTTCACATTGGAATATGTAAATGCGATTTGAAGGAAGCTCCATAGGCATGCGGCTTGGCTCCAGAACGCCTGAAAGAGTTTATGCACGATCAACATAATCAGAGAAGACTAACAGTGGCTGCATTTATGAAGGAAATTGAAGAACAAGGAGCAACGTCTATGTCATCAATGCCAATGTACCAAGATCCCGATGATTCAACATACGCACCGCCACCGGTTCAAGAAGATATGGATACAAGCACAAGTTCACAATACACAGACAGATACGATTGTTTTAACTTTGCCTTGATATGTGACAGATTTGGTGTGCCTGATGGAGTAGCATCAGCATTAGGAACCGCTCTTTTCCAAGATTTAAAAATGAAAGATAATCATGGCGAACCTCTCATCATGGATAAATCGAAAGTTCGCAGAGAAAAAGAGAAATACAGACAAGAAGTGCTTCGCAAACGGTTAGATGATATCAATTTGTTAGTGTTTTCATTCATTTGCAGAAAAGATTATACTTTAACGAGACATAAAATTGAGGAGAATTATCATACTAGGATGGTAAAAGAACCTCATATTGTTATCTTGAGAGAACCGAATTCTGAATTGATTAGTTTCGTAAGACTAGAACATGAAAACGCTGAATACAAAACAATCAAATTAAATGATTTTATCAACGAAAAAAATATATCAATATATTAATTGGCATATGCAATGACGGTGAGCCAACAAACACTGGCCCACACCTTGGAATTATACGACGATTCGAATTGCTGTTAAAAAGTCCATTGTGTTGGTCCGTTTGCCTTCTACACTTCAACCAAGTTCCGTTTCGCCATTTGTTTGAAGCTTTGGATAATTCAACCAGCACTGGACCCCAAGATCGGCAAGCGGAAAACTGAGCCGTCAAATCGAAACTTGTGAAACTCTTCCAGTAAGTTATTGCTATCATTCATTTATTATAATTGTCAGCCGTTTTTAATTATTTTATTATTATATATTTCAGGTGGTGGACGGCTTTCAGAAAATTAAGTTAAAAAACATGCCCCTGCTCCAGAAAAAATTGAATTTTCCACCCATTCGAAGTACTTATACGACATGGCTCATGCAATTTCTAGCGGCGTGTTTTCGGTGGATCTAGCTAACATCAAGCCAGGGAAAATTGTACATTCTCGCTGGCTTACCAAGGCCGATAGATTATTACGATTGTATGCAACAACGGAAAATCCATCCGAAAAATTATGGATTCTGGTTAAATTTATAATTAAATGTTATGTGCCAATGTACTTCAATATCAAGTATTACAGCTCTGTCGTGTACGGTAGTGCATTATTTTTCAAGGTTTGTACAACCTCATTTACGCAGTATTGTAAATAAAGTAATTAAAGATAATTCATATTATGCGCATTCGGAAAATATCTTGCTAGCAATGTTGTTTGATGATAGCATAGAAAAGCGAGACTGTGCTATAAAGAAAATTCTACGCTATCGAACCGATGTTGAAGACCAAACGAAAGTTATAGTTTATAAAAAACTAGATATAACCTTTAATTGCACAAGTTACACGGAAATCAATTTGAATGATATAAATAACGTAATTGAAGCAACATTCACGCGAAGCATTCCGTACGATACATTGAAAGAATATTTAAATCAAGATGATCCACCGTTTGTTGATCCAAAAATTCCATCACACATACAAGGAACGGAACGACACGTTCGATTGCTAGCTAGCGTTTCCAAACGAGTTATTCCGGGAAATATAGAGACTGTTAAGGCGACGACATTAGAGAGCCGTGCGAAATTGCCCAGAAATGAAAGCAAAAAGACTTCAAACAAAAATTTTTTTTATTTTCTTTTCTATTACTAAGTAAAACTAATTTTTTCATTTCATTCTGACTAAATAAATTTCTAAAGGGAAAAGTAAACTCCAAAAATAAAAAACATATCCATTTCGCAGATTTTTTCTTGTAAAGTGCCAAAAATTTTGATTTTTTGAAATGTTTCTATGGGGAACCCCCCAAGGGTGGTTCCAGAGGGTGTGCCACTGACATAGGTGGGTCGGCCCTCCAAAGTTAGTTGGGGTCGGTCATACATTTTGACTCGATTGAGACACTCTATATGGTGACATTTTTCAAAATTTGACCCTTTGGGTCAAAAGTCGGGACATCAAATACATTCAGACAGACAGAGGGGTAAGGGCCAGATTGGAAAGACGGAATTGACAACACTGAGAGGTTGACAGATTCAATAAACTTTTAAACTTAACTCTGTGTTTAAATCAATAGGGACGATCCTAGCCAAAGGAGTCTGAATTCCCTACACACATATATATATATATATATATATATATATATATATATATATATATATATATATATATATATATATATATATCAACTTCCATACTTATAATAAGGTCTCATAGTTTTTAGACAGTATCTACAATTCATACAGAACTTATTAAAAAATTATTTTTAAAGTCCAAATATTCTTCAGATTCAAAGGTTCTAGTGGCGCAGCGCGTGGCAGCCTATTAGCTACAATGTTTTCAGACCCTTTTTGATGGTCTGTTATTATGGACCAAGGCATCATCTCAATGTATGGCCTAGATTTCGTTTTCTGTCACAGTAAAATTCTTTTGACATGGATTCAACTTTTGTAAACAGACATCAATTGCATGTTTTTCTCCTTTAGCATTCAGTTGTATGAAACTTATCCAATTCCATAATCTGACGAATCACAGTGAATATCGGCATGTGGCAACACAGGAGCTGAGCAAAAGCCGTATATGCGCTACTGTTGCTATCCAACTCAATCTGCCAAAAAGCGTATTTTATATCGACACTACTGATGCCATCTATGTTCTGGAGCGGATACGCATCCTTAATCGTCAAAATCTATTCCTGCCTAGCTTTCCACCATTGTTGCTCTGTTGGACCATGGGCTATTTTCTTCTATGTTATTTCCTGTACTGCATGAGAAATCCGATAGTAAAGCCCTTTTATTGGCGCGGCGTCATTTACTTATTTAATAAAGTGTTTTTGCTATATGCGTTATTCATAAATCTTTCTTTTCAAATATCTCAAATTATATTATTACTCTATATAAACTTTCCTTTTGTTCCTTATTCATACTATGTGGTTTCAGTATATATTAATTGTGCTCTGATACTAACTCTTTCCTTATTGTCTACATACCTAATGCTTTTACTCATATAATTTCTAAGGCAAACTTAAATAATCTCCAAAAATCTATACCTAAATATACTGATTGGTCCACATCGGGACCAAGATACAGAATCATTTTGTGCTTCAGATTTTGTAACTAACGGATGCTTTTACTTATATTCTATTTTTTTATACTTCATTTTATTCTCATGAATCCTTCTACTAAAAGAAATTTACAATAAGTATTCAAATCTTATTTCTACCAATGTATTACCAAAGTAGAAAGAGCCGCCTCGCCAGACTCAATGTGTCTTTTTAGTATCTGGTGACCGTGAAATTGCAATGAATTTGCTTGCAAGAGTGTTAGGATGTAGGACTAGTCTGTTTACGTATTTGGACGAGTATATTTTAACTTCTTCCTGGATAGTGAGAACTTTTAGATTCCTATGGATGTTTTCATTTCTTATATACCATGGGGCGCATACGATAAGACGTAAAAGCCAGCTGAATACCATATGACCATATTGGCTTTATAACGGATTTGTATAAAAGGACTTTATATTCCAAAGCCAAAGGTGAGTTAGGACTTATTAGTCAATGCAGTTGATTTGTTCGAAGCTTTATGGACGTTATTTTTGCCTCAATGTGCCGGAACCAAGTTAGGCGGTGACTTAGGTGGATACCTAAATATCTAACGTGCGTTTCCGCTGGAACCGTGGTATTAGTTCTTGTGATTGGTGGATAATTTTGCCTACTATGGGAAAACGTCACATGAGCACATTTCGATGGATTTACCTTTATTCTTCATTGTTTTAGCCATTCTTCTACCTTATGAATATGTAGGATCTTTATTAGCACATAATTGCAGTGTCATCTGTAAACATTGACGTATATGTATGTGGGCTTGTCGGCATATCCGCTGTATAGATGATATATAATAGCGGCCATAGTATACTACCTTGTGGTACTCATGCACTGATTTTCCCATCTCTTGAAAGCTGATGCTTTGACTTTACTTTAAACGTTCTAACAAATAGATTTTTAGAAGCTTGTGGGTGTTTTCAGGAAGAACCCGAACTCTTTTGGTGAGTAGCCCATCATGGCAGACTTTATCAAACGCCTGGGAAATGTCACTTAACAAATCTGAACAATATTTTTATTTTCAAATGCCGATCTAAAAATGGTAATGATTCTATGAACTTGCTCAATAGTAATAAGCCTTGCCTGAAAACCAAACGGATGATCTCGATAACATTTTGTTCATTTAGAAAAGGAGTTACACTCGAGACGAATAGGTTTTCAAATATCTTTGACAAAACTGAAAGTAGGCTAACTTTTATCCTGTTATATGATCAGACCCGGGTGATTTCTTCATATCCGTATTTTTAATTGTCGATTCTAAAGAAGCAAATCGAAATTTCATAGGATCATTCACGATATCGCTAATAATTGGAATAGTGGTGCGAAAACCTTCTCTAAGTGCTTTGCGAACGCATTTGCCGTTTCACTTGAGTTTTTAGCCCAAGTACGGTCTTCTAGTCTTAGTGGGGATTCGTAAGCAAGAGGACATTGTAAGAGCTTTACAGCTTTCCACAGACTATAATCCGTGTTTTTCATTGGATCCAAGTTTTTTAAAAAGTTGTCGATAGCGAGTTGGTGTTTCTGTCTCAATTTACTCCGTAAGTATTTTTGGCATAAGTTCATTTGCATTTTTATGTGTGGAGAACGACTATTTTGCCATTGTCTTCTTAGTCTTCCTTTCTCAATGACGAGCATCTGAATATCTGCTGTTGCCTAGTACGTTATTATTTTAGCTGATGGCTTTATTGGCGTTGCAGCTATGGCTGCGGCAGTCACGACGTCTGTAAAATGGTCTACAGCTGCTTGAATATCAGCTGGATTTCTCAGTGGGATATTCAATGGTAAGTGAGAGCTCACATACATTTTATATTTTAACCAATTCGTGTTTCTGTTCGGGTAGAAACTAAGGGTTTTAGGTGCAGTGACAAAACTGTCGTGTAAAATAACAATTGTAGGTGAATGATCAGAAGATAGGTCATAGGATGAATTAACTAAGAGTTGATCGCGTTTGATGTTTTTTACTATAGCAAAATCAATAAGGTCTGGCAACTTATTAAAGTCTGTGGGCCAATAGGTGGGTTTACCGGCATATACGACGTCAAGCTTGTTTGTTTCAACTGCCGACCTCTAGGACTAAGAATTCTGGATCCCCAATATGTGTGCTTTGCATTGTAATCGCCAGCGGCAATAAATTTTTGCCCTAGCGTAGCAAAGAACCTGGTAAATTCATGGTGTTCGATTTTATGCCTGGGCGGTCAATACACTGACGAGACTACAATTTTAAAATCAGTAAGATTTATAGTCATGGCTTGCAAAAAGTCTTCCCTGAATTCAGCCAATGGAAAATGCCTTACGTATTTTCGGACTATAATGGCAGTCCCTTTCGCGTCATTTCCTGAAACATAGCCTGCATAGATCTAATGAAATTATTTCTTCTTTTTATTAAGTTATCGATTGAGCTCGAATTGTTAGTGAGGGGTGTCTGTGCACCCTCTTTTAAGACGTGAGCACATGAATGTTTATGCGCATTTGAGCTTTTAGCTTTCGCATTAGGTAAATTATTTCTCAACGCTTGGGCATACGAATAGTTTGATTTTGTGGTACTAGCAATAGAAGCCGAGGAAATTGGTAAGGCCTATATTGCTAGTATTCAGGTTTACGTACTACTTTTGCAATATATTACATGTTGAAAGACTGTAATTTGCTGTGTGGTTTTCACCACAGCTGCTGCATTTCTTGACCTTGTGGTCTGTTTTGGAAGTGCATTCCAAAGTTCGGTGCGCATCGCCGTAAAAAACGCATACAGATGGTAGCTTGCACTAGGTTTTCGTGTGTCCGAATTCCTGGCAGTTGGTACACTGACGGGGACCATTACGTTTCAGAGGCCACTTCTAACGTGATTCTTCTGTTACAAAGGTATCTTAAATTGTATATAGGATGAACCGATTTTTTTTACTTTATCTGATATGCGTTAAATACGTTTTCAACACGATGCATCGGTTGGGGAACTTTACTTTTATTTAAAATATTGTGCACTGACCTTGCGACATAACCTTCCACCTATGCGGCACGTTTTATTTCCTCAGTGGGAACAGAACTTTCAATGCCCTTTATTATCACAATCAAACTGTTAACAGTTTTTAGTCGATACGTATGATAGCTCTTATTTTCTGCATCGAGACGACTTGCGGTTAGGCGATAATTCTTCTCAGTGTGGGCTTGGATCTTTGTTTCTTGTATTTGTCCTATTCCTGCAGAAGCCACATAGAAATTTTCTTTACCTACGAGTTGGGACAGCATATTTACAATGGTATTTGATGTTTGTTCGCGCAAGTAAGTTGGTGGGGGTTTTTGTTCCCTTACAGTGGTTTCATCATTTTCATTATCCGGGGTAGCAAGTACGGAGAATATATCTATCACGTACCGATATAGCAGCTACTTGATGCGAACCTTTGTATTGTTTGGCGGTTCGTACTTGTTGCAAAGACTTAGAACTTGCCTTCCTCATGGTTATGTACCGATCCAACCAGTTTGCACGCGTTTAGATACAATACCCGCTTCTTTATCTTCTTGCACTGTTTTCTTTGTAGCACTTGTATTCTTTATTTGTTGATAATAAACACTTTCGGTCAATTGGCCTGGTGGTTAAAAAAGTACTGTCATCTTTTTTTTTTATTATTTATATTGTTCACTTTATTATTTGTATTTGTATAACTAAAAGAGTAATAAGTACTGTTGTTATTACCTTTTGTATTTTTATTAATGTTTCACACTATGAACTATTTGTTATTGTTTTGTTTTTACACACAGTATAATATATTGTGTTTATTTTGTATTACTTATTTCCTTGTTTTTCTAACTGTACACTGTGTCTCTGCACTTGTTCAATTGAATTCTTAAATAAAAATATTATTATGCGCTTAATATGACATATAGTACGACTGTACTCAAACACGGTCACTAATAAACATAATATTCTATGATACTGACCACTGGCTGTTTTTACATTAGTAAGTTTACATTACATTAGTAAGTTTTTACATTAGTAAAAACTGCCATTGGTGTACAAACTCTCTACATCCTATTCCTAATATACTAACAGATGCACGTCTATCTAATATACCTATAATTTCTGTGCTCTCGGAGCTCTTTAAAATTTTCGCGAACCTTATGAATGCGGTTAGAAATTGGTTTGAAGTTATTTTCGGCTTCCGAAAATACTAGCTCTTACTACATCGTAGTTTTTGTGTCTCTCTTCCCTTGATATATAATGCCTAGCTTGTGGCATATTTTCTATGGGTATAGAAATCTTACTAGTATTGTTTACAATTTTGTAGGGGAGTGGTTTCCGGATAACCGTTTATGGACTTGCAATTGGGACATCTTGGCGTTATTACATTTTGTTTACCACATTTGTAACAGAAGAGTGTCCGCTCATGTTCCTGAAATTCCATGAAAACATGGCCTTCCGGCACATAATCGCCTGTTTTCTTTGCTGCGAACTTACGTTTACAGCTGCTACTTGCTTATATTCAGTACACCGATTTTCCCCTCCAGTATCTTTTGCATCCTCTTCTCGCAATACTTCCATGACATGCCTAAATGGACGTCCTATGGGTTGTATATTTCGAATATCTCATCTTGGAAAATTTTTCGCAGCTTCATTACTCTTAATTGTTCGATCGATGACACTGACATTGGGTACACAACCCTCCCAATGCCTTCTCTGATGTTTTTTTATTATTTTAATCAGATCGTATTCGGTAATGTGCTGCACTATCCTGGATTTTATTTGGCACATATGTAGCATGAAAATAGCTGTCTAACTTCTCGTCAACTCGCTGTTTTCTCTCTACTAAATCAGTCATTATTTCGAAATTTGAACGTGACGTTTGATTCTCGCTAATTAAAGCATGACGTAATCTTGGCCAATCCATAATGTCATGTATTCGAAAATACAGCCAATACCATTCTCTCGCTGTCTCTGACATTAACAAATGGAAATCTCTTAACACTTCTCCCACGAAATTTGGAAATGCATTTGTAAATATTTCATTCTATAAACGAAGTCACCTATACTTAGATGCGACTGACTACCATCAAACACCATTTTTAGATTTTCTACCCGTGTGCGAACTTGCTAATTGTTTTCTATATTTAAAACTGGCTCGTTACCTCGTTGAGACGGTATCGCGAATTTAGCAACATTTGCAGTTGTATTCGTTTCTCAACTATGATCAGATCCTAATCTGATATTTATTTTTCCGTCTATCTATGACGTAATATCACTATTTAAATTTTGTCCTAGCATTCTGACTTGAACTTGAACTGACTCTTATGCTGTTGGAATACATACAAGACGCCTGTCATAGTGATTGTAATTAACAAATTCATAAATTGATTTCTATTTACGTTTGCTGTCTCTGACATTGCTGTGGGTCACTAATCATTTCTCCTAACTTTCGGAATACTGGGTGGAATTGATCTATTTAAAATAAAAGCCCCGTTATTTATTTCTCCATACTCATAATCCTACTCTACACTCCTTTATTATTGGTTAAAAATTAAATTAATAAATAACAGGAACATTAACGAAATATCAATAATAATGTTACGAAATAATAATCAACGATGCGTGAAACGACTTATTGTACAAATATGCAGTATTATAAACATAAAGCAAAAACAAATTGCGTAGCGGAAAATCCCCGAACTGCGATTCAATGTAGAAACAATAATAACTTCTACAGAAAGAAAAAGTAAACAAAAGACACACATACAAGACTACTAAGCCAGCAACTGGAATAAATGATGCGCAATTTCGCGTACGGTCGGGACATTTCAAGAAGCGGCCGTGATCTGTATATAAATGCGCCATCCCCCGCAGAGAATATACTTGACTTTGAGATTTCGTAGAGTGAACAGCTATGTGTACATAAGCATGTTAAGGGTACAGTGTAAATTAGTTCTAAATAGAGTCTTGATTGCCGAATAAAGTTGTGTACTGATAAAATCATTAGCACTGTGTATTTTAATATTTGCAATTAAACGAACCCAACAAATTAACGTTTACTGTGGTAATAAACGTAACAACTGGTGTCGAGAAGTGGAATTGCGGAAAAAAACATTAAAATAAAAAGTAAGTAAAACAAAATGAAGTTTGACGAGCTGAAAGTAGATCAGTTAAAAAAAGAGCTGAGCAAGTTTTATCTGCCAATGGCGGGCAATAAGCCAGATTTACAAAAGAGGCTGATAGAGGAATTCAAAGGACGTGGTCTTGACATCGGCTTAATTGAATTCGAGGAAAAAGAGGAGCTCGAGATATGTACCCCGGCCACAAACACTAATATGGATTTCAACGTAATGTTGAACGCTATGATGGAGAAAATGGAAAAATTTCAAGAAGCTTCTAAGATTAACAGCGAAAGACTCTTAGTTGATGGTAGCGCACCTTTTAATGTCTTCAAGTTTCAGTTCGAAACGGTGCCTGGCGAAAATGAATGGAACAATGTTGAAAAAGCTATATAACTAATTCTGGTGTTAAAGGGAACAGCAGCAGCAATTCTTGAAAGCTTACCAGCTGGCTGCAGAAGTAGCTACGACAACATAATGTTGGCTTTGCAACGTAAGTACGGTGGCGAAAATAAGCGAGAACTGTACAGGATGGAACTACGGGGCAGAGTGCAGAAGCCGCATGAAACGCTGCAAGATTTTGCGATGGAAATTGAACGCTTGCTGCAGCTGATTTTGCCAGGCGAGAACCATCCATTCCTGGACCAGTTCAAGACGGGAGTATTTGTAAATGGCATACGGGATCCAGATGTGAGATACGCAGTTTGCGCTATGCAGAAGTCGTCCTTCGCGGAAACCATTTCGTACGCGCTGGCCAAGAAGACCGCAAAAGTTATATCCACGCCGCAAGTCTACAAGGTGTGGCGAGTTGAGGCTGATACGCCAAATGGCGTAGACAAAAGGTGCGATATAGAAGAGATGGTCAAGCAAATACTAGAGGAAAGAGTACGAATTTACTCCTCTTCCGTTCGGCCTTAAAAACGCTCCTTTGATATTACAGCGAGCATTAGATGACATCTTAAGAATGCATATTGGTAAAATTCGTATAATTATTTTTAGCCAAACAGAACAAGAACACATAACGAAATTTAGAGTTAATTTTCAACACTCTAGAGCAAGCAAATATGAAGATTCAGCTCGATAAATGCAAGTTTTTTGCTGACGAAGTTGAGTTCTTGGGATTCATTGTAACACCAAATGGGATAAAGAAAAACCCTTTAAAGGTCGATGCCATAAGAAAAATTCCTGTGCCCAAAACCCTTAAAGGACTCAGATCATTTTTTGGTAATGTCTGGATTCTACAGCCGTTTCATTAGAGATTATGCCAAGTTAGCGAAGGACGTATGTCCAAACGTCTATCAGCCAAAAAGGAAAAAAAACTTTAAACAATGCTTTCAATAAGATAAAGACTACTCTTGCCTCGAATGAAGTAATGCTACAGTACCGTGATTTTAGTAAGGAATTTAGCCTTACTACGGATGCCTCCAATTATGCAATAGGAGCAGTTTTAGAACAGGATAGTAAACCAATAATATTTATATCACGAACTCTCTCGAAGGCGGAAGAGAGCTTTACCACTAACGAGAAAGAAATGTAAGCTATCGTTTGGGCATTAAAAACATTACGTAATTATCTCTATGGCCGTAAATATTTTTACGTATCATCAACCGCTAGCATATGCTCTGAGTAATAGGAACAATAACGGCAAACTCAAAAGATTTTAGAGGAGTACAATTACGTACTAAAATACAAAACCATGAAACTCCAACGTTGTAGCAGACACTCTATCTAGAACTCCGGAGTACAGACAACAGGTAAACTCACTGACAGCAACACAGCATAGTAACGATAGTTCTTCACAAAATTTAATACAATATATCGATGCACCTATTAACGTATTCAAAAATCAACAATTCCTCTCAATAGGAGAAACAGCTTCTTACCAATTTAAAATTATTTTTCCCACTTACCACAGACACATTACTGTAGAACCACAATTCAACGAAAATAACATCGTAGGTATATTAAAGCGATATTTAAATCCCTCAGTAACTAACGGAATTTACACTGAAGACCACATCTTAGGAAAAATTCAATCTGTTTATCCTTCACATTTTACCCATTATAAGGCGTGATACACCAGGAAAATTGTAGAAGATCTAACTAGAGAAATGGATCAAGAAACAGAAATAATCAAACAACATAATAGAGCACATAGAAATGCAGCTGAAAATAAAATTTAGTTATTGGAAAGCTTTTATTTCCCACATATAAAAGCAAAGATTACAAAAATTTTAAAGCGGTGCAAGGCCTGTAAAGAAAATAAATATGAGCGACATCATTCTGTTCCCATCCTTCAAGCCACTCCTATTCCATCTAATCCACGACACATTGTGCACATCGATATTTATCACACTAATAACAAAATTATTTTAATAGTTATAGACAAATTCTCCAAGTATGCCCAGGCCAGAATTATAAAGTCAAGAGCAGTAGAGGACGTTAAGTCACCCCTTCAGGAGTGGTTAACATCAATCGTTATCCCGAGGAAGATTGTAATAGATAACGAAAAATCTTTAAGCTCATCTCCAATTAGTGGTTCTACTTCGTTTGAATAAAGACGTACTTCACTTTAAGCGCATAATTTATATTCATTTAAGGTGACTTTTTTTATTTTAAAAATTGAACAAGTGCAGAGACACAGTTAACAGTTAGTAACAACAACAAAATAAATAACAAAAAATAAAAAGCATTATAATATAGTGTGTGATAAAAAATACAATAACAAAGTGCATGGTTAAACCTGTTTAAACAATTAATAGTGAGTGCATGAGCGCACCAAACATTAACGAAAAAAATACAAAAGGTAATAACAACAATGCTTATTACTCTTTTTCTTACACAAATGCTAATAATGCAATAAACAATATAAACAATAAAAAAAAAGATGACAGTGCCGCCAGGCCAATTGACCGAACGCGTTCATTATCAGCAAATATAAATATATCTGCTACAGAAACAACGAATTCAACAAATAAAACTAAAGAAACAAACAATACACAAAAAATAGTACAAGAAAAAGAACCAGGTAATGAATCTAAACGCGTGCAAACTGGTATGGATCGGTACATAACCATAACGAAGAGGAAGGCGAGTCCTAAGTCTTCACAACCAGAGCGAACCGCCAAGCAATATAAAGGTTCTCATCAAGTAGCTGCAACATCCTTGTTGCTACCCCGGATAATGAAAATGCCGAACCCACTGTAAGGGAACAAAAACCCCCACCAATCTACTTGCGCGAACAAACATCAAATGCCATTGTAAATATGCTGCCCCAACTCGTAGGCAAAGAAAATTTCTATGTGGCTTCTGTACGAAGAGGACAGATACAAGAAACGAAGATCCAAGCCCACACTGAGAAGAATTATCGCCTAATCGCAAGTCGTCTCGATGCAGATAATAAGAGCTATTATACGTATCAACTAAAAAGTGCTAAAGGTTTGATCGTCATTATAAAGGGCATAGACAGTTCTGTTCCCACTGAGGAGATAAAAAGTGCCATAGAAGTGGAAGGTTATGTCGTAAGGTCAGTGCACAATATTCTAAATAAGAATAAAGTTCCCCAACCTATGCATCGTGTTGAAATCGTGTTTAATGCATCGCAACTTAAATCAAAAAACTCGGTTCATCCAATATATAATTTGCGCTACCTTTTGAACAGAAGAATAACGGTGGAAGAGCCTCTAAAACGTAGCGGTCCCCGTCAGTGTACTAATTGCCAGGAATTCGGACACACGAAAACCTACTGCAAGCTACCATCCGTATGCGTTGTCTGCGGTGATGCGCACCGGACTTTGGAATGCACTTCCTCCAAAACAGACCCCAAGGTTAAAAAATGCAGCAACTGTGGTGAAAACCATACAGCAAATTACAGGGGCTGCAAAGTATTTCAATATGTAAAAGATAATGCGAAAGTCGTACGCAAACCTGATTATGAGCAATAAAAAGCTTCCCAATTTCCTCGGCTTCATGCTGGTTCTGTTGCTAGTACACAAGCTACAAAGCCACACACTAAGCCAAACATTTCATATGCCCAAACATTGAGAAATGATTTACCTAATGTGAATGCCAAAAGTTCTAATGCGAATAAACATTCATATGCCCACGTCTTAAAAGAGGGTGCTCAGATAGCCCTCACCAACAATTCGAGCTTGATCGAGAACTTAATACAGACAATGAATAATTTCATGATAACTATGCAGGGTATGTTTCAGGAAATGATGCGAACCCAAAACATGCTTCTGCAAGTTTTGCTTGGCAAAAAATGAACCAGTTAAAAATATGCTTCTGGAACGCTAACGGGCTCTCCCAACATAAATATGAAGTAGAACACTTCCTGCTAGCACATGATATAGACATACTATTAGTCTCTGAAACACACTTCACTATAAAAAACTGCTTTAGAATTGATGGGTATTTTATATATGACACCAAACACCCAAGCGAAAGGGCATGTGGTGGGACTGCCATTATAGTCCGAAAAAACGTAAGGCATTTTCCATTGCCTGAATTCAACGAAGACTTTTTGCAAGCCACGACCATAAATCTTACTGATTTTAAAATTGTAGTCTCATCAGTGTATTGCCCGCCTAGGCATAAAATCGAACACCATGAATTTGCCAGGTTCTTTGCTACGCTAGGGCAAAAATTTATTGCCGCTGGCGATTACAATGCAAAGCACACATATTGGGGATCCAGACTCCTTAGTCCTAGAAGTAGGCAGTTGTATTATACAGTTGAAACAAACAAGCTTGACGTCGTATCTGCCGGTAAACCCACCTATTGGCCCACAGACTTTAATAAGTTGCCAGACCTTATTGATTTTGCTATAGTAAAAAACATCAAACGCGATCAACTCTTAGTTAATTCATCCTATGACCTATCTTCTGATCATTCACCTACAATTTTTATTTTACACGACAGTTTTGTCACTGCACCTAAAACCCTTAGTTTCTACCCGAACAGAAACACGAATTGGTTAAAATATAAAATGTATGTGAGCTCTCACTTACCTTTGAACATCCCACTGAGAAATCCAGGTGATATTCAAGCAGCTGTAGACCATTTTACAGACGTCGTGAGTGCCGCAGCCATAGCTGCAACGCCAACAAGGCTATCAGCTAAAATAATAACGTACCAGGCAACAGCAGATATTCAGATGCTCGTCATTGAGAAAAGAAGACTAAGAAAACAATGGCAAAACAGTCGTTCTCCACACATAAAAATGCAAATGAACTTATGCCAAAAAAAACTTACGGAGTAAATTGATACAGAAACACCAACTCGCTATCGCCAACTTTTTAAAAAACTTGGATCCAATGAAAAACACGGATTATAGTCTGTGGAAAGCTGTAAAGCACTTACAATGTCCTATTGCTTACGAATCCCCACTAAGACTTGAAGACCGTACTTGGGCTAAAAACTCAAGTGAAAAGGCAAATGCGTTCGCAAAGCACTTAGAGAAGGTTTTCGCACCACATGATATAAGTAATTCCACTATTCCAATTATTAGCGACATCGTGAATGATCCTATGAAATTTCGGTTGTCTTCTTTAAAAGCGACAATTAAAAATACGGATATGAAGAAATCACCTGGACCTGATCGTATAACAGGATCAATGATAGAAAACTTACCTAATTCAGCTGTAAGAATTTTACTTTACATATTTAATGCCATGTTGCGCGTCGGCTTCTTCCCATGCTCTTGGAAGATGTCTGAAATTGTTATGATCCCGAAACCTGGAAAGGACTCAAGCCAGATTACATCCTACAGGCCAATTAGCCTACTGTCAGTTTTGTCAAAGATATTTGAAAAATTATTCGTCTCGAGTGTAACTCCTTTTCTAAATGAACAAAACGTTATCCCAGATCATCAGTTTGGTTTTCGAGCAAGTAATAGTACGATTGAACAAGTTCATAGAATCGTTACCATTATTAGATCGGCTTTTGAAAGGAAGCAATACTCTTCAGCTTTATTTATAGATATTTCCCAAGCATTTGATAAAGTCTGCCATGATGGGCTACTTACTAAAATAGTTCGGGTTCTACCTGAAAACATCCACAAGCTTTTAAAAAGCTATTTGTCCGGTAGAACTTTTAAAGTAAGGTCAAAGGACCAGCTTTCAAGATGTGGGAAAATCAGTGCAGGAGTACCTCAAGGTAGTGTGCTAGGGCCGCTATTATATATCATCTATACAGCGGATATGCCGACAAGCCCACATACATATACATCAACCTTTGCAGACGACACTGCAATTATAAGTGTCAGTAATGATCCAAAGGATGCATCTGAAAAGCTGCAGTCCCATATTCATAAGCTAGAAGACTGGCTAAAACAGTGGAGAATAAAGGTAAATCCATCAAAATGTGCTCATGTAACGTTTTCCCTTAGAAGGCAAAATTGTCCACCAATCACAATAACTAATACCACGGTTCCAGCGGAAACGCACGTCAAATATTTAGGTATCCACCTAGATCGGCGCCTAACTTGGACCCGTCACATTGAGGCAAAAATAACGTCCATAAAGCTTCGAACAAATCAACTGCATTGGCTAATAAGTCCTAACTCAACTTTGGCTTTGGAATATAAAGTCCTATTATACAAATCCGTTATAAAGCCAATATGGTCATATGGTATTCAGCTGTGGGGTACTGCCTGTGCATCAAACATCCAGAAGTTTCAGAAGAAGAAGACAGTCTAGGATTTTACGTCATATCGTATGCGCCCCTTGGTACATAAGAAATGAAAACATACATAGGGATCTCAAAGTTCCCACTATCCATGAAGAAGTTAAAACATACACGTCCAAATACGTGAACAAACTAGTCGCACATCCTAACACTCTAGCACGCAATTTATTACAATTTGACGGCCACCAGAGACTAAAAAGAACTGACACATTGAGCCTGGCAAGACGGCTCTCTCTACACAATAGAAGATTGATTTTTAAGATTTGAATACAAAAAATTAGTTATTACGTTGGTACTAACTAGTAAATAATAATTTAGAAATAAGATTTGAATACTTATTGTGAATTTCTTTTAATAGAAAGATTCAATAAAATAAAATACAGTATAAAAAAAAAAATCTCCAATTACCTTCAAGCTTGAGAACCAATATGGGATAGATGTATACAAGACACCCCCATATACTAGTAGTGTGAACGGACAAGTGGAAAGATTTCATTCTACACTTGGCGAGATAATGCGCTGTGTGATGGCCGAGAATACCCATAGTAATTTTGATCATTTGCTTTTCAAGTCACTCTACAAATATAATTATTCAATTCACTCAACAATCAAAAAGAGACCTGTCAAAGCTTTCTTCGGCCGAACTGTAAGCACTGGTCCAGAACAAATGGAAACAGAGCGACAAGGTAACGTTAACAGACTGGTAGGAAAACAATCTAAAGACTTAGAATTTCATAATAAAAAGAGGGCACAATTTCGCTCATATAACCCAAATGATAGGGTTTTCGTAAAAATAAAGAAAAGATTAGGGAATAAACTTACACTCAGATATTGGGCAGAAAAAGTCAAAGAGGACAGAGGAAGGACGATACTGACAGAATCCGGACGCATAGTTCATAAGCCACACATTAGAAATTAGGAAATAATTCTAAAACAAAATATAAAAAAAATAAAATAATAAATAAAAACAAACCCTTAAAAAACAGAGAACAATAATAACAAAATGGTTGCAATAGACGACACTAGCATAGAAAACTTGAATATAAGAAGTACAAGAAGAAAATTAAATGCATTAGAATTTAAGAAATAAAAAATTTTTAAAATAACTATAATAATATTGATAAGAAGAATCATAATAATATATATATAATAGGCATACGATGCATTCATTGTACTAAAGGAAAACATTATGTTTATCTTACAGAATTCTCGCTCAAATAGCGAATGCTGAATTTCATATATTTGATTACACAAACCCACAACTAATAGCGTTAAGAGACGACACGGCAAGAGTTCAGAAGGGACTTTCAAAATAATCCACCTCATTGACCTAATGGAACGCGAACCTGACTACAGAAATAGAAATTAAAAATAACATAACTTCAACACAACAATTGTACCCTTTCCTATTACACGAAGTATCTCAAATTCGGACCCTTCTTAAGAGAATTTCCCCCACAACAAAGAGTAAACGTTCATTGGACTTTATATGTTCCGCATGGAAATCGATCGTAGGAAATCCTGACCATCGCGACTTAGAGATAATTACTGAAAATTTAAAAACATTAAATGAAAACAATGACAACCAAATAATTATCGACAGAAAAATGATAGGGAAAATTAACGAACAAATAAAGAGAAGTAACCAAATAATGGAATTCATCAATAATAGTGTAGACTATAAATTAGAAATAAATCTTAAAACAAAATACCAAATTCAATTGATAAAAGAAGAATTGTTAAATATTGAGTATTCTTTGCATTGGGCAAAGTCTAGTATAGTAAATTCATTCATATTATCTAGCATTGAAATAGAAAATATAGAGAAAATTGTAAAACACGAAGGAATACCTTACAAACGTATTGAAGAGGAATTAGAGTTTACAGATGTACGCATAGCTACAAATAACTCAATTATAGTATATATTTTAACTTGACAACACAAAACGAAGAATGTGAAATACTAACACTAGAATCCGTTAAATCTAGAATAGAATAAATAAAATCGAACATGAAAGAATTTTAAAATGTAATAAAAAAACTTATTAAATCAAAATGTAAAGAATATAATAAGAAAGCTATATGCAATAAAAATTATCTAATAGAATTAAGTGAAAATCATTGTATAAATAAACTTTTTAAAACCCAACTAACAAACTGTACACGCACTAACGCTGATCATATATCGGATGCGGAAGAAATAGTTTTTTATCAACAATAACAACGGCACGATAGAAATAGATGGGCAGCCTCTGCCGCTTATTGGCCCTTTCATCATAAAACACCTTAACGCAGGATTGACAAAAGCAAGTAGTGGCATGCAATTGTTGTGTACGTATTGTCAACGAAAAATTCTTCGAAATAGTCGAATCTCATGCCATTCGTTTTAGTGTGTACACATGCAAGTGTAAGTTCATTTTTAAAATGTCGTCGAAGCGTAAACTTAAGAAAATTTGTGTACTTTTAAAATTAAAAAAATTTTTATCAGGAAATGAGAAAAAAAATTGGGAGGACAATGTCAAAGATTTAAATAATTTGTTTAATAATCTGTTGGCTCAATTTTTATTCCATTTTAACTTTTTGTTTTCTTTTTAAGATAGAGTTACCGAGTTCACCATATAGGCATATTTTTGGGGAAACGATTTACATTTATTATTAATAGTAAAATTTTATTATTATTACTAATATTATTGCTCTTTAATTAACAAACTAAAAGGTAGAACTTTAATTACAATTTAACCACAATCCAGTAAATTTACATTTAATATTAAACAGGGTAATATTGTCTATCGTTTTGACATTTAGTGGCATGCAAATGCCAAATTTTCACTCGCATGCAATTTTAGCTGCCACTGGAGCTGCCATTGCGAAAAATGTAAATGTATTAGTGAAAATGTGTAAGTGTATTGAGTTTTTCGAACTTGTAGTGGCATGTGTAAACGCTGGGTAACTTAACAATCAAGATCCAAGATAAAATATTCTACGTACACGAGGCAGTACACTCAGAACCATTACCAGCCATTTTGAAGCAGATAACCGCTAAAAATCAGATAGAAGAAAGCTTATCTTTGGAGATGATCAAAGATCTGGAGATACAAAACAGGAAGAGAATCTCAAGAATTGGTTCACTCAATGAAATTGGCCTCACTTTTAGTATCAGTTTCACAACAATAGTAATTATATTCATCATTTTATTATTAGCAAAATTCTGGGGAAATAATATCAAGCAAATATTATTTAAAAACCCCAAAAAGGAAAAAAATGACAAATTCTCCCTCCGTGCAGACAGAGACGACTGCATTTGAGAAGGGAGGAGTTAACACCCAAAATTTTGCAACTCCACAACAATCAATTTTTTGCATTGAAACAAATTAAATTAATTTAATTTCACAATAATAAATAAATGTCGTTGACACACTTAAATAACTTTCTGCTGACTTTGCGTCTGCAAAATTTCCGCATGAAAGGATCATCAACCGGTACACCTGCAATTTGAATTAAAGTGCATCAACAAGTTTGTTTGATTTATTGGTTAATTTGATTAATTAGTTAGTTAGTTGATAAGAAGCAGTCTTGTGTTAACTTTTAAGTAACCAAAATGAATTAAAGAATAAAAAAAGTGAAAAAAATAAAAACAAAATATTTTTTAAATAAAATTTAATTAATAAAGAATTAACTTACATACAAATGTACGAAATTAATATTTTCAGCCCAATTCAGAACAACAATTCCCTGTGAGGTTTTTCTCCATTCCCTGTTCCCTTATTCTAAATATAATCTCCCAGGGAATTTTTTCCCTTTTCCCTTTCCTCTTATTCTAAACAAACTTCAAAAATGGGAAATTCTTCCCCGGGAAAAAGTAGGTATTATGAATCCAAAAAAAAGGGGAAAAATAGTTAACAGTATTTTCGAGTTTTTTCCTCATATATTTTAAAGGGAGATAAGCAAAAATGTAAGTTTCGAATTAAAAAATTTAAAACAATGATTTTAAAGATTTTAAAGATTTTTTTAGGTCAAAAAGTACAAATAAACTTCAACTCCAACAATTGAAGCAAAGCCGCGAATAACGTTGTAAAAGACAAATTTTGCAAAACCAGTTTTTTTGAATATTACCGTTAAAATTACTCTATTAAATTTCTTCAAACACCAAATTATCAAAATTATGCATTTTATCACGGTCAAAACGCAATCACAATGAGTCAGTTAGTGGAAGGACGTTGTAAGTTATAAAGAAAATGCTACGAACGGAATTTATTTTATTTTTATTATTTTTGATAAACTAATAAAAAAAATAAAGAAAGCGATAATCAAACCTTTAAAATACGTTTTTTTGCTCTCCTGAAAAATTATTATTTTGTCATTTGCAACGTTATTTGCGGCGATCCTTCAATTGCTCTCCCTAATGGAGCAAAATGCTGAATTCACTAGGTACTCCAAATAAAACTAGTATCGAATGGAAAAAGGTAAATTTGCATCATCTAAATAATTAATGCTTGATAAAGATGTGGACTGACCAAAAAAAATATGTGCGGCAAAACGCAGCACAAAATTTGCAATATAAGAAAGGTACAGGTTGTGGACCAAATAGGGAACATAAGTTTTCACCAACAGAGCAAACCATCTATGATTTGAACGGAATGAAAACTTTTGTTGAAGGTGTAGCTGGAAGCAGTTTCGGTCTAGTGCGTCTAGTATGCTCTTAGCCGAACTTGCTGTGCAAAGGGAGTTGGTCGAAACTGTTAGAGAGGCAGTAGTGGAAGCAAAGGATCAAAAGCAAAGCATTAAAAATTGCAGATCCCTTGACAGCATATATGAATTGTAAAAAAAACATTTTCAAGCAATGGAGAAAATGAAAAGAGAACAAATTATGGAGATGCGGTGGCACACCACTCTTATGGAAGAAATGAGAATGAAGAAAGTTGAATACAAAGCAATGATCTCCCCACAAACTACTAAAATAGTTTATTCTTATATGTATGTATTATATTAGTTTATTTTTTACATTCCTCCAAGTGGCCTTTTTTCCTTAAAAAAATAAATGAATTTTAGAATATATATATGGAATTTAATTGAGTTATTGTCCAAAATAACTTGTTCTAAGTGAATTTTAAATGTCTTTAAATAATTATTTTATAAAAACAAACAAAACTTACTATTTTCCGTCTGCGTTTTCACAAAATAAAATATCAATATCAAAACAGCTGATTCTGATTTTCTCCCTCCCTTTTTTCTTGTTCCCTGGGAGATTAGAATAAGGGAAATTATTCCCCGGGGCCTCGCATCGACGACTCTTTCATTCATACGAGGGTCCTCTGAACAGTTATTTGAATATTTTTACATATACTTCTCTTCGAAAATAACTACAAATTATATTACAATAACTTTATACTTCTTTCGTTTATACGAGGGCCCTCCAAACAGTTACTTTAAATATTTATATATATATACTTCTCTCCGAGAATAACCCCCAATTAAATAATAACTACTACTCTTTTGTTCATACGAGTGTCCTCCTCGTTCATACGAGGGCTCCCAATTAAATAATAACTAATATTCTTTCGTTCATACGAGGGTCCTCCAAACAGTTATTTATATATTTTATATATACTTCTCTCCGAGAATAACCCCCACTTAAATTATAATAACTTTATGACTCATTCGTTCATACGTTCCCCCGATAAGTTATTTAAAAAAATTTTCTTTCTTCTCTCCGAGAAATCCCTTTATGCTTAGTAATTTAATGACTGACGTTTACACGAGAAGAATTTGAATAGTTTCTAAAAACTTTTATCCCTAACTAAGAAGAACACAAAGCTGGTGGATCCTCTCCGAGAAAGTGATATCGTATTCTTCATATTCTACTCTTCATATTCTACTGCAGCTGCCTCATTTGGGAGCATCTGACAACTTTCTAAAGCAAAGAGGAGTCACCACGTACTCAACGTTTTCGTAGTCGTCATTTCATAATCATCATGGCGTTGTTAAAAACCATAATTTGCGCATTGGATAGCATAGTGAAGTTTCAATCGTACTTGAAAGACCGTGATGTCACCGATCGTGAACGGTTTCACAGTCTGGAGGTCCACAAAAGTGAAATCAACCGCATATAGACGACCTATAGATCCAGTTATGATCATGTGCTAGATGAATTCGAGGAGATACAAGATTACATTGATATGGAAACACTAAAGGCACGCTTCTATTCCTCATACGACGCATACGTGGCATTACTTTCCAAAATCAATAAACTTCTTGAAATTAAACGCCAAAAGGGTAGTCCAGGTACTATCCATTCAGATGCACATTCCGACCAAGCACATCATATATCTCTGCTAAAGTGTGACACGGAAATATTCCACGGAGACTATAAGTCATGGCCCACGTTCCGTGATATATTCTATGGTAACTACACATCTATCACCCGTAGGAAAAATGTGCCAACTGCTTAAGAGGACTCAAGGAGAAGCACGCGAACTTTTTAAGACTTGTCCAATCACTAATGGCGGTTTCAGCATGGCATGGCAGAATCTCGTATACCGATATGAGAATAAAAGGATATTGATCAACGCGCGACTAAAGGCTCTCTTCAACATTACTCCGATTCCCAAGAAAACAGGACCTATGATCAGACGCCTCCAGCGTACGATCAATGATTGTGTTACGAATTTGATCCTACTTCAAGTCAATACAAATAATTGGGATATAATATTTGTTTATATATGTTGAACATGTTTGCCAAATGTCACGCTCAATTAGTGGAAGGTGATGAATGCGTTCTTGATGTTCAGACTTTGGAATCTGTTGCGGATATTCGGTCAAAGGTAACGAGTTCACATACGCCTGAACCAAATCGAAATACAGTTCTCATAATCATAATACATATAATACAACTGTCTGAAACAGAAGCCCAGGAAAGTGCATTCTTTGCTAATCTTCTGATCCTCTGCGAATTTGTCCTTCATTCCTCGAATATCTCGCCATAGTCAAACAACAAAAAAAACTGCACAAATTGTCTCGGAACTTCTTACGATCGCAGGAAATGTAGGAGCTGATTAGTTTGTAATGTGTGTCGAAAGAAACACCACTGTTTGCTTCACAGTTTCGAATACAATTTACCCTCGAAACAGTAAGGCTCTTATAATGTTGATTCCACTCCCCCTTTCCTAATTCAAGCTCGTGCGTTTAAATTCGCCACAACGATATGTACTACTCGCTATGCTCCAAGAGAGGCGACAGATAAAGGCTTACAATTGTTTTGGACTCACCTGCAATCTACTTCACCCTCTACTTTTCTCGGCACAGCTCTCGTGGATGTATGTATAGATGGCATTAAATGCACCGTCCGCGCTCTCATTCATTCGGCGTCAGAAGTCTCCTTTATTTCAGGTGCTATGCAAAAGAGACTAAATCTTAGAACTCGGCCTTCTCAAACAGAGATACGAGATCTCAACGGTTTCCTAACGGCTACATCTACTCACACTTGCCATATTCGAATTGGCTCTCCAATTGTTCGTTTATTTAACATGTATTTAGATGCGGTCGTCGAAAAGAAACGTGCAAGTACATTACCACATTATCTGTTATCTGTGCTCAAAAGCGGCAAGTTTTCGCACCTTTATATAGCCGATACTTACCGTCAAACTGGTTCTGAGATAGATTTGCTTCTTGGAGGCGATGTATGGGTGAAAAATATTTACAACGGTTTGCGACGGAACGATAATCACTCCCTTGTGGCCCAAAGAACTGTATTTGTATGGATCATTACAGGCCGAGTTACAAACAATTCTAACTTGTCTTCAGCCCTTTCCTTTTTCAATGAACTCAAATCCTCTCGCCAATTACAACGCTTCTGGGAAATTCAAGAGGTCCCAAAGAGATCTATATGCTCTCAGGAAGACGCATATTGCGAAGAGTTATACAAAGCCTCCACCTATAAGGCCGAAGATGGGCGATTTGTTGAGTCACTGCCTTTCAGGCTAGAGTATTCCGAATCCTTCAACACTGATGGTTCTAGAAATATCACAATTTCTGAGAAATGAGGTGAAATTATCTAAAAACCCCCAAATAAAATCCTAATACGACCGTGTGATGACCGAGTATTCCACATAAGGTCACATGACTAAAACCAGCCCGATATCTGATGATGGTAGCGCATACTATCGCGCCATCATGAAGTTCTCACACCCGACAGCACCACGACCAAGTTACGTCTGGTGTTCAATGTATCGGGCCCCACATCTAACGGATTAAGTCCCAACGATCTACTTCACCCCGGTCCTATCTTACAAGTTAGTCTGACTATTCTTCTATTACGATGGACACTCTTTCGATACCTATTTAATGCCGACATTGAAAACATGTATAGGCAAATTCGAATAAGTCCATCTCAAATTCCCTTTCAGCGCATTATATTTCGCAGCTCCTTAAATTAGCCACCTCAGGACTATGAGTTAAACAAAGTAAACTTTGGAGTTAACTGTGCTCCTTACTGTGCATTTCTGACACTACTCGAACTATCTACAAAATGAGAAGCTAATTATCTCCACGTTTCTGAGATTCTAAAAAGTTTCATGTACGTTGATGACGTATTAGCAGGAACTCACGCATTATCATCTGCCGTAAAGTCACGATATGATTTGAACTAAAGAAATATCCGCAATGATGAAAAACAATAAAATAATACACCTCAACAGGCAACAAACCAAAATTAGTATAAAACGTAAACGAAATTGGTTTTGCAAAAAAAATTTGTAATTGATTATTAAAATATATCCCTTTACCTTTCACTCACACAAATTTCAATAAACCAAATATCAAAAAATTATTTTTCGCAAATGTTGCATAAATACAACATTACGCCGTAAAGGATTAAAACGTTGATAAAAACTGTCCTATCTGAGTGCCTTGTATGTACTAAATTAAAACGCCAACATAGTCAGCAAATCATGGATGCCTTACCTCCGGAACGTAATACTTTATCACGTCCTTTCGCCGGACCCTTTGATCTTAAATCTTATGCTGGCCGAAGCTGTAAGGTCACTAAAGGGTACGCACTTGTCTACGTTTGTTTTTGTACAAAGACAATTCACCTGGAGTCTACCGGAGAAATTTCAACGCAGGCGTTCCTAGCCGCCTTCGCAAGTTTCTTCTCCAGGCGTGAAACACCCCGCGCTCTATACTCGGCGCTTCGAATATTTTACACTGCGATAAGGTACACTTTATACAACTTAGAGGAAAGAATGTTATAGCCCAAAATAGCTTCGCCCGTGTCGAATGTCACTTTATCCCCATATGGATGGACTATGGGGAGCAGGGGTAAAAAGCTTCAAATCCCATTTCAAAAGAGTATGCAACAGTCGAAGTTTTACTTTCGAAGAGTTCATCACCATGCTAGCTCGCATCGAAGCATACCTAAATTCCCGGCCATTAAGTCCGATGAGTAATGACTCCTTTAATTATTAATTTTCTTATCGGTGCTCCATTATTAACCCCCGACGGAACCACGAACTCAAACCATTCGTGGAGCTACGTTAATCGATAGAAAAATTAAAAATCCTGCACCAGCACTTAGTTCGAAGATGAACAGATGAATACTTGATAGAACTCCATAAAATAGTTAAATGGAAGTTCCCCCAGCGCGTTTATGCTTTCCGTGATCTTGTTGTTATCAAACAAGACAACCTGCCCCCAAGTCAATGGCGACTAGGTCGCATTGACAAGGTCTTTTTAGGCCGAGACAAAAGGGTCCGAGTCGTTGAAATACGCACCGCCTATGGCTTAATAACTAGAGCTATTGTCAAATTAGTTTTACTCCTCCGCTTAACGAGCAAATTTAATGTTCTTGTCTTTCACAGCCAATATAACAGACCACGGCCGAAAATCTGAAATTATAATAGAAAAGCGAAAACCCAGTTCGAAACGAGCGGCGCCAAAAAGGAGGTCTCACAACTACGATTGCCGTATATGACGCGAAAATACATCAGATTCAATAAAGTGAACATTCCTGAAAAGTTAAACCTCGTGAAGAGTTATAAGTACTGCGAAAACTGCTTGGCTCATTCCCACCGAATGGGAAAGTGCCGCACCACAGACCGCTGTCGACAGTGTGACACCGGACATTACACTCTTCTCCATTCTTCCGACCGACGATATACTCCTAACAGATCCATCGCTGCTGGTAAGGAGGGTATATGCAACGCCGTTCATATAACGGTCGTACCCACCGTTGTATGTAATTGCAATATAACAAGGGACAGGATGTTCGAGCGCGGAAACTAGCTTTACACATTTTGTTATTGCTTTCATAAAATTGTTTGGGCTTTGGAAAAGGAAATCCCCGCTTCATGTTTTATGGCGTTGAGAGCCAAAAAAAATTCATGCAAATATTTGAAAATGTTTAAAATTTGTTTTTGTTTTCCATATAAATTCTGGCGTTGCCTTGCGTTTTATAAAATGGGGCCCTTAGACCACTCAGTTTTAATTGACAATAGACGGTCCACAAATATACTGGTAGTTTGAAATAACGTTAAGAATGATGAATTTGGTAAGTTCCCAGTTAAAAAATACACACGCTTTTAATAATAAAAAAATACTTGTTTTGAAAAATATTTGCAAAAGGATTATATTTAGTATGGATAAAATTTACAATATCTCTTAAACTTAAAGGGAAGCTTTCTGTTTAGTTCCTACCTGTTAAACGATAACGTTTTGTTATAAGTTGTGTATAAAAATATTTTTAATTAATTAGCAAAATAAATTTGAAAATTACGTTATGATTATCAATCTTCTTATTATTTCTCATTATTATCTAGAGTTTTTATCATAAACTATATTTAAAAGGAGTTGCTCTTTATTGCGCTTTTACTTGAGTAAACATATTTTAGTTATTTAATTCAGTCTCATTGGAACAATTTGCTTAAGCGACCCTCATAGCAAGCAAAGTACTTATATAAAGCAAGCAAAGAATATAAAAACTATTGCAAATTTAAATAACATAACAATTAAAAGTGAAATAAAAGCAAATAAAAGTTAACAGGAAATAAGATAAGTTTAATAAGAATTATAAGAGAATTTAAACTATAGCAAAACGTAACAAAATAGATATAAGATTATCCTTGGCTTATAATGAAAGTAAAATTGTTATTAAAAATAAAGTTTTTTTATCCTTAATTTTATTTTAGTTAATTATTATACTAAAAGAAATTTACTATAGGTATTCAAATCTTATTTCAAAAGTGTACTTTACTAGTTATTACCCATTAATAACTTATTTTTCGTATTGAAATCTTAATAAACTATCTTCTATTGTGTAGAGAGAGCCGCCAAGCCAGGTGCCCGTCAAATTGTAACAAATTGCGTGCAAGAGTGTTACGATGTACGACTACTTTGTTTACGTAATTATGCGTGTACGTTTTAGCTTCTTCTTGGATAATGCGAACTTTTAGACACCTATGGATGTTTTCATTTCTTATATACCAGGGTGCGCATACGATAAGATGTAAAATCCTAGACTGTCTTCTCTGTAACTTCTGGATATTTGATGCACAGGCAGTACCCCACAGCTGAATGCCAAATCACCAAATTGGCTTTATAACGGATTTGTATAAAATGACTTTATATTTCAAAGCCAAGGTTGAGTAAGGACTTATCAGCCAATGTAGTTTATTTGTTCGAAGCTTTATGACCGTTATAAGGCAATGTAGTTGATTTGCTCGAAGAGTGATAGGCGTCAATCTAGGTTGATACCTAAATATTCGACGTTTGTTTCCGCAGGAACCGTGGTATTAGTTATTGTGATTGGTGGACAATTTTGCCTTCTAAGGAAAAACGATACATGAGCACATTTCGATGGATTTACCTTTATTACCCACTGTCTTAGCCAGTCTTCTAGCTTATGAATATGGGACTGCACTTTTTCAGATGCGTCCTTTGGATCATTACTGCTTATAATTGCAGTGTCGTCTGCAAAAGTTGATGTATATGTATGTAGGGTAGTCGGCATATCCGCTGTATAGATGGTATATAATAGCGGCCCTAGCACATTACCTTGAGGTATTCCTGCACTGATTTTCCCATTTCTTTAAAACTGATCCTTTGACCTTCCTTTAATATTTTAGAATTTTGTGGGTGTTTTCAGGAAGTACCTGAGCTATTTTAGCGAGTTGCCCATCATGGCAAAGTTTATCAAATACTTAGAAAATGTCTATAAGCAAAGATGAACAGTATTGCTATCTTTCAAAAGTTCATCCAATAATGGTAACGAATCTATGGGCTTATTCAGTAGTACCATGAATTGCTCGAAAACCAAACTGATGATCTGCGAGAACGTTTTGTTCATTTAGAAAATATATAAAGTAATATTCTTACAGCTGAATTAGCTGAGTTTTTTAACTTTGATCCTTGTTCGGAGCAGTACCCGCAAATCCATCACCATCGTCCCTAAACTTAATTGTACTAAATTTTATCCTAGTTAAATTTAATTCTGTTATACAAATGTTTACGAATAATATTTATCTCAAACCACTGTGCATTGTCATACAAACTTTAAACATTCAGCTACTCCCGTTGCATAGTTATATATGTACATACATGTGTGCTATGCCTTTGCATAGTTATGTATGTACACACATCTGTGATATGCCTTTGCATGGTTATGTATGTACATACATGCGTGCTGTGCCTTTGCATGGTTATGTGTCTACATACATGTGTGCTATGTCTTTGCCTATTTTTCTTTGTTCTCTTGTACTTTGCATCCAAAATCGATGCCAGCAGATGCTAGGCACTGTATTGGCAATGCACACACAGCTTCACATGTAAATACATACATGTTAACGGAGCAATCACCAGACCTACTTAGTTTTTTTGCATTGTTTTGCATAAGCTCAAATTTGTAAATGTTATTTTGTAAGTTTTTGATCTTCCCTTTTCGATTTGTACCAGCGAGCCGACAAGACGTAATAAATATACATGAATATTCGCGCATTAAAATAGTTCGTTTCTTTTTCTTTGATTATTTGGATTTCAATAATCCAAAAGGCCTTTAAAAAAGCTTAAAGGCCCAAACAATCCTGTTATATGATCAGACTCAGGTGATTTTTTCATATCTGTATTTTTAATTGTCAATTCTAAAGAAGATAATCGAAATTTCCTAGGATCATTCACGGTGTCTCTAAGTGAATCGGGACCACAATTTCCTTTTCACTTGAGTTTTTAACCCAAATACGGTTTTCTAGTCTTAGCGGGGATTCGTAAGCAATAGGACTCTGTAAACGCTTTACAGCTTTCCACAGGCTAAAATCCGTATTTTCCATTGGATCCCAGTTTTTCAAAATGCTGTCGATAGCGAATACGTGTTTTTGTCCCAATTTAGCTACGTTATATATCGTAAGTTAGCTAAGTCCATTTGCATTGAGAGCGAGTATTTTGTCATTGCCTTCGTAGTATTCTCGTCTCAATGACGAGCATCTGTATATCTGCTATTGACTGGTAGGATTTTATTTCAGCTGATGGCTTTATTAGCGTTGCAGCTCTAGCATCGGCAGTCACACCTCTATCAAGTGATATACAGCTGCTTGGATATCAGCTGGATTTTTCAGTGGGATGTTCAAAGGTCAGTGACAGCTTACATACATTTTATATTTTAACATATTCGTCTTTTTACTTGGATATAAGGTTTTCAAGTGCAGTGACAAAACTGTAGTGTAAAATAACAATTGTAGGTGAAAGATCAGAACATAAGTCATAGGATGACCTAACTAACAGTTGGTCGCGTTTGATGTTTTTTACTATAGCAAAATTAATAAGGTCTGGCAACTTATTAAAGTCTGTGGGCAAATAGGTGGGTTTATCGGCCGATACGACGTCCAGCTTGTTTGTTTGAACTGTATAATACAACGGCCTACCTCTAGGACTAAGGAGTCTGGATCCCCCAATATGTGTGCTTTGCATTGTAATCACCAGCGGCAATAAATTTTTGTCCTAGCGTTGCAAAGAACATAGCAAATTCATGGTGTTCGATTTTATGCCTAGGAGGGCAAAACACTGACGAGACTACAAAATGAAAATCAGTAAGACTTATAGTCGTGGTTGCAAAGAGTCTTCCCTGAATTCAGGCAATGGAAAATGCCTTACGTTTTTTCGGACTATAATGGCAGTCCCACCACATGCCCTTTCACTTGGGTGTTTGGTGTCATATATAAAAAACCCATCAATTATAAAGCAGTTTTTTATAGTGAAGTGTGTTTCAGAACCTAATATTATGTCTACATCATATGTTGGCAGGAAGTATTCTACTTCATATTTATGTTGGAAGAACCCGTTAGCGTTCCAGAAGTATATTTTTAACTGCTTAATTTCCTAAAACCTGCATAATTTTCATTGTATTAAGTTCTCGATTCAGCTCGTATTGTTAGTAAGGGTTGTCTGTGCACACTCTTTTAAGACGTGGGCATATGAGCATTTTTGTAATAACAAACTCGACTGGTTTAATTGATGTTCATCTATAGACTAAAAATTCTTTATTAAAGCAATAAAACTTAACTAGGTAATAAATATTATCGTATGATTATTTTACAGTTAGATTCATTTATATTGAGAGTTAAAGAAAGTAAGAAGTAATTTTTTTATGAACGAGGGTGGCTTCAAAATTATTAGCAACAAAGAAATATTTTCCAGAAACATTTCCGCCAGCCTTCGGTTATAAACATCGTTTGAGTAAAGACGTACTTCATTTTAAGCGCATAATTTATATTCATTTAAGGTGACTTTTTTATTTTAAAAATTGAACAAGTGCAGAGACACAGGCAACAGTTAGTAACAACAACAAAATAAATAACAAAAAATAAAAAGCAATATAATATAGTGTGTGATAAAAAAGACAATAACAAAGTGCATGTTTAAACCTGTTTAAACAATTGATAGTGAGTGCATGAGCGCACCAAACATTAACGAAAAAAATATAAAAGGCAATAACAACAATGCTTATTACTCTTTTTCTTACACAAATGCTAATAATGCAATGAACTATACAAATAATAAAAAAAAGATGACAGTGCTTTTTTAAGCGCCAGGCCAATTGACCGAACGCGTTCTTTATACGGAAACATAAACTTATCTTCGCAAATAACAACACCAGAAGAAATTAAAATTCAACCAAAAAACAATTCAGGTACCATATCAAAAATAGTACAACAAACCAACGAAATAGGTAATTTAAAAAACCGCGTAAAAAAAGTGCAAACATGTATGGATCGTTATATAACCATAACGAAAAGGAATTCCAGTCCTAAGTCTTCGCAGCAAGAGCGCACTGCTAAACTATATAAAAGCTGCCCAAGTACTGTAATGCCGGTAAGCGAAAACAGATTCTCTGTACTTGCTACAGCGGATGATGAAGCTGAACTCGGTGTCAAGGAGCAAAAACCTCCGCCGATTTTCTTGCGCGAGGAAACATCTAACGAAATTGTTAACATGTTGTTTCAGCTTGTAGGTAAGGAAAGCTTTTATGTAGCTTCTATACGAAGAGGTCAAATTCAAGAAACAAAGATCCAAGCTCACACTGAGAAGAATTATCGCCTAATCGCAAGTCGCCTCGATGCATATTAATAAGAGCTATTATACGTATCATCTCAAAAGTGTTAAAGGTTTGATTGTCATCGTAAAGGGCATTGACAGTTCTGTTCCCACTGAGGAAATAAAAAGTGCCATAGAGGTGGAAGGTTATGCCGTAAGGTTAGTGTACACTATTTTAAATAAGAATAAAGTTCCGCAACCTATGCATCGTGTTGAAATCGTATTTAACGCATCTCAGCTTAAATCAAAAAACTCGGTTCATCTTATATATAATTTGCGCTACCTTTTAAACAGAAGAATAACGGTGGAAGAGCCTCTAAAACGTAACGGTCCCCGTCAGTGTACAAAATGCAGCAACCATACAGCAAATTACAGGGGCTGCAAAGTATTTCAATATGTAAAAAATTATGCGAAAGTCATACGTAAACCTGAATATGAGCAATATAAAGCTTCCAAATTTCCTCGGCTTCATGCTGGTTCTATTGCTAGTACACAAGCTACACAGCCACACACTAAGACAAACTTTTCATATGCCCAAACATTGAGAAACGATTTACCTAATGCGAATGCCAAAAGTTCTAATGCGCATAAACATTCATATGCCCACGTCTTAAAAGAGGGTGCTCAGACACCCCTCACCAACAATTCGAGCTCGATCGAGAACTTAATACAGACAATGAATAATTTCATGACAACTATGCAGGGTACGTTTCAGGAAATGATGCGAATCCAAAATATGCTTCTGCAAGTTTTGCTTGGCAAAAAATGAACCAGTTAAAAATATGCTTCTGGAACGCTAACGGCCTCTCGCAACATAAATATGAAGTAGAACACTTCCTGCTAGCACATGATATAGACATGCTATTAGTCTCTGAAACACACTTTACTATTAAAAACTGCTTTACAATTGATGGGTATTTTATATATGACACCAAACACCCAAGCGAAAGGGCATGTGGTGGGACTGCCATTATAGTCCGAAAAAACGTAAGGCATTTTCCATTGCCTGAATTCAGGGAAGACTTTTTGCAAGCCACGATTTTAAAATTGTAGTCTCATCAGTGTATTTCCCGCCTAGGTATAAAATTGAACAGCATGAATTCGCCAGATTCTTTGGTACGCTAGGACACAAATTTATTGCCGCTGGTGATTACAATGCAAAGCATACATATTGGGGATCCAGACTCCTTATTCCTAGAGGTAAGCAGTTGTATTTTACAGTTCAATCAAACAAGCTGGAAGTCGTATCTGCCGGTAAACCCACCTATTGGCCCACAGACTTTAATAAGTTGCCAGACCTTATTGATTTTGCTGTAGTAAAAAACATCAAACGCGACCAACCCTTAGTTAGTTCATCCTATGATCTATCTTCTGATCATTCACCTACAATAGTTATTTTACACGACAGTTATGCCACTGCATCTAAAACCCTTAGTTTCTACCCGAACAGAAACACGAATTGTTTAAAATATAAAATGTATGTGAGCTCTCATTTATCTTTGAACATCCCATTGAGAAATCCAGCTGATATTCAAGAAGTTGTAGATCATTTTACAGACGTCGTGACTGCCGCAGCCATAGCTGCAACGCCAACAAAGCCATCCGCTAAAATAATATCGTACCAGGCAACAGCAGATATTCTGATGCTCGTCATTGAGAAAAGAAGACTAAGAAGACAATGGCAAAATAGTCGTTCTCCACACATAAAAATCCAAATGAACTTATGCAGTAAATTGAGACAGAATCACGAATTCGCTATCGACAACTTTTAAAAAAACTTGAATCCAATGAAAAACACAGATTATAGTCTGTGGAAAGCTGTAAAGAACTTACAATATCCTATTGCTTACGAATCCCCACTAAGACTTGAAGACCTTACTTGGGCAAAAAACTAAAGTGAAAAGGCAAATGCGTTCGCAAATCACCTAGAGAAGGTTTTCGCACCACATGATATAAGTAATTCCACTATTCCATTTATTAGTGTCACCGTGAATAATCCTAGGAAATTTCGGTTGTCTTCTTTAAAAGCGACAATTAAAAATACGGATATGAAGAAATCACCTGGACCTGATCGCATAACAGGATCAATGACAAAAAACTTATCCAATTTAGCTGTAAGAATTTTACTTTACATATTTAATGCCATGTTGCGCGTCGGCTTCTTCCCATGCTCTTGGAAGATGTCTAAAATTATTATGATCCCGAAACCTGGAAAGGACTCAAGCTAGATTACATCCTACAGGCCTATTAGCCTATAGATCATCAGTTTGGTTTTCGAGCAAGGCATAGTACGATTGAACAGGTCCATAGATTCGTTACCATTATTAGATCGGCTTTTGGAAGAAAGCAATACTGTTCAGCTTTATTTATATACATTTCCCAAGCATTTGATAAAGTCTGCCATGATGGGCTTCTTACTAAGATAGCTCGGGTTCTTCCTGAAAATACCCACAAGCTTATAAAAAGCTATTTGTCATATAGAACTTTTAAAGTAAGGTCAAAGGATCAGCTTTTAAGAAATCGGAAAATCAGTGTAGAAGTACCTCAAGGTAATATGCTAGGGCCGCTATTATATACCATCTATGCAGCGGATATGCCGGCAAGCCCACATACATATACATCAACTTTTGCAGACGACACTGCAATTACAAGTGTCAGTAATGATCCAAAGGATGCATCTGAAAAACTGCAGTCCCATATTCATAAGCTAGAAGACTGGCTAAAACAGTGGAGAATAAAGGTAAATCCATCAAAATGTGCTCATGTAACGTTTTCCCTTAGAAGGCAAAACTGTCCACCAATCACAATAACTAATACCACGGTTCCAGCAGAAACGCACGTTAAATATTTAGGTATCCACCTAAGTCGCCGCCTAACTTGGTCCCGGCACATTGAGGCAAAAATAACGTCCATAAAGCTTCGAACAAATCAAATGCATTGGCTAATAAGTCCTAACTCAACTTTCGCATTGGAATATAAAGTCCTTTTATACAAATGAAAATTTACATAGGGATCTCCAAGTTCCCACTATCCACGAAGAAGTTAAAACGTACACGTCCAAATAAGTAAACAAACTAGTCGCACATCCCAACACTCTAGGACGGAATTTATTGCAATTTGACGGCCACCAGAGACTAAAAAGAACTGACACATTGAGCCTGGCGAGGCGGCTCTCTCTACACAATAGAAGATAGATTTTTAAGATTTGAATACAAAAAATTAGTTATTACGTTGGTAATAACTAGTAAATAATAATTTAGAAATAAGATTTGAATACCTATTGTGAATTTCTTTTAATAGAAAGATTCAATAAAATAAAATAAAGTATAAAAAAAAATTCCGCCAGTCTTGAACAAGGTTCAACAATCTTTAGGAAGTGGATGTAGTTTGGTGATAGGCTTTTTGAAAGTTGAATTTTCTATCTTAATGGTAACTACTCTTAGAAGGCCGTCAGACCCACAATGAGTTTCGATAACACGACCTAACTTCCAACAGGTGAGGGGTAAATTATCTTCATGTAGCAGGACAATGTCACCAACAGCCACGTTACGCTGCACCTTTAACCATTTAGATTTGTGTTGTAGAGAGTAAATACTCACTTGACCATCGACGCCAAAAATATTGTGTCAGCTGTTGCAATAATCTTCATTTAGATAATGATGAGGTATTTAAATGTGCAACGTTTTTTTCTGGTAAAGCGTTGAGATGTCGTCCAACTAAAAAATGGCCTAGCGATATGTACGGAATATCATCAGAATTTGCTTGGACCAGAGGCCGAGAATTCCATAGGGCTTCAATTCGAGCTAGTAGTGTCGATAGTTCTTCAACATTAAGCGTAGCTTGGCCCAATGTTCTAAGTAAGTGAAACTTCTTGGATTTGACTGTCGACTCCCATATGCCTCCGAAATGGGGGCACTTGGGGGTATAAAGTGCCACTGTATACCTTTAGATGACAAAAATTCAGATTTTAGTACTAGATTTAAGAAAATTTACCATTTGATGCAGTTCATTTAGTTTCCTAGCGGCACCACGAAAGTTCGTGCCATTATCGCTATGTATATGAGTACATAGTACTCGTCTGGCAACAAATCGATCTAAGGCAGCTAAAAATGCTTCAGAGCTTAAATCGGAGACAAGCTCCAAATGGACAGCTTTGGATACTAAACATATAAAGACAGCAACATAAGCCTTGACAATAGGAGATTTTCGGCCAGAACGCTGTCTGTACAAAACTGGCATAATCGCAGCCCACTTCATAAAACGGAAAAGTAGCGTTTCTCTAAACTTCGGCAAGTCGCCCATAAGTTGCTTTTGCTGACGCGCACTATAACGTAGACAAATTCCACATTGCCGAATAATAAGTTTAACGATTTCTCGTGCACCAATGACACAATATCTCTGACGCAGTATAGCAAATAACAAAGTAATTCCAGCATGGAGATTTTTAAAATGTAATTCATGAACTATTTTTCGAACAATGGGCATGTCGTTATGAAGAATAATTTGATGTTGGCTATCGTATGGTAAATCAGCTTTAGTTAATCTTCCACCAACACGCAATACGTTAACAATATCTATAAATGTTGAAAGCTTTCTGAGTTTCTTATTACCCAAAATATGTTTACCATTTTTAAGTAGCTTATAAACTTCCTTAAACGCTGTTGATTGGTAATATTTATAAATTGTAGATTCAGTCTTTGTTAGCTCTTCTACTTGGAGGGGACAACTCTCTTTAGCTTTGAACTTAATGTTGTTTATAAATCGAAGACAGTAAGCTAGTACTCGTACCATTTTAGACCAAGAAGATATTCTTTCGTTAATTGTTTCGATGACATTAGTGTCATCCAGTATTGAAATAAGAGCTGTTTGGGCACCTGTACGGCATTCTTCGTTGGTAATAAATTTTGTAAAGCCTTGGGCTGGCCAATAAGTAGCTTCTTGCCGCAACCAATGTGGACCATTAAACCACATATCATCTTTAACCCTAGAATGGTAAACATCGCCTGTGAGGCGAAGAAATATTTTTTTTTACGATATATTCTGATCGCTTGCTCCTACCTAAGCGTGCGCTTGTGCCAACTCAGTTGAGTATTGTACGAGCTTGCGCACACACGCGCTTTGTGTTGCTCCGCTGCGTTGCTGAATAATAGATACCTAAGTCGCCTGTGAGGCGAATTTTACCAATAAAGGTAATTTTTTTGGACATAATAGTTTGTGTTTTTTTGCTAATAATTAGAGTGTGCATATAATCTTTTTAGTTTTTTATGATGACTGCTTCAGAAGCGCAGATACTAAATTGGGTGGACGACCTATCGCTAAATGAAAGTGAACATGACGACGATTTAGAAGTTGATTTTGATTCAGATGATAGTGAGGCCGACCCTACTTACGTCGCTGATTTAGACGATGACATGCAGAATATTGATGTATCTTATCAAAGTGATGTACAATCCACATTGACTCATGTTCAGGATAATGTAGACACGTCACAAATTGAAGTAAAACCGGGTTGTGGGAAATGGCTTATTACGCCATCGGAATTAGTTATGAGAAGTAAGAACCAATATATTTGGTCTTCGTCAAAAAGAAAATCGAGCAGAATTCCTTCGAGAAACATAGTCCATATTATGTCACGGCCAAAAGGAGAAGCCAAGGGCGTTGTAGATCCCTTGAAGTGTTTTGAACTGGTTTTCACTTCAGTAGTTATGGATCAAGAATACCACTACTTCACATTCCACAACAAAAGAATTTCGCGCTCTTCTTATCTACTTATCTTGAGCGGTGCATTGAAAAATAATCACTTGTCAACTGATGAACTGTTTGACTACGATTACTGGATCCCAAAATTTAGCTGCAATGAGCTGTAAACGATTTGAGTTTCTTATCAAGTGCCTACATTTCGATGATCGTAATACTCGTGATGATAGAAAAAAAGCCGATAAGTTTGCACCTATTCGGTATATTTGGGACACTTTTATCAATCAGTGTAGAGATCTGTATAAACCAGGGCCATACGTGACAATAGATGAGCAACTTTTGGCGTTCAGGGGACTTTGCCCATTCCGTATGTATATTCCTAACAAACCGGTCAAATATGGAATAAAGATTGTTTTAGTGTACGACGTAAGATCAAAGTATATAATTGATGCCTCACCGTATTTGGGAAAAAATGTTAGTGCAACTATAAACGAACCATTGGGCTCTTACTATTGTAAGCTGCTTACAAAGAATTTACATGGGACAAATCGCAATTTGACTGCCGATAACTGGTTTACGTCTATTCCGCTTGCTGAGCAGTTACTTCAACCACCATACAGCCTTACATTTATTGGAACCATTTGAAGTAATAAGCAAGAAATTCCTACGGAGTTCAAACATAATTCATCACGTCCTATTGGCACATCTCTTTTTGGATTCCACGAAAATCTCTTGTTAGCTATAAGCCAAAGCTTCAAAAAAACAGCTCGTTTGCTCTCTACAATGTACGACAAACCTTCCGTTGACGCCGTTTCTGGTAAACCAGTAATAATACAATTTGATAATGAAACAAAAGGTGCTGTGGATTCTTTTGATCATATGTGTGGTTATTCAAGCTGTAGTCGCAAGACCAAGCGTTGGCTGCTTTGTGTATTCTATGGAATGCTGAATATGGCTCTACTCAACAGCTATGTAATGTATGTATCAAATTGTGAAGTTTCGAAAACGAAGGCGATGTCGAGAAGAGAATTTTCAAGAAAATAAGCAAGGATCTATGTACCGACTGGCGCGCTATCCGTTTGGAAGAAAGGCCGCGTATACAGAAAAGAGTTCGTGTAGCAATACATGACGTTATTGGTCATAACACTGACGATTATGCAGACGAACCAGGCATAAAAAAAGGCAAAAGATCAAAATGTGATTTCTGTCCTCCGAAATCAAAGCTTATTTCTGCGCAAAATGCAAGAAAACATACTGCTTAGAGCACAGATAACCAAACTGTTGGCAATGTGATGCAAAAAAATTGTTTGAAAATCTACAACATTTATTTTATTGTGCACAGTTTTTTTTACTTAAAAGCTTTATATTATTTTTTAAAATGTTAATTAGATCTAAGGTCTATAAGTTACAATAGGTTTTTTATCTTGAATGGAGTTTTAGTTATTTTTTTTTATTTGTAAACGATCTCTTTATACTAGTGAATAAAATATGTGATCGAAAAATAAGTCTGGTATATGTTTAAGATATTTATAAAATGGACTACTTTTTGTTGCTTTTTGTTACTAAACATTGAATAAATATGTTTTCTTTTTGTTTTATTTTTTTGTTTTGTTTTTAAAGTCATATATGAGTTTTTTTTAAAACAACGTGGTGCGGCAAGTAGTAACTTTATTTCATTTTTACACACTAGCTTCATGTGGACTAGTGACAAATATTCTCTCATAACAGCTGAGTAAGCCACCTTCAAATCTGGGTTCGATTTCAATTTTCGTTTCATAGCCATTAATATTCTTAAAGCACCATTGTAAGATTCTCCTATTCAAAATTTTCCTTAAAGGGAAGTCTAACTGAGCACCTATCTGTACGTATAATGGTCGCTTTATAAAAGTCTTCGGCTTCTTGATCTTCCATCATAAGTGTAGGCACTTTCTTGGGAATACTCTCTACTTTCCAAAACAGCTATAGAGTTTTATTCAAATCATCGCCAGGTATATTTTGAGTTATCACAATAACTGTGTTCAGTTGCAGTCTTACATTCACCACATATTACGTAACTAACCATTGTGTTTTGTACTAAGATATTGCCGTTTTTACTATACGGCCATCTCTCAAAATATTGAAGAAATAGTCGCAGCCAACCAAAATATCTATGTCTTTAGGAGTCCTAAAATTTGGGTCGGCTAGAGACAAATGTTTAACATCTGCCCAATAGCTAACAGTGAGATGATTGCATGGCAATTGAGAAGTGATGCTTTTAAAAACATGAGTTAGAATGGTAATACTCTCTGAGTCATATAAAGATTTAAGTTGTATCTCTACCACTCCTCTTGTAGCACCTGCTTTGTTGTTGCCCAAGCCACTTACAAATATTTTTGATGGTTCTCGTTTAATTCCGAGTCTATTCGCACATCGCTCAGATATTAATGTGTTTTGACAGCCAGAGTCAAGTAAAATATTACATTTTTGGACAAATCCCAGCTGGTCCAATACAAGGACTGTAGCAGTGGGTAGAAGAATATTAAAAGTGCAGCAATGTTGACTGATGAAGACTTCGTCATAACTTCGGCTTGTCGTGTTTCACATAGCTGTTTCTTACCCTTAGATAAATTAGTATCCGTTGTTATATTCATTTCATTTCTTTGTGTAGAATTCCGTTCCAAATGGATGCAAGAATGATGATGGGACTTACAGGTTTCACAAACGTGCTTAGATGGACATTTATTAACTAAATGTCCCGGTTATAGGCAATTAAAGCAACACATTTTCTCCTTGATAAATTCAATACGTTTAAGTACAGTCATCTTGTTAAAAGTTGGGCAATAAGCAAGATGGTGATTTTGTGAACAGGCAGGACCGCCTTTTTTCATGTCACTGGTATAAGATCGCACTGACTTCACTTTAGCTATTGCCGAACTCGTACGTTGTTTATCAACTACAGAAGGTACACGTTCCAACGCATCACAACGTTCTTCAATAAAGCTGATAAAACTTTCCGGAGTGGGAAAAGTAATTTTACTGCAATGCTCAGCTCACGATTAATGTGTATCTCTGTCGACATTTTCCAACAAAAGGTGAATGAGCCACGGATCTCTTTTTTCTGCATTCCGGCCTTGTGCTCTTAAACCTCTAATTACTTCGTCAGCTACATTGGCTACATTTCTAAGACCTTGAGGACCTTCTGCCTTTAAAATATATAGAAATGTTTCTATTAAGGAATCAATAACTAATGAAGGCTTGTCGTAACGCTCTTTAATTTTTTTCATAGCTTCATAATAGTTTTCGTCGGACACATCAAGGTGTGTTATAAGCATTGCTGGCTCATCTTTCAATAGACCTTTTAGGTATTGAAACTTTTGAGTAGCAGTAAGGGATTGATTGTTGAGAACAGAACTCTTAAATAAATCATAAAAAGATTTACACTCGGAATAGTTACCCGAAAAATCTGGAATATTTAGTTTCGGTAATCTCACATCAGCTGGCTGGACAGATATATTTGCACTTTGTGAAATATTAGCTGCATTCATAGTTGTAGAAGACGAATGTAAATTGGCAAATTTTTCTAAAAATGGTGCTTGGAACTCTATACGTTTTTACATGGAATCTTCATTCATCGTTGTAGAGTTTATTGGATCATTAAGATTATTTGAACTCTGCATGCGAGCGTCGATGATTTCACAATACCTGGTTTTTATTCGAAAATATTTTGACTCAAACTCTTCCAGTTCAGCATCACGTTCTGCAGGGTTGTCACCAAGGTCAGTCATTTCATATCCAATGTCTGGAAACTATCACAGATTTTCTCCAATTTCTCGAATCTAGCCTTCAATTCGAAAAGCGACGTTTCGTTAGTTACATTGGATAAAAAGTTTTCAAGCCTTGTGGCTGTTCCGTTTAAATAGGCTTTTCTATTTTTTTCAATATTACTCATTATTGCAAAAATTAGGTATTCAAATATTCGCGAATACACTACAGCTTGATAAAACCTTCAATTAACCTTTTCTTTTAGATAAAATTGCAATACACACTTGAATAAAGAATTTTAGATTCCGTTATCCAATTTATTTTATTGACTTATGCAGTTCCAACAGTATTACATATACATACATAAATATGTATCAAACTAATAACGTGATAATCACGTCGAGGTCACCAAAAAATGTCTAAGAACAAACTCGAGTGGTTTAAATGATGTTCAATTAGAGACTAAAAATTCTTTTTTAAAACAATTGTTACAAACTTTACTATGTAATAAATATTATCGTATGATTATTTTACAGTTAGATTCATTTATTTTGAGAGTTAAAGAAAGTAAGAAATAAATTATTTATGAACAAGGGTGGTTTTAAAATTATTAGCAACAAACAAATATTTTTCAGAAACAGCATTAGAACTTTTTTTATACATATATTTCATTTTATTGAATCTTTCTACTAAAAGAAATTCACAATAAGTGTTCAAATCTTATTTCGAAATTATTATTAACTACTTATTACCAATGTAATAACTAATTTTTTGTATTCAAATCTTAAAAATCTATCTTCTATTGTGTAGAGAGAGCCGCCTCGCCAGGCTCAATGTGTCAGTTCTTTTTAGTCTCTGGTGGCCGTCAAATTGCAATAAATTGCGTGCTAGAGTGTTGGGATGTGCGACTAGTTTGTTTATGTGTTTGGACGTGTACGTTTTAACTTCTTCGTGTATAGTGGGAAGCTTGAGATCCCTATGTATGTTTTCATTTCTTATGTACCAGGAGGCGCATACGATATGACGTAAAATCTTAGGCTGTCTTCTCTGTAACTTCTGGATGTTTGATGCACAGGCAGTACCCCACAGCTGGATACCATATGCTCATATTGGCTTTATAACGGATTTGTATAAAAGGACTTTATATTCCAAAGCCAAAGTTGAGTTAGCACGTATTAGCCAATGTAGTTGATTTGTTCGAAGCTTTATGGACGTTATTTTGTCTCAATGTGACGGGACCAAGTTAGGCGTCGATCTAGGTGGATACATAAATATTTAACGTGCGTTTCTCCCGAACCGTGGTATCTGTTATTGTGATTGGTGGACAATTTTGCCTTCTAAGGGAAAACGTTACATGAGCAAATTTCAATGGATTTACCTTTATTCTCCACTGTTTTAGCCAGTCTTCTAGCTCACGAATATGGGACTGAAATTGTGCAGACGCAACCATCGGATCTTGATTCACACTTATAATTGCAGTGCCAAGTGCCGTCTGCAAACGTTGAAGTATGTGGGCTCGTCGGCATATCTGCTGTATAGATGATATATAATAGGGGCCCTAGCACACTAACTTGAAGTATTTCTGCACTCATTTTCGCAACTCTTGGAAGCTGATCCTTTGACCTTACTTTAAACGTTCTATATGACAAATAGCTTTTTAGAAGCTTGTGGGTGTTTTCAGGTAAAATCCGAGCTATTCTAGTGAGAAGCCCATCATGGCAGACTTTATCAAATACTTGGCAAATGCCTATAAATAAAGCTGAACAGCATTGCTTTCATTCAAAACCCGATCCAATAATGGTAACGATTCTATGAACTTGTTCAATAGCCATGCTCGAAAAACAAACTGATGATCTGGGATAACGTTTTGTTCATTTAGAAAAGGAGTTACACTCGAGACGAATAATTTTTCAAATATCTTTGACAAAACTGACAGTAGGCTAATAGGCCTATATGATTTAATCTGGCTTGAGTCCTTTCCTGGTTTCGGGATCATAACAGTTTCAGACATCGTCCAAGAACGTGGGAAGAAGCCGACGCGCAACATGGCTTTAAATATGTAAAGTAAAATTCTTACAGCTGAATTAGGTAAGTTTTTTATCATTGATCCTGTTATACGATCAGGTCCAGGTGATTTCTTCATATCCGTATTTTTAATTGGAAATTTGTACCAGTTATCAGCAGATATACAAATTCTTGTCAGGGAGAAGAGAAGGCTTAGAAGGCAGTCTAGTCGTACTCCAGACATAAAGATCAAAATTAAATTATGCCAGAGAACTCTACGTAATAAATAGAGATCGAAACATGATTCTGCAATCGAGAGTTTTTTTTAAAATCCTGGATCCAACGATAAACACAAATTATAGCTTGTGGTAAGCTTACGTCATGTAGCTTACGAATTTCCACTAAGGTTTGACCATCGCACTTGGGCTTAAAACTCAGATTCCAAAAATTAGTGATACTGTTAATGATCCTATGAAATTTCGGCTATTATTACTAAAATCAACAATTAAAACTTTAGATATGAAAAAATCACCCGGACCTGATTGTATTACAGAATTAACGATAAGAAATTTAGCTAATTATGCTATTAAAATTTTACTATTCGCATTTAATTCAATAATGCGAGTTGGCTTTTTCCCATGCTCTTGGAAGATGTTGAAGTCGTTATGATCCTTAAACCAGGAAAGGACATAAATCAGATTACGTCATACAGGCCTATTAGTCTGCTATAACTTTATCAAAATTGTTTGAAAAACCATTCGATTCGTGCTTAAAGCCTTATCTTACTGAGAAGATTATCTCTGACCATCAGTTCGGTTTTCGAGAAAGGCATGGTACTATTGATCAAGTTCATAGAATTGTTACCGTTATTAATCCGGCATTTGAAAATAAGCATAATTGTTCAGCTTTATTAAGTGACATTTCCCAGGCGTTTGATAAAGTGTAGCATGATGGGTTACTTACGAAAATAATTCGAGTTCCTCTTAAGAGGTATTTGACAGATAGAACTTTTGAAGTTCTGTAGAAGAATGGTAAATTTTTCTGTGGCAACCCACGTTAAATATTTGAGTATCCACTTAGATCGACGCCTTACTTGGTCCTACCGAATTGAGGCAAAAATAACGGCTATAAAACATAAAATAAATAAACTACACTGGTTAATAGGTCCTTACGCAACACTGGCTTTGGAATACAAAGCCCTATTATACAAAACCATTATAAAGCCAATATGGTCATAAGGCGTTCAGCTGTGGGGTACTCTTTGTGCAGCAAATATCCAGAAGTTACAAAGAAGACAGTCTAGGATTTTACGCCTTATTGTCTGCGCTCATTGGTATATACGAAAAGTAAATATCCATAGAGATCTAGAAGTTCCTACTATCCAGCAGGATAGTGTAAAGAAACTTGTGCAAATACGTGAACAATTAACTGGTCCATCCGAACACCGTTGTACACAGATTACTGCAATTTGAAGGTCACCAGAGGCTGATAAAAAGTGACATATTGACCCTGGCGATACGGCTTTCCCTACCCAATAGTAGATAGTTATACTACTTTAGCTTTAAGATTTAAATACAATAAATTAGTTATTACATTGGTGGAAATTAATATATGATATTTTAAAAATAAGATTAGAATAAGTATTCCATAAGTATTAATATATGATATTTTAAAGATAAGATTAGAATACTTATTGTGAATTTCTATGGATTCAATAAAATAAAAAACTAAAGCCTAAAAAACGCTTTTAATGTCTTCAAGTTCCAGTTTGAAATGATGGCTAGCAAAAATGAATAGAACAATAAAGAAAAAGCTATAGAACTAATTCTGGCGTTAAAGGGAAAGCTTGCCAGCTGGCTGCAGAAATAGCTACGACGATATTATGGTGGCTTTGCAACGTAAGTACGGTGGCGAACATAAGCGAGAACTGTGCCAGAACGAACTACGCGGCAGCGTTACAGAAGCCGAAAGAAACGCTGCAAGATTTCGCAATGGAAATTGAACGCCTGGTGCAGCTGACTTACTCAGGCGAAAGCCATCTATTCCTAAACCAGTTCAGGATATTTGATATGCTGTTTGCGCTATGCAGAAGTCGTCCTTTGCGGAAACGACGTCATACGCGTTGGTACAGGAGACCGCAAAAGTCATATCGAAGCCACAAGTCTACAAGACAAAAGGAGTGCGATAGAAAAGATTATTAAGCAAATACTAGAGAAGGACAGAGGTAAATCTCGCGCCAATTGCTTTAACTGCGGTAAGGTCGGCCATTTCTTGCTGAACTGCAGATCATCAAGGAAAAGATCAAGTTCTTCTTCGCCACCGAGGGACAGCAAACGGGCGAATAACACCAAATCGCTTGTGTCGCCGTTAAACTAGATCGCGCTAGCGCTGAGGGGAAACAGGTAGCTCCTCTAAGCGATGTTCCCACGATCTCCATTTCCATCATGCCACAGAAGAACAGCAATCCTACTGCTTGCAGGCTTATCAACGGAAGGAAACATGTCCTCACCATAGACACAGGATCTTCTCAGTCCATAATAAGTCCCGATTTGGTAAAAGGAGCAGTGGAGCCGCTAAGCAATATACGACTACGCACTGCTACTCGGGATTCAGCTACCGTTTATGGAATAGCTAGGGCAAGAATGACCATCGCAAACATCATGTATTTGTTGTCGCAGACATATTGGATGAAGTTATTATTGGTGCAGACTTCATGATAGCCCATGGGGTTGATCTGCTTATGGGTCATCAAATAATGGTATTGCGCAATGTCTAGATGCCCCTTGATGTTGGAAATAAGAGCAGGACCACAGTAAGCAAGCTTTTTAACCTTAAACGCCAGAAGTTACCACTTCAGGCAGAAACCATACTATGGGAACGTGTGGAGGAAGATTGTGTGGATAATCGGTTGTGGGTTGTAGAACCAACAGAACTAATAGGAGAAATCACAACAGCTAAAGCCCTTGTAAAATCCTGCGACGATGAACCAGTTCCTGAAAAAGTTTTTAATCTGTACAACAGCGAAAAGACCATTAAAATAAATTTTGAAATCGGTCAATGTGTGCCAACAGGAGCCAAAATTAATTGTGCGGCGAATTCAGTATGCCTCAAAATAACAGCCAAGGAATGAGATTTACTGGCAGAACAGGTGGAAAAGTGGGTAGCAGGCTTGACATCTCCTGACAGAAGCAAAGGTAAGCAGTTGCTAAGAAAACATGCATCTGTCTTCGCCCTGAATAATAAAAGCCAAGGTAGAACTGTAGTTGTGAAACACGAAATCAACACCTACGAAGCGAGGCCTATAAAAGAAGCACCCAGGAGTGTTCCCCTAGAAGAGCGAAATTAGGTTAAAGAACTTGTCAACGAAATGGAGCGGAATGGAGTCAATGAGCTATCCTCCAATCTGTGGAGCTTGCCAATAGTTTTGGTGAAGAATAAAGACTGCAGCACTAGGTTTTGAGTTGACTACAGGAAAATCAATGACATCGAAAAGAAAGATAGATAGTCCGCTGCCCAGAATTGAGGATACCTTAGACAAGCTGCCCGGAATGAAATGGTTCTCTACCTTGGACTTGCAGATGGCAAGTAGAGATAGGCGATAAGGACAAGGAGAAAACTGCCTTTAGCGCGAGCGATGGTCTATAGCAGTTCAAGGTGATGACATCTGGGCTATGAAACGCTCCAGCTACTTTTGAGCGTTTAATAGAACGTACGTCTCAATCGGAAGACATGTTTGGTATATCTGCATGACATAATCGTTACAGGGAAGCTTTTTGACGAAAACCTCAAAAACCTGGATGAGGTATTTAAGAGTATAGCAGTTGCATGACTACAACTAAGCGTTAACACATGCGCTTTTTTTCAAAAGGAAGTTAAATATTTGGAGCATTGTGTAACGTCAGAGGATATATCCACTGATGAAAACAAAATACTGGCAGTAAACGACTGGCCTTGCCCACAGAATCCTCATTAGCTTCGTAGTTTTCTGGGGCTTTGCATATACTACAGGAGATTTGTGCCAAACTTTGCTCATGAAATTCGCGACCATACCATAGGATTGAGGCAGCGGAAGAAGCGTACCAGAGGCTTAAGATTATTTTATGTACAGCACTAGTCCTTGCCTATCTAATCGCTGGGCCGAAATTTACACTGGATACTACGGCATTGTATTATACAAGACCCAACGAAATAACTATGTTATACGACGGAAGCTTTTGGCAGTGCTGGAGTGCGTCAAACATTATCACAAATACTTATGTATATGGTCAACACTTTATCTTAAAGGCACACACACTCCGAATTACGTTGGCTGCTGCAATTTAAGAACCCCGAAGAGTACCTCACACGGTGGATTGAATGTCTGCAAAGCTATCACTTTATTATTGAGCATAAGGCGGGGAACACACCGATTCCCTCCAGGTATGCCGAGCAGCATATATGGAGGGATTTACCAAAGGACAAATGGTTCTACCGTTTAACCCACAACGCAGGAAAGGATTATCCCCTAAATTGCAAATCCACTGGGATGGACCATACAAGGTGATTAAGGGACTGAATGACATGGCTTACAGGTGAAGGTGGTTCATCTTTAGCAACTAGCCAAATATGGAAAAGATGATGTTGAGCGTGTTTGGGACGAAAAGGCTTAAGGGGGCGGTGTTACGAAGTTTTAATTAAATCATAAAAAGTAGTTGTCAGCTAGAAATCGGTGTGAAATGACTTTTGTACCACTACGCAATGTTTACACATAAAGCAAAAACAATAACCTGGTGAAAATGCCCCGAACCGCTATTCGATTCGCTATTCAAAGTAGAAACATTAACAACTAATACAGAACCAAAAAGTAAACAAAAGATACGCACAGACACGAACACATTTACAATACTACTAAGCCCGCAAATGAAATAAATGATGCGCATATCAGGTATGTTGGGGACATACGTGATATGCCGTAATCTCTATATAAAGGCGCCGTCCACCGCAGAGAGTAAAGTTGACTTTGAGATTTCATAGAGATAACAGCTGTGTGTACATAAGAGTGTTAAGCCTACAGCGTAAATTACTACTGAAGAGTTGGAAATACCGAATGAAGTGTATTGACAAAATGATTAAGTATTATAATTCTTGCGTTTAAACGAACCCTACAAATTAACGTTCATTGTGGTAATAAATGTAAGAATATTATATGTCAATTAAATGTATACTTACTTGCAAATCTTGGATCATTGGCTGTAGTCCCATACCAAGAAGCAGATGTTCGCATATCTGTGTAATGTCCTGCTAAAGATATATTTTCCGTAGGCCCACAATAACTTTGAACGCTTGGACTATGATAAATTGAACTCATTGAGTAAGGATTTGTCATTGTGGAAGAACCTAAAGCATTGGGTGAATTAATACTACTGCGACTTGAGTTTGATCTAAAATGTAAGAAAAAAAAGACCGATATGTAGGAGCTTATTCCACCTTATCATTTCATTTATGTACACGATTAACACTTGAAAAAATTTAAAATACATTCAATATAAAATCCCAGAAATGTTTAAAACAAATATGCAATAGCTTGTGCAACCATTGGCAACACTAGCTATTTCTTGATTTTTCCCCCTAAAACAAATCCAAATTGTATAATTTTTATTTTTTGACCACTAAAAGCTACATTTAGAGTTGGGAAACAAGCAACTAAACGTAGTAAGTAAAGCAAGCAAAAAAAAAAACAAAATAACAATTTGCTTGTCGATGGAGCATTTCAAACATAATTTTTTTTTGTCTTGAATATGTGTGGATTTTTCATTTAATGTTTTTTAATAAGTTGGATAAAGGTTTCCTGATAAGCTGGTCTGAAATTATATAGAAACGATAATTTAAGTAGAAAGAATAACACCTCAAAATAAGTGTTTCCATTTAAGAATATAAATATAATATAAATTCCGCAATGCAGGACACTAGAGTCAAAATAGAAATTTTTATCATAAAGTCTATGGATCCTTTCTTTTACCGATCAAATACAGTGCGCGATTTCCTTTTTCAGTTGCCAAGATGAGATTAGGAAATTTTTTTTCAATTACTACGATAACACGTGCCGTACCGAGTTCAAAGTTCAAATATATGACAATGTCGATCTTTTGAGCTAAAATATAAAAGACCCCATTTCTTATAAAATTATATTAAAATTTTGTATGAAGAGTACTATTAACACAATAAATTTATAATAACTATATACAGTAATTTTTGATTAGCAAAATGCAAAGATTTTTATTTAATTAACCGAAAAAGTATTTATCCTATACATACTGTGTTAATTGAGTCATTCGATTTCATTCATGATATTGACGTACTTAAGTCTCTGAAAAACATTTCACTTTGAAAAACTGCTTTGGATTTGATGGGTTTTTTATATATGACGCCAAGCGAAACGGACTGCCATTATGGTCCGAAAAAAAGTAAGTCATTTTTTATTGCCTGTATTCAAGGAAGACTTTCTGCCAGCCACGACTATAAATCTTACTGATTTTAAAATTGTAGTGTCGGCAGTATATTGCCCGCGTAGGCATAAAATCGAACACCATCAATTTGCCAGGTTCTTTTCTACGCTAGGACAAAAATTTTTTGGCGCTAGCGATTGCAATGCAAAGCACACATATTGACTCCTTGGTCCTATCGGTAGGCAGTTGTATTATACAGTTCAAGCAAATAAGCTGGACGTCGTATCTGCCGGTAAACCCACCTATTGGCCCACAGACTTCAATAAGTTGCCAGACCGTATTGATTTTGCTATAGTAAAAACATCAAACGCGATCACCTGTTAGTTAGTTCATCCTATGACCTATTTTCTGATCATTCACCTACAATTGTTATTTTACACGACAGTTTTGTCACTGCACCTAAAACCCTTAGTTTCTACCCGAACAGGAACACGAATTGGTTAAAATATAAAATGTATGTATGTGAGCTCTCACTTATCGTTGAACATCCCACTGATATTCCAGCAGCTGTAGACCATTTTACAGACGTCGTGACTGCCGCAGCCATAGCTGCAACGCCAACAAAGTCATCAGCTAAAATAATATCGTACCAGGCAACAGCAGATATTCAGATGGTCGTCAATGAGGAAAGAAGGCTTAGAAGACAATAGCAAAATATTCGTTCTCAACACATAAAAATGCAAATGAACTTATGCCAAAAAAACTTACGCAGTAAATTGAGACAGAAACACGAATTCGCTATTGAGAACTTTTTGAAAAACTTGGATCCAATGGAAAACACGGATTATTGCCTGTGGAAAGTTGTAAAGCACTTACAATGTCCTATTGCTTACGAATCCCCATTAAGACTTGAAGACCGTACTTGGGATAAAAACTGAAGTGAAAAGGTAAATGCCTTCGCGAATCACTTAGAGAAGGTTTTCGCACCACATGGTATAAATAGTTTTACTATTCCAATTATTAGTGACACCGTGAATGATCGTAGAAAATTTCGGTTGTCTTCTTAAACATCGACAATTAAAAATACGGATATAAAGAAATCTCAGGGACCTGATCGTATTATAGGAGCAGTGATAAAAAACTTACCTTATTCAGCTGTAAGAATTATACTTTACATATTTAATGCCATGTTGCGCCCCGGCTTCCTCCCATGCTCTTAGCAGATATCTGAAAATGTCATGATCCCGAAACCAGGAAAGGGATCAAGCCAGATTACATCCTACAGGCCTATTAGCCTACTGTCAGTTTTGTCAAAGATATTCAAAAAATTATTCGTCTCGAGTGTAACTCCTTTTCTAAATGAACAAAACGTTATTCCAGATCATCAGTTTGGTTTTCGAGCAAGGCATAGCACGATTGAACAGGTCCATAGAATTGTTACCATTATTGGATCAGCTTTTGAATGAAAGCAAAACTGTTCAGCTTTTATTTATAGACATTTCCCAAGTATTTTATAAAGTCTGCCATGATGGGCTTCTCACTAGAATAGCTCGGGTTTTTCCTGAAAACACCCACAAGCTTCTAAAAAGGTATTTATCAGATAGAACGTTTAAAGTAAGGTCAAAGGCTCAGCTTCCAAGAATTGCGAAAATGAGTGCAGGAATACCTCAAGGTAGTGTGCTAGGGCCGCTATTATATATCATCTATACAGCAGATATGCCGACGAGCCCACATACATATACGTCAACGCTTGCAGACGGCACTTGGCACTGCAATTATAAGTGTGAATAAAGATCCGACGGTAGCGTCTGCACAATTTCAGTCCCATATTCGTGAGCTAGAAGGCTGGCTAAAACAGTGGAGAATAAAGGTAAATCCATTGAAATTTGCTCATGTAACGTTTTCCCTTAGAAGGCAAAATTGTCCACCAATCACAATAACAGATACCACGGTTCGGGAGAAACGCACGCTAAATATTTATGTATCCACCTAGATCGACGCGTAACTTGGTCCCGTCACATTGAAACAAAATAACTTCCATAAAGCTTCGAACAAATCAACTACATTGGCTAATAAGTCCTAACTCAACTTAGGCTTTGGAATATAAAGTCCTTTTATACAAATCCGTTATAAAGCCAATATGAGCATATTGTAGTCAGCTGTGGGGTACTGCCTATGCATTAAACATCCAGAAGTTACAAAGAATACAGTCTAGGGTTTTACGTCTTATCGTATGAGCCCCCTGGTACATACAAATTAAAACATCCCTAGGGATCTAGAAGTTCCCACTGTCCAGGAAGAAGTTAAAATATACACGTCCAAATACGTAAACAAACTAGTCGCACATCCCAACACACTTGCACGCAATTTATTGCAATTTGACGCCCACCAGAGACTAAAAAGGACTGACACATTGGGTCTCGCGAGTCGGCTCTCTCTACACAGTAGAAAATAATTTAATAAGATTTGAGTACGAAAAATTAGTTATTACATTGGTAATAACTGATAATTAATAATTTTGAAATAAGATTTGAATACTTATTGTAAATTTCTTTTAGTAGAAAGATTCAATAGAATAGACGATTGTATAAACAAATTAAATAAAGATATGAAAAATATAAGTGCATGGTTAAATATGAATAAATTAAAACTAAATGAAAATAAGACAAAATTAATAGAAATTAATATGATTAATGATAAAATAATTGAGGAAGTTGACAGTATTAAATATCTTGGTTTTATTATTGATAAAGATTTAAAATTTAATGAGCATATTCACTATATATGCAGAAAAATTGTTAAAAAAATTGGATTTTTTAAATGAATTGGAAACAAAATATCGATAATGACTGCAATAAATATATATAATACTATGATAAACCACACTTCGAATATGGCTCTACAATTCTATATACGTGCTGTTTAGATTCCCAAATAGAAAGAATGCAAAAATTACAAAATAAAGCGATGCGCAGTATTTTAAAATGTAATCGATACACACACATATCTACGATGCTCGATGCACTTAGGTGGCTTAATATTAAACAAAGAGTGGATATGAATACCTTATGTTTTATTCAAAACATGAAAATGGGACAATTACCAGAATACCTGTGTGAGAAAGTGAAATATGTTGGAGATGTACAACTATATAAGCTGAGGAATGCAGACAATTTTAGACTTGAACGTACAAGATCAACTGCGATGCAGCGATCACTATTTTTTAAAGGAATCAAATTATATAATACTATGCCAATTTATATGAAAAATGAACGAAATCTAAATATATTTAAAAGAGATTATGTAAAATTTTTAAGAAATAATACCTCATGCTTATGTAAATTAAATATTGTAATATAAAGTATTTATAATACTTATAAAGAATATAAAAAAAAATTATAATTTAGGTATAAAAAGAAATTAAACGAACCCTACAAATTAACGCTTATTGTGGTAATAAACATATTAACTGTTGTCAGAAGTAGAATTGTAAAAATAAAAAGAAAGTAAAACAAAATGAATTTTCACGAGCTGAAAGTAGATCAGCTAAAAAAAGAGCTGAGCAAGTTTTATCTGCCAACAGCGGGCAATAAGGCAGAAGTGCAAAAGAGGCTAATAGAGGAATTCAAGAGACGTGGTATTGACATCGGCTTACATGAATTCGAGGAAAAAGCTTGAGATATCTATCTCTGCCAGAGACACTAATATAGACTTTAATGTAATGTTGGCCGCTATGATGGAAAAATTGGAAGGGTTTAAAGGAAGACTCTTAGCTGATGTCAGAGCCAATGATGAGAGGCTAGAGGAAAAATTTCAAGAAGCCTCTAAGATTAACAGCGAAAGACTCTTAGCTGAGGTAGAAGAACAGTTTCAAGAAGCTTCCAAGGCTACCAGCGAAAGACTCTTAGCTGAGGTCAGAGCCAACAACGAGACACTTTAGGTAAGTTATTGGCAAACGAGTTGAAGCTATAGAACCGAAAGTCAGGGAACTTGGTGAAAAATTCTTTGGCATAACGAAAATTTTTCGCGTAGACGCAGAACTACATGAGTTAAAGGGCAAGATGAGCGATCTACAAATCCGAGAAGGACCGGTAAGAATGATCTCTAACACGCCAACAAACTAAAGACCCCGAGCTTTGATGGTAGCGCACCTTCTAATGTCTTGAAGTTCCAATTCGAAACGGTGACACGCCAAATTGCGGACACAAAAGGAGCGAGATAGAAGAGATAGTCAAGCAAATACTGGAGGAAAAAGGCAAATCTTGCGCCAAATGCTTTAACTGCGGTAAGATCGCGCACTTACAGCGCAACTGCAGATCATTAAGGAAAAGAACAAGATCTGCTTCGCCACCGAGGGACAGAAAAGGTGGAAAACACAATAATTCTGATGCCCTTTCAGGACGGCCATGCAACGTAGAGTGTAGGCACCGCGCAAAAGTCGTGAAAAAGGAATGTGTCATTGACGTGCGTCTGACCCATATCAGCTCAGGGGAAGACTGGTCTAAGGAACAGAATGACGACCCCATTTTGAGAAAGATTATGTTGGCTAAACTGGATAACGGTCCCACCTGGGCATTACAAAAGCTTTGGAAAAGATAAAACACCAATTTTACTGAGTGAGATGCCAGCAGTCTGAAGTCGATTGGATAGCTAATTGCGAACAGTGTATTGCGGCCAAGGGTCCAACAAAAATAAGTCGCGGTAAGCTTTAGCAATACAACGTAGGTGTCCTTTTTGAACGGATAGCTGTCGCTGTAGCAGGTCCATTCGCTCTCAGTGACGCTGGTAACCGGTATGTACTGGTGGTAATAAATTATTTCAGCAAATGGCCTGAAATGTATGCCATTCCAAACCAAGAATCCAAAACGTTGGTAGACGCATTTGTTAACAATTGGGTGTGTCGATACGGTGTTACGATAGAAATGCATTCTGACTAGGGACGAAATTATGAATCCGCCATATTTAAAGATATATGCGGCTTATATGGTATCAAAAAGACGAGAACGACACCGCTACATCCACATTCTGATGACATGGTAGATTTAACCGTACGCTGGAGGAATATCTCAGAAAAGTGGTCAGTACACACCAAAAGGATTGGGATGAGCATATACCTAAGCTGATACTGGCATACCAGTCAGCAATCCACCATTCCACCTTACGTAGTCCAGCGAAAATTCTGTTTGGATCGGAACTAAAACTGTCAGCAGGTTTAGAGTTTGATGTTAAACCTAAGCCTGTGTGCGAAGACAATGGAAACACTCTTCAGGCACAAGAAGACCTTCACGATCTTCATGAATTCCTCCGTAACAATATTCAAATATCCAGTGATAAGATGAAAGCCAGATATGATCGAGCAGCAAACACCGGAGGGATTTACGAAAGGACAAATAGTTCTACTGTTTAATTGACAACGCTGGCAGTGCGACGAAGTAATAATCGAAGATGTGTGAAACGTCCTATTGTACAAATACGCAATATTATAAACACTAAGCAAAAACAATTGCGTAGCGGAAATTCCCTGAACGCCATTTTAATGTAGAAACAAAACCCAATGCTACAAAAAGAAAAAGTAAACAAAAGATACCCACACATATACAAGACTACTAAGCCAGCAAATATTACAGGTATTATACAAATATAGTACATTAACAACATAAACACAGGTGCTTTATCTAAACCCGTGTAAACTGGTACATGACCATAACCAAAAGGAAGGCGTACCTCCAAACAGTATAAAGGTTCTGAAGAAGCTGCAATATCGGTAAGTAGAATAAGATTCTCTGTACTTGCTACTACGGACGATGAAGATGCCGAACCCACTGTAAGGGAACAAAATCACCGACCAATTTACCTGCACGAACAATCATCAAAAGCTATTGTACACATGCTTTCCCAACTCGTAGGTAAAGCAAATTTCTATCTCCTTCTATACGAAGAGAAGCAAGAAACAAAGGGCCAAGCTCACACACAGAATAATTATGGATTAACCGTAAGTCGACTCTAGGCAAGAAGAAAACCCAATACAGTTATGAAATAAGTGCTAAAGTTAATTGTAAGTTCTGTTCCCAGTGTGGCAATAAAAAGAGCCATCGAGGCGGAGTGTTATGTCGTAAGGTCATTGAATAATATTATTAATACGAATAAAGTTATTTAATGCAATTTAGCTTTAATCAAAAAAGTCTGTTCATCCTGCATACAACTTGCGCTACGTTCTGAGCAGAAGAATAGCTGTAAAAGCACCACTGAACCGTAATGGTGTCCGTCAGTGCACTAACTTCCAGCAATCCGGGCACACGAAAACTTACTGCAAGCAAACATCCGCATGCATCCTTTGCGTCAAAAAAATCAGCAACTGTGGTAAAAACCTTATAGCAAATCATACAGACTGCAAAGTTTTCCAACAAGTAAACAATATTGGTAAAATCGTACGTATGTACGATAGTACAAAAGCTACACAGACACACGTTAAGCCAAATTATTCGTATACCCAAACACTGAGAAATGATTTACCTAATGCCAGAAGTTCTAGTTGCATATATATTCATATGTCTACGCTTCAAAAGAGGGTGCACATACAACCGTCACGAACAATCTGAGCTCAATCGAAAAACTAATACAAACAATAAATAATTTCATGACAACTGTGCAGGGTATGTGTCAGCAAATGATGCGAACCCGAATTATGACTGCAAGTTTTGCGTAGCAAAAAATTACCCAGTTGAAAATATGCTTCTGAAACGCTAGCGGGCTCTCCCAATATAAATATAAAGTATAACATTTTGTACTAAGACGGTATTTTTGTTTCTTTGTTTAAAGCTTTAATCTTATTTTATTGATCCTTTTTAGAAGAAAATTACAATAAGTATTAAAATCTCATCTGTAAAATATAATTTTTTAATTATGACCAATGTGATAACTAAACTATTTTATTCAAACCTTAATATACTATCTATTTATTATTGAGTTGTTTGAACCGTCCCGTCAGTCTTTTTAAGTGTCTCGTGCCCGCGGAATTTTAATAATTTGCGTACAAGGATGTTAAGGTGAACCTTGTTTGGACGTGTATGTGTTTTCTTCTTCCTGGATAGTGTGAACTTCTAGGTCATTGTGGATATTTTCATTTCTTATATAACAGGAGCAAACAATAAGTCGTAAAATCATAGACGGTCTTCATTGTAACTTCTGGGTGTTTGATGCTCAGGCAGTACCCCATAGGTGAATGCCGTATGTCCATATTGGTTTAATGATGGATTTGTATAAAAGCACTTTGTTATCCAAAGCCAGGGTTGAGTTAGAACTTTTTAGCCAATGTAGCTGATTTGTCCGTCGCAGTTTTATGGCCGTTATTTTTACCTCAATATAACAGGACCAAGTTTGGTGTCGATCTGGGTGGATACTCAAATACTTCACGTGGATTTCCAATGCAAGAGTGACATTTGTTAATTTTATAGGTGGGCAATTTATTCTTCTGAGGGAAAATGTTACATGAGCACCTTCCGATGGATTTACCTGTCTTCTCCACATTTTCAACCAATGTTGTAACTCATTAATATGAGACGGAAGTTATTTGAATGCTACTTTCGGGTCTTAGATAACACTTATAAATGCAGTGTCATATTCAAACGTTGACATATACATGTACGTATTTGGGCTTGTTAGCAAATAGGTTGTATAAATGATATATAATACCGGCCCTAGTATTCTGTCTAGAGGTGCTCCTTCAGATATTTTTCCTTTTTCAGAAAATTTAACTTTTGACCTTACTTTAAATTTTCTATTCGTCAGATAGCTCTTCAGAAGCTTGTGAGAGTTTCCAGGTAATATTCCAGTAATTTCCGTAAATAGCCCAACAATGTTGCTGAGTTTCAAATGCAGATCTAATAACGGCGACAATTCTGTGGACTTGCTCAATTGTTTTGTATATTAAGGTAAGATTTTAAAGATGAAAGAAACAATTTTTCGGATTTTGATCAAATATACAGCAGGCTAATTGGCTTGAATGACGTAATCTTACTTAAGACTTAGGGATCATTAAAATTTCAGACATCTTCCAAGAGAATGGGAAGAAGCCAATTCGCAACAATGTATTAAATACAAACAGAAAAACTCTCACAGCATAATTGGGTAAATACCTTATCATTGATCCGGTAAGGCTATTTTCTCATATCTAGGGTTTTAATTATCGATTTTAGTAACGATAGCCGAAATTTCATGGGAACAATAGTGAAACTACTTACGTCATGTGGTGTGAAAACTTCTTTTGCGACGGCATTTACCTTTTCAATTTAGCTTTTAGCCCATATGCGGTTTTCAAAACTTAATGGGGATTCGTATGCAATAGGACATTTTGAGTGCCTTACAACATTCCATTTTAAATATATCTTGATAGCAGAGGCTTTTTTCTGTCTGAGTTTATTACGTATAGTTCTTTGACATAAGTTCAATTGAGTATTGATGTCAGGAGAACGGCTATATTGCCATTTTTTTTAATGGTCGCTTGTTTCATTACATTTTTGACTGCGGTCATCAGGACGTTTGTAAAGTAATCCAAAGCTGCTTGAACATCAGCCTTATTTCTTAGTGGGATATTCGGGTGTAAGTAAGAGCTTACATTTGAATTTCGAATTTGCGTTTATATTTGAATAAAAAATAAGAGTTTCATGTGCAGTGACAATACTAACCTCTAAAATGACGATTGAAAGTGAATGGTCTAAAGATAGGAATAGACATACTTTTAGTCTCTGAAAAACATTACTATATATTTCTTATAAGGGGGTTATTACTTTATGTGGGTAAGTCAACATGTATGCACATTTCAAGAAAACATTATTTCACTTAGTGCCGTTTTTAATTTATGAATATATTAGTAGTCTTAGCATTTTAATATCTATAGCAAATATAAAAGATCGGTGATGGAATCAATACTTTATTTCATGAGCCGAAAGTAACACTTCTTCCTCATACGGAAAATTATCTTTTAGCCGCACGGTACAGAAATACGTTGACTTATAAACATACAAATGCAAACGCATCAGTTGCTGGACAAACGACAAGTTTCTCTTAAGGCAAGGTCAGGGGACAATACACAATTACGCTTTTCAAAAATTTAAAGAGCTGACACCTCTGCAGCAATCTTCGAAAGCTATAGCAGCAACAATGGAGGCTTGACTAATTTGAATATCCAAGTGTTAGCACTGAACCTTTTTGTTAACTTAGGAGTTTTTTCTTTAAAGCCTTTTTTGTAGTCCCTTCTTTAATAAAAACTTCCACTTTTTTCTTTTTCTAACCAAAACTAAAAAAAATTCCTTTCTTTTTTCAAAACAAAAATGTCCTTCGCGTGGTATATATACATACATTCTTCTTCTGAACTAATCAATTCATAAATATACTTAGCAACAGTTTCACGTACAATACATTTAATTGCATCCATCGGCTTGAATGATTTGCTTACAATTACGTCTAAACCTTGACCCTTACTAAATTTCCCGTCCTTACTACGTGTATTATAAAGTTTTGCACCCCTTTCATGCGTCTGTCCACGATTTTAATAAACCTTATCTCCTCTAAGATGCTGTTTTCTGGGGCAAGAGTTCTACTGATAAGTCAATGTCTTTAATCTCATCTATATTCCGCATTACGTTGTAGGAATTTACATGTGGAACCATATAACTTCGGAATAGGATGTAGTATGGTTCCATACAAATAGCGCTGTTGTCCGCACTCCATCATAGACACGCGACTTGTGTAATATGCTCATCCCACTTTCTTTGTTGCTCTCCGATATACGATCTAACTATATGGAGGATGGAGCGATTCACTCTCTCTGAAGTGTCAGCTTGGGGAGACTTACGAAAAAAAATCTTTAAAACCCTCAGCTATGAACTGTCGACCATTGTCTGAATGTACAAACCCCTATATGCTAAATGTGTGAAATACTCTTTTCTCTAAAAATGTGATTACGTTCCAAAAATGTGATTACGGCTCAGAAAAACAAACTAGGGGATGTCGTCCAGACATACAAACAAAAATGTATAGATTTCATGGGACCTTTCCCTAGATCCCATTTCTGGACGCCATTTTAGATCAGTAATACTTTGCCTGGAATGGCGTCAATGTCTTCTGCACTCCTCCATGACCAGTAAATAATGAATGGTGCGCATTTCACAATAACTATCTTTTCAGCTCTGCTGATAACCAAAGCTTCCAAGTGTAAAAACGTGTCCGCTTATAGACGAATCCATCTGAAATGCGCACGTCCAATAACTTTTGCTTCTTACTTGTCAAGCTGTCCTCTAAAGCTAGGTACTCCCTTGAATTAAACGCCTAAGAATATAAGCCCGGAAAGAGCATCCGGCACAAAATTTTGGAAACCCTTGCGCTGTTAATCAAAATTAAACGGTTGAAGCTTCAAGCTCCATCGAGCCAAGCGACCCTAGGGCTTCTGGAACGGAAGATACTCCACATATGTATGCCTGAAATTTTTTCACACTTAGTACTGCTGCATAGCAATATAATATTGTATCGCTGTAATTGTGTTGCGTTTTGTTCAATTTAGCAGACATATACGCAATTGGTTGTTCACTAATCTGATTATCAAGTTGAAAATGACCGCACCTACACCTTGCTTCGAAGCACCACATTGTATATAGAAAGAGCTTCCAAAATCTGAGTTTACAAGTAATAGTGCTGAAATAGGAATGCTTTATTGCTTCAAATGCTTGCCTTCCTTCTAACGAAATTGAGAACGTTTTGATTCTTTCCTTAGTTCTTTCACAAATCTACGATACCAGCCCGTTATTCATAAGAACCTCCGTAGTTGTAGTGGTGTTTTCGGCTCTGAAAATCGGGCTACAGGCTGTAGTTTTTGATGACTGGTTGGAATGGAACCATGTCCCACAACAAAACAAAATCTAACTTCCTTGTAGCAAAACTTGTTCTTTACGACATTGATTGTCAAATTTGTACTGGCAAGACTCTTTGCAACGCCTCCTAATAAGATCAGGCGCTCGTCGAAGCTGGCAGAACACACTAGAAAATCATCAAGGTAGACGACAACATTGGATCTCATTACTGCTGGAACGACCTTATTCATTAGTTGGCACATCCACTGTACGGCGTTGCACAATCCGAACGGCATTACCGTGTAATCATACAACGGTCCCGTGACTTCTGTTTTAGTGAAATCGGTCAGAACGCGCCCTTCAAGTTAATGGCAGAAATAAACCTGGTGTCCCGTATGCGGCTAAATATTCTCTCGTGGTAGGGGCATCTTCGAACATCTAAGCACAGTCGGTTTTTAGTTTCTTTCCTTACAAGAGACACAGGCTGACATTGATTACACCGAGGCCCAACATTCGATCAAGTTCTTCATATAGTAGTTTCTGTATTGCAGGTGACACAGGATAATATCTCTGTTAAATGGATATACTTTCGTCAGTATAAAAAATTTCCGAAAGCTTACACCACTACTGGCAGCACCAAGAACTCTATATATTCTCTAGTATTTTCCCACTGGACTGGGAGATATATAGCGCCGTGAAATTTCGCCTTGCTTCCATTTGCTACTCCTATTGGAGCTCCTGCTCCAGAATCCAATAATGCTAACACTTTTTTACCGCCTAACAATGTTCTTACAAAAAACCAATTATCTCTCCAAGTAGTCACTACTGTCTCTACTGTTAATTTTTTTATTCTACATTCTCTATTTCTTAATTTGGCTAACTCTACGTGCCCTGGACGCATTTTTCTAGCTCTCCGCTTCTATGTCCCAATTTCCTTTCCACCAGAGTTACTGATTTTTCGCATTTCCCGAACTTGGAACGAATATACAGTTTAAATTCCCTTTTAACAGGTTTGATTTCCTCAGGACCTAGCTATTTATAAAAATCCCCAGGCATACCGCATGTAAAACGGAGATTTAGATGAAAAGGTGCCGCACAACGACTTTAAAATTTACGCCTCAAAGGTGACCCCAATCATGTCTAGCGAATTTCGTACTATCTAAAACTTGTTGATTATTTCTGAAGCCTGTAGCCTCTACTGAGAACTGTGTCTGCTGAGTTTCTTCCAACTTCTTGTCGGACTTCCACAAATATAACTCATTTAAGCTCTCTCTTCTACCTTTCCTTCTCATATCTGCCAACAAGGAAATCCTGAAGGAAAATATCAATGCTGCCAAATTGTTCCTTATATTTCCACAAATAATAGGAATTAATTCTGCTTCTTAATTCGAAAGGTCAGATTATATAAATCGTTAATAACATAGTTCACGTATTAACGGGAAATACCCAAAACCAATATCTTCGTCATTGTCATCTAGAATCTGCCAGCACCACTGCACCGCTCGTTCTGCCTCATCAATAATGTCATCGTCTGACTTATTTGCTCAGAACCAAGAGTATCTGCACTATGCACGCCACTGCTTGTACCTTCGTGTTCGTCTTCAGTCATGCTGTCTTTATATTTTCTGATGAAAGCTTAATGATATTTCTAAATGGTTCTACTTCAAATCATTGGAAATTCTTACAATTGCGCTATCAGAATCTTCCAATATGAGCTCAGCACTTTTGCTTAAATAACACTGTGATACACAAAAAATATTCAGGGATTCTAATGTACCAATTCTATTTTAGTGGAGTCCATGGATGACGAAAATACGGTTGGTTTTTTTAGGTCACTTCATAAAGTGATTTTATAACGGTAAATGTAGTGAAAAACGGGTTTTCTTAGGTTTATTGATTTTAAAATGGATTTGAAAAAAGCAATATGTAATTCAAAGGCAGGGTTGAGCTGGGACCTACTAACCAGTGCAGTGGAATTGTTCTGAGTTTCATGGGCGCAATTTTGCCTCAATATGGCGGGACCATATTGGGCGTCTATCTAGGTAGATATCTAAATATGTAACGCGTTTCCGCTGGAACAGATGTATTTGTTAAAGTTACTGGGACTCAATTCTGCCACCTAAGGGAAACGTGAGCATAATTCGAGGGATTTACCTTAATCCTCCACTTATTTAACCAGTACTCTAGCGCATGCAGTTTTTTGATGCAACTTTGGATCATATGTATATGGGCTTGTTGGCATAAACGCTATATAGATGATGAGATTCTGCCATTTTCCGAAACTTTTGGCTTTACTTTAAACGTTCTGTCAGTCAAATAGCTCTTAAGAAGCTTTTGGGAGTTTAAAGGATGAACATAAGTTATTATAGTGAGTAGCCCATCATGCCACACTTTATCAAACACCTGACAAATGTTAATAAATAAATCTGAACAGTATTGTTTATTTTCCAATGCAAATCTAGAAACGGTGACAATTCTATGAACTTGTTCAATAGTACCATGACTAGCACGAAAATCAAAATGACGGTCGGGAATATTGTTTTGCTCATTTTCATAAGGAGTTAAGGCCGAGACGAATAATTTTTCTACTGGGCCGGTATGATATAATCCGGCTTGACTTCTTCTCTGGTTTAGTGATCATGACAATTTCAGACATCTCACAAGAGCATGGAAAGGAGACAATGCACATCATGGCATTAAATATAAATAGTAAAGTTCTCATAGCTGAATTAGGAAAGAAGGGACTAGTGTTAAAGTTAGTAGTATTTATAGTGGCCGCTTCTAAGAAGTCTTCTCTGAACTCTGGTATTGAAAAATGCCTTATGTTTTAGCGCACTATAACGGCAGTGTCAAAAAAATTCACTAATTCTAATGCAGATTTTTAGAGTGAAGTGCGTTTCAAAAGTAAAAAAAGTATGTCTGTTTCCTGTGTTAGGAGAAAATGTTCTATTTTATATTTATGTTGGGATAGCCTGTTAGCGTTCCAGAAGCATATTTTCAACTGGTTCATTTGTTACTCAGCAAAATTTGCAGCAGAATGTTTTGAGTTCGCATCCTACTCTGCGTAGGCGAACATACCCTGCGTAGTTGTCATAAAATTGTTCATTGCTTGTATAAGATTTTTAATTTTTATCCAATTATTCGTAATATATTGTTACAAAGTAATAGTCAAAGATGTGTGAAACGACCTATTGTACAAATGTACAAATACGCCGTCCACCGAAGAAGAATAGTTGACTTTGAGATTTGAAAGAGTGAACATCTGTGTGTACAAAAGAAGTGTTAAGTGTCAGTTAGTACTAAAGAGTTGTATATAAGAGTATTAAGTACCGAATAAAACTGTGTACTGATAAAATCATAAAAGAGTGTGTATTTTCATATCTGCAGTTAAACGAACCCTTTAAAATAACGTTTATTGTGGTAATAAACGCAACAATATATATCCGCAAACTTTTTAAAGTCGTAAGTATATGAATATTTGTGCGAGTTACAACTTCTGGCTTCACGAGTACCATTAGGTAATTGTGCATAATTTTTCAGTGGTTGGGCATACGAATAGTTTGAATTGGTATGTGGTTGCGTACAGTAATAGAACCAGAATGAAGGGTGGGAAATTGGGAAGACTTATATTGTTCAATGTCTGGTTTTCGTATTATATTTGAATTGTTTACATGTTGGAAGACTCTACAGCCCCTATAATTTGCAGTGTGGTTTTCAGCGCAGTTGCTAAATTTTTTAACCTTGCAGTCTGTTTTTGAAAAAATGCATTCCAAAGTTCGATAGGCGTCGCCGCAAACAACGCATAGTGATAGAAAGTTGCAGTAAGTTTTAGTCTGCCCAAATTCTTGGCAGTTGGTGCACTCCCCGTCAGTGGCATTACGTTTCAGTGGCTCTTTTTAAGTTATTTTTCTGTTAAGAAGGTAGCGAAAGTTATAAATAGGTGAGACGAACTTTTTGAATTTTATATGAGTTCTGCAATAAGTACTATCTCAACAAGATGCATGGGTTGGGGAACTTTATCCTTGGCACTTATTAACTGATATGTATAATAACTCCTTTTTTGCAAAGAGCTGATAATTTTTCTCCTTGTGGGCTAGAATCTTGGTTTCTTGTATCTGTCCTCTCCGCATAGAAGCATCATAAAAGTGTTCTTTTCCTACCAGTTAGGATTACATGTTTACAATAGCATTCGATATTTGCTCGCGCAAGTAAATTGGTAGGGGTTTTTGTTCCATAACATAAATATATTTATATATATATATATATATATATATATATATATATATATGTATATATATATATATAAAAGGTAATACATAACAACAATTAGTTATACCAAAGCTTATAATGCAATGAACAATATAAATAAATAAAAAAAAAAGATGACAGTGCTTTTTAACCGCATGGCCAATTGACCTGACGCTCTCATTGTCCGCAAATTTAAACATATCTTCACAGATAATAACACTAGGAGAATCTAATATTAAAAAAAATTACAGATACTACACAGAAATATTACAACAAAGCAACGAAACAGATACGAGTAATATAAAAAATCCCGTACATAAAGTGCAAACAGGTGCGGATCGATATATAACCATAACCAAAAGAAAGGCCAGTTCTAACTATTCCTAGCAAGAACGCACCGCGAAACACTACAAAGTGCTAAAGTAGCTACAACATCGGTAAGTGAAAACAGATTCTGCGTACTTGCTACCCCGGAGGATGAACAGGCCGAAACCGTTGATATGGAACAAAAACCCCTACCAATTTACTTTACTAACTGTTTACTTTGTCTCTGCTTTTGATTAATTGAATTTCTTATATAAAGGGCACCTTATATGAATATTAATTATGCGCATAATATGATGTACGTCTGTATTTGAACACGGTTACCGTATAGCAAAAAAAACTTATATCTTAACAAGGAGTTATTACTTTATGTTGCTAAGTTAACAAGTATGTAGATTTGGAGGAAAGCTAATTTTACTTACTGTAGGTTATATTTTATGAATATATTAGTAGTCCCAGCATTTTAATATCGATAACAAATATATATACTGATGTAAGGAATCCGTACATTATTTTATGAGCTGAAAGTGGCATCTCCTCCTCATACGGAATATTACCTCTTAGCCGCAAGACTGCGAAATACGTGGACATATACACATACAGATGCAAACTCATCAGTTGCTGAAAAACGACAAAGGCCTGACTAATTTGAATATCATTTGGATGAACGTTCTTGTTAACTAAGTGTTTTTGTTTTTTCTTGTTTTTTTGTTAGTCCCTTCTTTTATAAAAACTTTCACTTTATTTCTAACCAAAAATAAAAAAAAATATTTTTTTCAAGCTAACGTTTCTATAGTTTTTTTTCTCTTTTTCGTTTTCTTCTTTTTTTCCTACAGTTCTATATTTCTCTCTAACACTTCCTATATTTATGCAGAGTTGCGATATGCTATGACACTTAAATTAAAGATTCTGGTTAGACACAATTACAAGGTAAATCACATACGGTACAAGGCCATCAATTTGACAGGTGCTGTGTTGCACTTGGACAGACGTTTGTTGCATCCAGCTTGGTGCAAAGCATACATATTGGCGTTAAAGGCTCTTTAGTCCTAGAGGGAGGCAGGTATATTAAAAAAATCCATTCCATATTTTATTGGACGGTAAGACTCTTCGTAATATTGGGTCTATTATAAACAGAAGCCATAATACAGTCAAGAAAATAATTGATAAACACCAAAAATTTGGCAAAGTGGAAAATCGTCCAGGTGCAGGCCGACCAAAGGTTTCAAATGCGGCTGAAATAAGGTCTATAGTTCGAGATGTGAAGAAGAATTCGTTTAAAAGTGCTGTTAAAATATCAAAAAAGGTTTCGGCTAAAGAAATACCAATGTAAGTGTCAGCATAATACAACGAGTACTACACGCAAATGGTCTACACGGTCGACTACTGCGAAAGAAGCCACTAATATCGCCAGAAAATCTGAAAAAAACGTATCGATTATGAAAAAAATACGAAAATAAAGAAGCTTCTTTCTGGAATAACGTTCTGTTTAGCAATGAAAGTAAGTTTGAGGTATTTGGCAAAAAAAAAAACCTGTAAAAAAGGCGAATAAAAAATAAGGAGTATACCGGAGCTTGGTTTTTATCGAAAACACCATGAATAAAGCGGACTACTCTAATATTTTGAAAAACAATTTGCAATGCAGTTCGGAGAAATTGGACTTACAGGGAGGTTGGATCTTCCAACAAGACAATGATCCCAAACACACTGCAATCATAGTTCAGGATCGGCGCCTTTATCTTACTCCCAAAACATTGGTTCCTCCCAATCGACCGTTTGCGGGAGCATATGGACCACACAAATACGATAGAGGACAATTACTAATGAGCATATGCTAAAATCTGTTATAATGGAGGAGTGGTAACAAATTCTATCTGTCATAAAAAAAATCAGTTGAATCGATGCTGAATTTTTTGTTTTATATTTTATTTTATTGAATCTTTCTATTAAAAGAAATTCACAATAAGTATTCAAATCTTATTTCTAAATTATTATTTACTAGTTATTACCAATGTAATAACTAATTTTTTGTATTCAAATCTTAAAAATCTATCTTCTATTGTGTAGAGAGAGCCGCCTCGCCAGACTCAATGTGTCAGTTCTTTTTAGTATCTGGTGCCCGTCAAATTGCAATAAATTGCGTGCTAGAGTGTTGGGATGTGCGACTAGTTTGTTTATGTATTTGGACGTGTACGTTTTAACTTCTTCGTGCATAGTGGGAACCTTGAGATCCCTATGTATGTTTTCATTTCTTATGTACCAGGAGGCGCATACGATATGACGTAAAATCCTAGACTGTCTTCTCTGTAACTTCTGGATGTTTGATGCACAGGCAGTACCCCACAGCTGAATACCATATGCTCATATTGGCTTTATAACGGATTTGTATAAAAGGACTTTATATTCCAAAGCCAAAGTTGAGTTAGGACTTATTAGCCAATGCAGTTGATTTGTTCGAAGCTTTATGGACGTTATTTTTGCCTCAATGTGCCGGGACCAAGTTAGGCGCCGACCTAGGTGGATACGTAAATATTTAACGTGCGTTTCCGCTGGAACCGTGGTATTAGTTATTGTGATTGATGGACAAAGTTACATGAGCACATTTTGATGGATTTACCTTTATTCTCCACTGTTTTAGCCAGTCTTCTAGCTTATGAATATGAGACTACAGTTAATCAGATGCATCCTTTGAATCATTACTGACACTTATAATTGCAGTGTCGTCTGCAAAAGTTGATGTATATGTGGGATTACTTACGATCGTACAGTGTACTTCGATGGGCGGAGCGACACGTACATAGGAGAACTGACAAAACGGACAGATGTACATGTAGTAGTAAGTTATTTTTAAGCGTCTCGATTCAGCTGCCGCTAAGCACACAAATAAAACTATTGAGCCGAAATAAGTTTGCGTTTTCTTTAAAATATAGCATCAGGGAAATTTAATCCTACAAATGGGGACTCAACCGAAACGTTAAGAAGTGAAAAAAAGTGACTATAAGAGACAAATTGCAACTTGTGTAGAACTATGAAAAAAATTACAAGTGTAGTGAGAAACTGAAAATTTTATATTGTAATACCAAATAAAATTGGAAGTGAATAAAAAAAATAACATTATGACTGTAAAATAATAATAATAACTATATGCTTTAACATAAAAAAAACCAATCGAGAGAGAGAAAGAACACGAAAAAAAACCCACCACCAAAAACAATTGTGTTGATAGTCTGCAACTCATCAGAATAGTATAGTGAAAACGCATGATTCAAATAATACAGATTACGCATTGCGCAGGTCCGTTATAATTGTTGTATTTGCTTTTTGTGCTCATCTGTTGTGTGTGACGTCAACCGTGTTTGCAAGTGAAGCGGGAATAATAAAGTGTGAATAATAAAATTATTAAATAAAATGAAGTGTGCAGTAAAAGAGTGCAAGAGTAGCAGTTTAAATAATTGTAAACAAATATTTTTTTTTACTTTTCCATTAAATGCTTGTGTTTTAAAGCAATGGATAAGTTTTTGTTGCCGCGGTAATTAAATGAATGTGAAAAATGCACGTATCTGCACGGAACATTTTAGGCCGGAGGATTTTGATAACAAGTTGGAATATGAAATGGGTAAGTAAGGAGCTACTAAAAGAATTAGTTCAATGAATATTTTCAGGAAAAATAATAGGAAGTATTCATATTGCTCCAGAAGTTGAAGAACCAGTCGAGCAAGGGTTGAATGACATGCAATATGATGGACTAGAAAACCTTGCGGACTACATTTGCCGCATATTAAAAAAAGATATTCCTGATATTGCCATATCAGGAAATGACACAACATATTCGTGGGTTAACCATTTATCTGAGGGAGGCTTATCAAAGCCAACGCAGAACATGATGCAACAAATGCAGCAACTTCACGAAATATTTGAGGCAAATAATAGAGATGGCCTCCTAATTAAAAAACAATTTTTAAAGTCTCTTATAGATCATGCTCATCACATTCATTGTGATGAGAATATAAAAACTCATTTCTTCAGATCTAGATTATATTTTAAAATAAGAAATCTTAATCAAGATTTAGTCGATAGCGCTAGGTCTCGAAAAAGAAAAATAAAAAAAATTATAAATTGAAATACTTGTTTTATTTATTGGTTTTACCCTTAGGTAACAACAAATATGGTGGGAAAGAGTGTTTAATTATTAACTCAGTCCATTTCTATAAAATATAATGCATTTTCGCTTCATTATATTGTTATACTTTCATTATATTTACAACTTTCGCGTTTTCTACAAGAAATCACATACTATTGCTATAGCACACACACACACACTGGCCACTTGTGACGTACATGCGCAGTAGATTTCAATTTTGTACAATCGTCTGCGTCATCTGTATTTCTTACTTCATGGTGAAAACGCACATAGAACTAATAGACAAATTGTGTTTGCTTGTGCAAAGGAAGAGAATAGAGAAAAGTGAATTTACTTTTATGTGTTGTGTGGAGCGGAGCAGATGAAATAGCTTGTTGCTTCGTATAGGAATATAGAAATTCTTGTGGCTTTGTGTTGAGAGAAACAAAAAAAAACTGAGGAAACATTTTTTATATGCGTTTGAGTGTGCGTAGAAACAAATCCTAGTGTTGTGGTGCTGAACACATAAAAGAATAATTTCATATACATACGTTGGAGTGTGTTTATAGACGGTTGCTAGGAGAAAAATATATGTACGTTACGAAATGAAAAATTCTTGTATTGTCAGAGAAGTATATACAGAGAATCAAAGTATACATAGTGTGTTGAGAGGTGTGGTTTACGTGGTAATAAAATTTCTGCTGCGCAAAAGAAATTGTATGTTAAACTTAAACTGTACACGCTGAAACAAAAGTTTGCAAAAGTAAATAATAATCCGTAAGCAGGAATAAAGAAAAAAAAGAAGCAAGTGTTGTCTGGTGATTTATAAGCTGTGTGTTTTTGCCTAGAGACGAGTAACGGAAAAGCTGTGTGTTGTTGCATAAAGACGAATAACGGTGAAGAGAAAAAAAAAGCAAGCGTTGCCTGTTGGATTGTATGCTGTTTTGGTGCATAGAGACAAGGAGGCTGTGGCTGTAGCTGAGGCAGATAAGTAAAAGATAATTTTCATCAGCGAGCAGTAACATTATAATTTATTTTTGATATTTTATAACGTAGATTTAATTATTTTATTGGTTTTATTTTGAATTATCATATTGACATTATATTGTATTGTTTTGTGATTTTTAACATTTAACATTTTGACATGGACCGTGAGACAGTAATGGCGTTGGGGGTAAATGATCTGAGAACAGAGTTGGATCGACTAGGATTGGACTCACGGGGAAGAAAGGACGATTTAAGGGGAAGACTATTACAACATTATGTTTTGGATTTTGTTGGCGCTAGGGACAATGAAGGTGGCGAATTCATGGCTGAAGAGGAACCTCGGGTTATGGCACCCCGAGAAAGTTTTTATACCTTAAGAGATATGGAGGACAGCTTAAGCCCATTTGATGGAACGGGTTCACCCGACATTTCTCATTGGCTCACGGAGTTTGAAGAAACAGCAGCCATCGTTAAGTGGTCGGATCTTCAAAAACTCGTGTATGGTAAGCAACTTTTAAAAGGTGCAGCGAGGCTTTTCGTTAGGAGTCAAACCGCTATAAGGGACTGGAGTGCATTGAGAGAATGTCTTGAAGATGAGTTCGGAATAAGCCTGTCAGCTGCTGAGGTGCATCGTTCTCTGCGTAATCGTAGATTCGGAAGGAACGAGCCCTTGCTTGAGTATTTATACTCGATTATGGAAATTGGAAAACACATAAACCTGGATGTGGCGAGTATTATTGAATACTTCATTAACGGCATCAATGATTCGAACCAGAATAAAGCAGTACTGTACCAGGCGAAAGACATTAGATCCCTAAAGGAACAGATAAAAGTATATGACAAAATTCGATTCAAGCCCAGATCTTCAAATCACGGTGGGGAAAGAAGTATTGCTACAAATAATCTACCTATTGTAGTAAAGAAAGAATTTAAAAAGACGTGCTTCAAATGTGGAGATGTAAATCATATAGCGAGCAATTGCCCCCACAGGCAGCCCAATGGCCCGAATAGAGAATATAGATGTTACAAGTGTAACCAACTAGGTCATCGGGCATACGAGTGTAAAAATGGATTCCAGAGGAAACCGGCTGTGAGAGAAGATGATCAAGCTAACATGGTGCGGGGTGGTTCGACACTAATCTTCAAGGATGTAAAAATTGCAAAGAAATCAGTTGATGCGTTAATAGATACTGGATGTGATGTTTGCTTAATGCGATGGGATATGGTGCTTGCGTTGGGAAGTTTCGATCTTAATGAAGGACAGATGAGACTTCAGGGTATTGGTCAGAGTGAGATAGAAACAATTGGCAGTTTTGATACAGAAATTGAAATCGATGGTATACTGTTTGAAGCAACATTCTTCGTAGTCTCTGAGCTAAATATTATCCACTCCATTATGATTGGTAATAGTCTGTTGGTTAAAGCTGAAGTGTTAGTGAAGAATGGAGAGGCATATTTTAAAGCTATTAGTATGTCGAGTGGAAAAGATGAGTTAGTGCCCGTAGTGGTGAGAGAAGAAAAGGAAGTAGTGCCCAGAAGGGTGGAAGAGGAAGTTCAATGCGCAGAAAGCATAGGTGAGCAAACAGAAAAACGTGAGCAGGTCGTGGAGAATAAGAGCGACATTTTTACAGAATTTATCGAAATCTGTATGACGGAAGAGACATTCTAGGATTGTAACGAGGTAGATTTGAGTCACTTGGATTCGGGAACTAAATCTGATTTAGGACGGCTGATTTTAGCCTACAACCCCGGAAAACTCGCAGAATCACCAATTGAAATGAAAATAGTGTTAAAAGATGACCTACCTATTTCGCAGCGAGCAAGACGTATGACGTTTTCAGATGAACTGTTCGTAGATAAACAGATCGATGATTGGTTGAAGGAAGGTATTATTACGCATAGCTATTCAGAATATTCATCGCCAGTGGTAGTAGTACCGAAAAAGGATGGTAAAAGGCTATGTTGTGACTACAGAAGATTGAATGCCAAGATAATACGTGATAATTTTCCAATGCCTATTATGGATGAAGTTATAGATAAGCTTCAAGGTGCCAGAGTATATACAACGATTGATTTGGAGAACGGATTTTTCCACGTTCCGGTCGAGGAAAACTCCAGGAAATATACATCTTTTGTCACAACTAGAGGGCAGTATGAGTTCATGTATGTCCCTTTCGGGATAAGTAACTCTCCTGCGGTATTCACTAGATTCATTTCAGCGGTTTTACGTGATTTAATATGTGACGGAACTATAATCGTGTATATGGACGACATTATTATCCCATCAAAGGATAAAGAGGAGGGGATGATAAAGCTGAAATTTGTTTTGGAAAAGGCGGAAGAAAAGGGATTGATGCTCTATTTGGTACGAAAAAAACTTCCTATGAATTGGACATTTTAGCGGTGGTTGAAGCATTAAAGAAATGGCGTGTTTATTTGTTGGGATTATCCTTTAAGATTGTGACCGACTGTAACGCGTTCAGAATGACGATGGAGGAAGTTTATGTTCCACCAAGAGTTGCAAGATGGGCGATGTTCCTTCAAGAATTTTCGTACCAAATAGAGCATCGGCCAGCTAACAAAATGAGGCATGTAGACGCCCTGAGCAGAGTAAGCTGTTTGCTGACAGATGGAAGCTTAACTCATAGGTTGCGTGAAGCTCAAATGATGGACGAGCGCACAAGGGCTACCAGAATTGTTTTAAAGAAAGACAGCTACGATGATTATTATACTAAGGCTGATTTATTGTATAAAGATCCTAATAAGGAGCTTATTGTTGTACCAGAGCAAATGGAAGAAAAAATAATTAAAATTGCTCATCGGCAGGGCCATTTCAGTGCCAAAAGAACGCAAGATCTTATAGAAAAGCAGTACTTCATCACAAAACTAGCGCCAAAAGTAGACAAAATAACCAGAAATTGCTTAGAGTGTATTATTTCAGAAGGAAAAGCGGGTAAAAAGGAGAGTCTTTTAAATCCCATTAATAAAGATGTTGGCCCTATAATTACATATCATTTGGACCATGTTGGGCCCATGGAAACGACCCATAAAGCGTACAACTATATACTTGTAATAATTGATGCTTTCACCAAGTTTGTTTGGTTGTATCCTACGAAATCGACTGACGCTAAAACCGTAGTAGATTGTTTGGAGAAGCAGGCTTCTATCTTTGGGAATCCTTCAAGAATTATCACTGATCGAGGAACAGCTTTTACTGCAAAGTTAATTGAGGACTACTGTAAAGAACAGGATATCCAGCATCTCGTTATAGCTACTGGTGTTCTCAGAGGTAATGGACAAGTGGAGAGAGTCCACAAAATAATTATCCCAATGTTGACGAAATTGTGTCATAACAACCCCATCCATTGGTATAAGCACGTGCGCCAGGTGCAGATGGTCATCAATTCTACGCCGACAAGAATAGATACTCACCATTTAAATTGCTTACAGGAGTCGAAATAAAACTACCTGATTATCCTGACCTTAGACAAATGTTGGAGCAGGAGAATGTGGATAGCCTAAATACGGAAAGAGAGATGGCAAGGGCGGAGGCTCGGGAAAATATAGCTAAAATACAGGCAGAAAATTGTAAGACCTTTAATAAGAACAGAAAAATGGAGGAGAATTATAATGTAAACGATGTGGTTGCCGTCAAGCGAACCCAGTTTGGAGCCGGATTAAAACTAAGAGGTAAATTTCTTGGACCTTACCGAATTACTAAAAAGATGGATCACGGTAGATATGAAGTGGAGAAAATGGGTGATCAAGAGGGTCCGGGTAAGACCGTGACTGTTGCGGAATACCTCAAGAGGTGGAATTAGCAGTTTGGCAGTAGTGGCAATTCGGGGCAAATTGAATAATTTTTCGAATATCTTTGACAAAACTGACAGTAGGCTAACAGGCCTGTAGTAGGATGTAATCTGGCTTGAGTCCTTTCCTGGTTTCGGGATCATAACAATTTCAGACATCTTCCAAGAGCATGGGAAGAAGCCGACGCGCAACATGGCATTAAATATGTAAAGTAAAATTCTTTCAGCTGAATTAGGTAAGTTCTTTATCATTGATCCTGTTATACGATCAGGTCCAGGTGATTTTTTCATATCCGTATTTTTAATTGTCGATTTTAAAGAAGACAACTGAAATTTCTTAGGATCATTCACGGTGTCACTAATAAATGGAATAGTGGAATTACTTATATCATGTGGTGCGAAAACCTTCTCTAGGTGATTTGTGAACGCATTTGCCTTTTCACTTAAGTTTTTAGCCCAAGTACGGTTTTCAAGTCTTAGTGGGGATTCGTAAGCAATAGCACATTGTAAGTGCTTTACAGCTTTCCACAGACTATAATCCGTGTTTTTCATTGGATCCAAGGTTTTTAAAAAGTTGTCGATAGCGAATTCGTGTTTCTGTCTCAATTTACTGCGTAAGTTTCTTTGGCATAAGTTCATTTGGATTTTTATGTGTGGAGAACGACTATTTTGCCATTGTCTTCTTAGTCTTCTTTTTTCAATGACGAGCCTCTGCATATCTGGTGTTGCCTGGTACGATATTATTTTAGCTGATGGCTTTCTTGGCGTTGCAGCTATGGCTGCGGCAGTCCCGACGTCTGTAAAATGGTCTACAGCTGCTTGAATATCAGCTGCATTTCTCAGTGGGATGTTCAAAGATAAATGAGAGCTCACATACATTTTATATTTTAACCTATTCGTGTTTCTGTTCAGGTAGAAAGTAAATATTTTAGATGCAGTGACAAAACTGTCGTGTAAAATAACTATTGTAGGTGAATGATCAGAAGATAGATCATAGGATGAACTAACTAAGAGTTGGTCGCGTTTGATGTTTTTTACTACAGCAAAATCAATAAGGTCTGGCAACTTATTAAAGTCTGTGGGCCAATAGATGGGTTTACCGATAGATACGACGTCCAGCTTGTTTGCTTGAACTGTAAAATACAACTGCCTACCTCTAGGACTAAGGAGTCTGGATCCCCAATATGTATGCTTTGCATTGTAATCACCGGCGGCAATAAATTTTTGTCCTAGCGTAGCAAAGAACCTGGAAAATTCATGGTGTTAAATTTTATGCCTAGGCGGGCAATACACTGATGAGACTACAATTTTAAAATCTGTAAGTTTTATGGTCGTGGCTTGTAAAAAGTCTTCCCTGAATTCAGGCAATGGAAAATGCCTTACGTTTTTTCGGACTATAATGGTAGTCCCACCACTTGCCCTTTCGCTTGGGTGTTTGGTGTCATATATAAAATACCCATCAATTCTAAAGCAGTTTTTAATAGTAAAGTGTGTTTCAGAGACTAATAGCATGTCTATGTCATGTGCTAGCAGGAAGTGTTCTACTTCATATTTATGTTGGGAGAGCCCGTTAGCGTTCCAGAAGCATATTTTTAACTGGTTCATTTTTTGCCAAGCAAAACTTGCAGAAGCATGTTTTGGGTTCGCATCATTTCCTGAATCATACCCTGCATAGTTGTCATGAAATTATTCATTGTCTGTATTAAGTTCTTGATCGAGCTCGAATTGTTAGTGAGGGGTGTCTGAGCACCCTCTTTTAAGACGTGGGCATATGAATGTTTATGCGCATTAGAACTTTTGGCATTCGCATTAGGTAAATCATTTCTCAATGTTTGGGCATATGAAAAGTTTGGCTTAGTGTGTGGCTGTGTAGCTTGTGTACTAGCAATAGAACCAGCATGAAGCCGAGGAAATTGGGAAGCTTTATATTGCTCATATTCCGGTTTAGTACGACTTTCGCATTATCTTTTACATATTGAAATACTTTGCAGCCCCTGTAATTTGCTGTATGGTTTTCACCACAGTTGCTGCATTTTTTGACCTTGGGGTCTGTTTTGGAAGAAGTGCATTCCAAAGTCCGGTGCGCATCACCGCAAACAACACATACAGATGGTAGCTTGCAGTAGGTTTTCGTGTGTCCGAATTCCTGGCAGTTGGTACACTGACGGGGACCGTTACGTTTTAGAGGCTCTTCCACCGTTATTCTTCTGTTCAAAAGGTAGCGCAAATTATATATTGGATGAACCGAGTTTTTTGATTTAAGTTGCGATGCATTAAACACGATTTCAACACGATACATAGGTTGGGGAACTTTATTCTTATTTAGAATATTGTGCACTGACCTTACGACATAACTTTCCACCTCTATGGCACTTTTTATCTCCTCAGTAGGAACAGAACTGTCAATGCCCTTTATAATGACAATCAAACCTTTAGCACTTTTTAGTTGATACGTATAATAGCTCTTATTATCTGCATCGAGACGACTTGCGATTAGGCGATAATTCTTCTCAGTATGGGCTTGGATCTTCGTTTCTTGTATCTGTCCTCTTCGTACAGAAGCCACATAGCAATTTTCTTTGCCTACGAGTTGGGACAGCATATTTACAATGGCATTTGATGTTTGTTCGCGCAAGTAGATTGGTGGGGGTTTTTGTTCCCTTACAGTGGGTTCGGCATTTTCATTATCCGGGGTAGCAAGGACAGAAAATCTATTTTCACTTACCGATGTTGCAGCTACTTGATGAGAACCTTTATATTGCTTGGCGGTTCGCTCTTGTTGTGAAGACTTTGGATTCGCCTTCCTCTTCGTTATGGTTATGTACCGATCCATACCAGTTTGCACGTGTTTAGATACAGTACCTGGTTCTTTTTCTTGTGATATTTTTTGTGTATTATTTGTTTCTTTCGTTTTATTTGTTGAATTCGTTGTTTCTGTAGCAGATATATTTATATTTGCTGATAATGAACGCGTTCGGTCAATTGGCCTGGCGGTTAAAAAAGCACTGTCATCTTTTTTTTTATTATTTATATTGTTTATTGCATTATTAGCATTTGTGTAAGAAAAAGAGTAATAAGCATTGTTGTTATTACCTTTTGTATTTTTTTCGTTAATGTTTGGTGCGCTCATGCACTAACTATTAATTGTTTAAACAGGTTTAACCATGCACTTTGTTATTGTCTTTTTTATCACACACTATATTATAATGCTTTTTATTTTTTGTTATTTATTTTGTTGTTGTTACTAACTGTTAACTGTGTCTCTGCACTTGTTCAATTTTTAAAATAAAAAAAGTCACCTTAAATGAATATAAATTATGCGCTTAAAATGAAATACGTCTTTACTCAAACGAAGTTTATACTTAAGCTAAATGTCGTTTATAAAACAAAAGGCAAGGTGACCAAATACGGAATCAAACTTAATTTTAAACAAATAAAATTTGTACACTTTTTTCGCGTAAAATATGGAATAGATTTTGCTTTTGTTTTACAACTTTTGTTGTTATTGGTTGCATCGAAAAATATAAATCGATTTTTGCAAAAGATAAATATGATACGGGTACAGTAAGAGACTACGAAGCTCACATTGTAGTAAAAGGCCATACAGATGTTCTATAGAAGAGAGAAAAGAAATTGAGGATCAAATCTCAAAATTGCTAAAAAAAATAATCTGATCGAAGAATCTTATGGTCCGTTTGCAGCTCCAGTAACTTTAGCCTACAAGAAAGAGGATAATAAAACATCTAGACTTTGTATTGACTTTAGGGAGTTAAATAAAATCGTTATTCCTCAATCACAGCCATTCCCACTAGTTGAAGATCTAGTGGATAAAACTAGAAACTGTAAATTTTTTTCAACTTTGGACATAAACTCAGCTTTTTGGGCTATCCCATTAAGGGTTCAAGATCGACAAAAAACAGGATTTGTAACTCAAGAAGGTCATTTCCAATGGACATGTCTCCCATTTGGTCTAAAAACATCACCAGCAATTTTCCAAAGAATATTAAGTAATATAATAAGAAAACATGAATTTACAAATTCTACGGTAAACTACATAGATGATATCTTAATATTTTGGAAATCTTTTGAAGAACATATGGAACATTTAGAGAAATTATTAAAAGCAATAATGGAAGAAGATTTCAGACTGAAATTCTCGAAATGTAAATTTGCAGAAGACTCTGTAAAATATTTAGGGCACGTAATTAAAAATAACTCGATAAGCCCTTTAAAAGGTAATCTAATTGCAATAAAAGAGCTTCCAATCCCCAAAACTCAAAAAAATGTTCGACAGTTCTTAGGGAAAATAAATTTTTACAATAAATATATACCGAAAAGTTCAATTATATAAGATCCACTGCACAATCTGTTGAGAAAAGGAAACAAATTTATTTGGTCGAAAGAATGCGATGAATCCTTCGAGAGTGTAAAAAAATTACTATGTTCACAACCTATTTTTGGCAATTTTTGATAAAGACTTGCCAATAATTATTTATACAGAGGCTAGTATAAAAGGTGTAGCAGCAATTTTAAAACAAACACAAGAAAATGGTGAGGAAAAACCAGTGGCATATTTTTCAAAAAAATTAAACCAGAGTCAACAGAAAAAAAGGCTATCTATTTAGAATGTCTGGCAATAAAAGAGGCTATTAAATATTGGCAATATAGGCTTATGGGTACTAAATTTACAGTAATTTGCGACCACAAACCAATTGAAAACATGAATATAAAGGTCAGAACAGATGAAGAACTAGGAGATTTAACACATTACTTGTCTCAATACGACTTTAACATAAAGTATGCACCCGGAAAAGATAATTTGGAAGCTGATTGTTTAAGTAGAAACCCAGTATTAGAAGCACATGAATGTAACGATGATCATTTAGAAGTAACAAATTTGATTAAATTAGAGAAAATCTTAGCAGATCAGGAGAGAAACGGAAAACTGCAAGCTAACAAAGAAAAATTTATAACAAAACAAAACATTTATTACAAAATAGCCAGGAAAAGAGAAAAAATCGTTTTATCTGAGAAATTTAGTATAGAATTTATTAAAAAAATACATGAACATTTCTGTCATATAGGATTGAAGCAAATGAAAAAAAAGATTTGTCCTTTTTATACAGCTGAAAATTTAACTTGTAATATAAAAAAAATTTGCAGAAACTGTGAAGTATGTATAAAGAACAAGTCAAGAGGTGGAGATAAAATTGGTCTCCTATCACACTTAGGTCCAGCTGAAAAGCCGTTTGAAATAGTTTCAATAGATACAATCGGAGGATTCGGAGGATCAAAATCCACGAAAAAATACATACATCTTCTAGTAGATCACTTTACAAGATATGCATATATTTTAACGGCGAAAACACAGAATGCGCAAGATTTTATAAAACTTATGCAGAAAGTAGGAGATTACAAAATCTATACGGTTCTTTCAGATCAATACCCTGGATTAAATTCGAGAGAATTCAAAAATTTTTAAGCGTCAAAATCTATAACCATCATTTTCATTGCAGTAGACGCACCATTTTCAAATGGAATAAACGAAAGACTAAATCAGACACTTGTAAACAAAATTAAATGCAGGATAAATGAAAACGAAGAAAAACGAGCCTGGACAACAATAGCGCATGAATGTGTACAATTATATAACGAAACCGAACACACAATTACGGGATTCACACCAAAATATTTATTAGAAGGCATAGATAGTACAATATTACCTAAAGAACTAAAACAAAAAGGCACGCAGGAAGACTGGTTAAACAACAGGAAAAAAGCCTTGCAGAACACGATAAAATCTCACAATTATAACAAACAAAATTTTGATAAAAATAGAAAACACTTCGAATTCCAAGTAGGAGATATGGTATTTGTCCCAAACGGTCACAAACTAAATCGGAAGAAGATGGATGAATTAAAAATAGGACCGTATAAGATAGTGGAAAAATTGTCAAATTGTCACATTTCAGTGTAAACTTCGTCTGAGTAAAGACGTACTTCACTTCAAGCGCATAATTTAAATTCATTTAAGGTGACTTTTTTTTTATTTTAAAAATTAAACAAGTGCAGAGACACAGTTAACAGTTAGTAACAACAACAAAATAACAAAAAATAAAAAGCAATATAATATTGTGTGTGATAAAAAAGACAATAACAAAGTGCATGGTTAAACCTGTTTAAACAATTAATAGTGAGTGCATGAGCGCACCAAACATTAACGAAAAAAATATAAAAGGTAATAACAACAATGCTTATTACTCTTTTTCTTACACAAATGCTAATAATGCAATAAACAATATAAATAATAAAAAAAAAGATGACAGTGCTTTTTTAACCGCCAGGCCAATTGACCGAACGCGTTCTTTATCAGCAAATATAAATATATCTGCTACAGAAACAAAGAATTCAACAAATAAAACTAAAGAAACAAATAATACACAAAAAATAGCACAAGAAATAGAACCAAGTACTGCATCTAAACGCGTGCAAACTGGTATGGATCGGTACATAACCATAACGAAGAGGAAGGCGAGTCCTAAGTCTTCAGAAGAGCGAACCGCCAAGCAATATAAAGGTTCTCATCAAGTAGCTGCAACAGCGGTAAGTGAAAATAGATTTTCTGTCCTTGCTACCCCGGATAATGAAAATGCCGAACCCACTGTAAGGGAACAAAAACCCCCACCAATCTACTTGCGCGAACAAACATCAAATGCCATTGTAAATATGCTGTCCCAACTCGTAGGCAAAGAAAATTTCTATGTGGCTTCTGTACGAAGAGGACAGATACAAGAAACGAAGATCCAAGCCCACACTGAGAAGAATTATCGCCTAATCGCAAGTCGTCTCGATGCAGATAATAAGAGCTATTATACGTATCAACTAAAAAGTGCTAAAGGTTTGAATGTCATTATAAAGGGCATTGACAGTTCTGTTCCCACTGAGGAGATAAAAAGTGCCATAGAGGTAGAAGGTTATGTCGTAAGGTCAGTGCACAATATTTTAAATAAGAATAAAGTTCCCCAACCCATGCATCGTGTTGAAATCGTGTTTAATGCATCGCAGCTTAAATCAAAAAACTCGGTTCATCCAATATATAATTTGCGCTACCTTTTGAACAGAAGAATAACGGTGGAAGAGCCTCTAAAACGTAACGGTCCCCGTCAGTGTACCAACTGCCAGGAATTCGGACACACGAAAACCTACTGCAAGCTACCATCTGTATGTGTTGTTTGCGGTGATGCGCACCGGACTTTGGAATGCGCTTCTTCCAAAACAGACCCCAAGGTCAAAAAATGCAGCAACTGTGGTGAAAACCATACAGCAAATTACAGGGGCTGCAAAGTATTTCAATATGTAAAAGATAATGCGAAAGTCGTACGTAAACCGGAATATGAGCAATATAAAGCTTCCCAATTTCCTCGGCTTCATGCTGGTTCTATTGCTAGTACACAAGCTACACAGCCACACACTAAGCCAAACTTTTCATATGCCCAAACATTGAGAAATGATTTACCTAATGCGAATGCCAAAAGTTCTAATGCGCATAAACATTCATATGCCCACGTCTTAAAAGAGGGTGCTCAGACACCCCTCACCAACAATTCGAGCTCGATCGAGAACTTAATACAGACAAGGAATAATTTCATGACAACTATGCAGGGTATGTTTCAGGAAATGATGCGAACCCAAAACATGCTTCTGCAAGTTTTGCTTGGCAAAAAATGAACCAGTTAAAAATATGCTTCTGGAACGCTAACGGGCTCTCCCAACATAAATATGAAGTAGAACACTTCCTGCTAGCACATGATATAGACATACTATTAGTCTCTGAAACACACTTCACTATAAAAAACTGCTTTAGAATTGATGGGTATTTTATATATGACACCAAACACCCAAGCGAAAGGGCATGTGGTGGGACTGCCATTATAGTCCGAAAAAACGTAAGGCATTTTCCGTTGCCTGAATTCAGAGAGGACTTTTTGCAAGCCACGGCCATAAATCTTACAGATTTTAAAATTGTAGTCTCATCAGTGTATTGCCCGCCTAGGCATAAAATCGAACACCATGAATTTGCCAGGTTCTTTGCTACGCTAGGGCAAAAATTTATTGCCGCTGGCGATTACAATGCAAAGCACACATATTGGGGATCCAGACTCCTTAGTCCTAGAGGTAGGCAGTTGTATTATACAGTTGAAACAAACAAGCTTGACGTCGTATCTGCCGGTACACCCACCTATTGGCCCACAGACTTTAATAAGTTGCCAGACCTTATTGATTTTGCTATAGTAAAAAACATCAAACGCGATCAACTCTTAGTTAAATCATCCTATGACCTATCTTCTGATCATTCACCTACAATTGTTATTTTACACGACAGTTTTGTCACTGCACCTAAAACCCTTAGTTTCTACCCGAACAGAAACACGAATTGGTTAAAATATAAAATGTATGTGAGCTCTCACTTACCTTTGAACATCCCACTGAGAAATCCAGCTGATATTCAAGCAGCTGTAGACCATTTTACAGACGTCGTGACTGCCGCAGCCATAGCTGCAACGCCAACAAAGCCATCAGCTAAAATGATAACGTACCAGGCAACAGCAGATATTCAGATGCTCGTCATTGAGAAAAGAAGACTAAGAAGACAATGGCAAAATAGCCGTTCTCCACACATAAAAATGCAAATGAACTTATGCCAAAAAAACTTACGCAGTAAATTGAGACAGAAACACCAATTCGCTATTGACAACTTTTTAAAAAACTTGGATCCAATGAAAAACACGGATTATAGTCTGTGGAAAGCTGTAAAGCACTTACAATGTCCTATTGCTTACGAATCCCCACTAAGACTTGAAGACCGTACTTGGGCTAAAAACTCAAGTGAAAAGGCAAATGCGTTCGCAAAGCACTTAGAGAAGGTTTTCGCACCACATGATATAAGTAATTCCACTATTCCAAATATTAGCGATATCGTGAATGATCCTATGAAATTTCGGTTGTCTTCTTTAAAATCGACAATTAAAAATACGGATATGAAGAAATCACCTGGGCCTGATCGTATAACAGGATCAATGATAAAAAACTTACCAAATTCAGCTGTAAGAATTTTACTTTACATATTTAATGCTATGTTGCGCGTCGGCTTCTTCCCATGCTCTTGGAAGAAGTCTGAAATTGTTATGATCCCGAAACCTGGAAAGGACTCAAGCCAGATTACATCCTACAGGCCAATTAGCCTACTGTCAGTTTTGTCAAAGATATTTGAAAAATTATTCGTCTCGAGTGTAACTCCTTTTCTAAATGAACACAACGTTATCCCAGATCATCAGTTTGGTTTTCGAGCAAGGCATAGTACGATTGAACAAGTCCATAGAATCGTTACCATTATTAGATCGGCTTTTGAAAGAAAGCAATACTGTTCAGCTTTATTTATAGACATTTCCCAAGCATTTGATAAAGTCTGCCATGATGGGCTACTTACTAAAATAGTTCGGGTTCTACCTGAAAACACCCACAAGCTTATAAAAAGCTATTTGTCCGGTAGAACTTTTAAAGTAAGGTCAAAGGACCAGCTTTCAAGATGTGGGAAAATCAGTGCAGGAGTACCTCAAGGTAGTGTGCTAGGGCCGCTATTATATATCATCTATACAGCGGATATGCCGACAAGCCCACATACATATACATCAACCTTTGCAGACGACACTGCAATTATAAGTGTCAGTAATGATCCAAAGGATGCATCTGAAAAGCTGCAGTCCCACATTCATAAGCTAGAAGACTGGCTAAAACAGTGGAGAATAAAGGTAAATCCATCAAAATGTGCTCATGTAACGTTTTCCCTTAGAAGGCAAAATTGTCCACCAATCACAATAACTAATACCACGGTTCCAGCGGAAACGCACGTTAAATATTTAGGTATCCACCTAGATCGGCGCCTAACTTGGTCCCGACATATTGAGGCAAAAATAACGTCCATAAAGCTTCGAACAAATCAACTGCATTGGCTAATAAGTCCTAACTCAACTTTGGCTTTGGAATATAAAGTCCTTTTATACAAATCCGTTATAAAGCCAATATGGTCATATGGTATCCAGCTGTGGGGTACTGCCTGTGCATCAAACATCCAGAAGTTACAGAGAAGACAGTCTAGGATTTTACGTCATATCGTATGCGCCCCCTGGTACATAAGAAATGAAAACATACATAGAGATCTCAAAGTTCCCACTATCTACGAAGAAGTTAAAAGATACACCTCCAAATACGTGAACAAACTAGTGGCACATCCCAACACTCTAGCACGCAATTTATTGCAATTTGATGGCCACCAGAGACTAAAAAGAACTGACACATTGAGCCTGGTGAGGCGGCTCTCTCTACACAATAGAAGATAGATTTTTAAGATTTGAATACAAAAAATTAGTTATTACGTTGGTACTAACTAGTAAATAATAATTTAGAAATAAGATTTGAATACTTATTGTGAATTTCTTTTAATAGAAAGATTCAATAAAATAAAATACAGTAAAAAAAAAAAAAAAAAAAAAAAAAAATTCAGTTTACAGGATAAACACAGGTCAAAGAAACTCCGAGTCAAGTCTTAAAATTTACTAATAATAAAAAATTTATCAATCACTTTGTTTACAGAGTAACTCAATTTTGTTTATTTGATTTGTGATAAAATAAAATTCATTATATATATATATATATATATATATTTATATATATATTTGCATATATAGAGATATTGAATTTGCCGCAGAATAGCGGGTTTCCTTTGTTTCTTATGTACGTTGGTACATATATATTAAGTTAATTTTAAGTAATGTTTTTCAGTTTAATAAGAACAGTGAATAAAACCACTACTTATGTTGAATTCAACCAGTAATTTAACCTAGCATTTTTATTTATATTTCCAAGATTAGAGTAAGGCGGCCCAAACCCTAACATATGGTCCTTCGAAAAAGTCCTACCAGAGGACAGGAAAGAATTATTGCGAAGCTCCCAAATTACGAAATGTCAACAGTTGTCTCAACCCACGGCAACTTCAACAACAGGTATACCAAGAGTCACTTGGCAGAGATTCTCATCAAACGAATTCTTATGCTTAGGGCAAAGAAATAAAAAAGAAACTCCATTGTGCACTACGTGTCATCGGAGCAGTCAACAGCTAAAAGGTTAATAGTGCATCGCAAAAACTAGAACATAATCAATAAAAAGTCTACAAGGCTGAGTATATCGGACAATATTGGGTCATAAACAGGAAAGAATAAGGTATGTACTGTGTTTAATAGTTATTTTGTGCGAATATACCTTTCTCTTCAACTCAAACGTCGAAATAGTGAAAAACTAAAAACAAAAAAAATTTAGTTTAAAAAGTGTGGTTAAAATACATGAGATATTACCTATTACATTTCAAAAATTTCTCTAATTTTACCATCTCTAAAAATCCCACTAAATTCATACCACTAAAATATGAAATATGCGAAAAGTGTCATCATTAAATTTCAACAATAAAACTACGTACAAAAAAGAGACAACTCGTCTACATATAGAAGAAAAAGAAATTATACCGCCAAATGTTCTATTCAGTTCGTTCCTATTAGCACAGATTATTTCAAGTACGAGCACAAGAAAAGGCATTAAATCCTATAAAAATTAAAACTGTGTATTAAATAAAAAGTAAAATTAAACTGGAATAAAAAAAAAATTGAATAACGTCAAATAATTAACAATAAAAACAATACAAACCCTTTAGAAAAAGAACGTAAGACAAACAAAAATCAGTGCAAATTTCACAAACAAAAGTTCAAAGCAACAAAATCAAAAATAAGCGGTCCGTGTTAAATACTTATAGAAGTAGAAAATATAAGCTGCAAATTAAAATAGTGTAGAAAGAAAAGGAACAATTAAACAATATTACACAAGTAACAACATTTTCAATATATATATATATATATATATATATATATATATATATATATATATATTTTTATACTGTATTTTATTTTATTGAATCTTTCTATTAAATTCACAATAAGTATTCAAATCTTATTTCTAAATTATTATTTACTAGTTATTACCAATGTAATAACTAATTTTTTGTATTCAAATCTTAAAAATCTATCTTCTATTGTGTAGAGAGAGCCGCCTCGCCAGACTCAATGTGTCAGTTCTTTTTAGTATCTGGTGCCCGTCAAATTGCAATAAATTCCGTGCTAGAGTGTTGGGATGTGCGACTAGTTTCTTCACGTATTTGGACGTGTATGTTTTAACTTCTTCGTGGATAGTGGGAACTTTGAGATCCCTATGTATGTTTTAATTTCTTATGCACCAGGGGGCGCATACGATATGACGTAAAATCCTAGACTGTCTTCTCTGTAACTTTGACATGTTTGGTGCACATGCAGTACCCCACAGCTGAATACCATATGACCATATTGGCTTTATGACGGATTTGTATAAAAGGACTTTATATTCCAAAGCCAAAGTTCAGTTAGGACTTATTAGCCAATGCAGTTGATTTGTTCGAAGCTTTAGGCGCCGATCTAGGTGGATACCCAAATATTTGACGTGCGTTTCCGCTGGAACCGTCGTATTAGTTATTGTAATTGGTGGACAATTTTGCCTTCTAAGGGAAAACGTTACATGAGCACATTTTGATGGATTTACCTTTATTCTCCACTATTTTAGCCAGTCTTCTAGCTTATGAATATGGGACTGCAGCTTTTCAGATGCATCCTTTGGATCATTACTGACACTTATAATTGCAGTGTCGTCTGCAAAGGTTGATGTATATGTATGTGGGCTTGTCGGCATAACCGCTGTATATATTATATATAATAGCGGCCCTAGCACACTACCTTGAGGTACTCCTGCACTGATTTTCCCACATCTTGAAAGCTGGTCCTTTGACCTTACTTTAAAAGTTCTATCGGACAAATAGCTTTTTATTATTTTAGTAAGTAGCCCATCATGGCAGACTTTATCAAATGCTTGGGAAATGTCTATAAATAAAGCTGAACAGTATTGCTAATCTAATAATGGTAGCGATTCTATGGACTTGTTCAATCGTACTATGCCTTGCTCGAAAACCAAACTGATGATCTGGGATAACGTTTTGTTCATTTAGAAAAGGAGTTACACTCGAGACGAATAATTTTTCAAATATCTTTGACAAAACTGACAGTAGGCTAATTGGCCTGTAGGATGTAATCTGGCTTGAGTCCTTTCCAGGTTTCGGAACCACAACAATTTCAGACATCTTCCAAGAGCATGGGAAGAAGCCGACGCGCAACATGGCATTAAATATGTAAAGTAAAATTCTTACAGCTGAATTAGGTAAGTTTTTTATCATTGATCCTGTTATACGATTAGGTCCAGGTGATTTCTTCATATCCGTGTTTTTAATTGTCGATTTTAAAGAAGACAACCGAAATTTCCTAGGATCATTCACGGTGTCACTTATAAATGGAATAGTGGAATTACTTATATCATGTGGTGCGAAAACCTTCTCTAAGTGATGTACGAACGCATTTGCCTTTTCACTTGAGTTTTTAGCCCAAGTACGGTCTTCAAGTCTTAGTGGGGATATTAAGCAATAGGACATTGTAAGTGCTTTACAGCTTTCCACGGACTATAATCCGTGTTTTTCATTGGATCCAAGTTTTTTAAAAAGTTGGCGATAGCGAGTTGGTGTTTCTGTATCAATTTACTCCGTAAGTTTTTTTTGGCATAAGTTCATTTGCATTTTTATGTGTGGAGAACGACTGTTTTGCCATTGTCTTCTTAGTCTTCTTTTCTCAATGACGAGCATCTGAATATCTGCTATTGCCTGGTACGTTATTATTTTAGCTAATGGCTTTGTTGGCGTTGCAGCTATGGCTGCGGCAGTCACGACGTCTGTAAAATGGTCTACAGCTGCTTGAATATCAGCTGGATTTCTCAGTGGGATGTTCAAAGGTAAGTGAGAGCTCACATACATTTTATATTTTAACCAATTCGTGTTTCTGTTCGGGTAGAAACCAAGGGTTTTAGGTGCAGTGACAAACCTGTCGTGTAAAATAACAATTGTAGGTGAATGATCAGAAGATAGGTCATAGGATGAATTAACTAAGAGTTGATCTCGTTTCATGTTTTTTACTATAGCAAAGTCAGTAAGGTCTGGCAACTTATTAAAGTCTGTGGGCCAATAGGTGGTTTACCGGCAAATACGACGTCAAGCTTGTTTGTTTCAACTGTATAATACAAAGAAACTGGCAAATTCATGGTGTTCGATTTTATGCCTAGGAGGGCAATACACTGAGGAGACTACAATTTTAAAATCTTTAATATTTATAGTCGTGGCTTGCAAAAAGTCGTCCCTGAATTCAGGCAATGAAATATGCCTTACGTTTTTTCGGACTATAATGGCAGTCCCACCACATGCCCTTTCGCTTGGGTGTTTGGTGTCATATATAAAATACCCATAAATTCTAAAGCAGTTTTTTATAGTGAAGTGTGTTTCAGAGACTAATAGTATGTCTATATCATGTGCTAGCAGGAAGTGTTCTACTTCATATATATGTTGGGGGAGCCCGTTAGCGTTCCAGAAGCATATTTTTAACTGGTTCATTTTTTTGAAAGCAAAACTTGCAAAAGCATGTTTTGGGTTCGCAACATTTCCTGAAACATACCCTGCATAGTTGCCATGAAATTATTCATTGTCTGTATTAAGTTCTCGATCGAGTTCGAATTGTTGGTGAGGGGTGTCTGAGCACCCTCTTTTAAGACGTGGGCATATGAATGTTTATGCGCATTATAACTTTTGTCATTCGCCTTAGGTAAATCATTTCTCAATGTTTGGGCATATGAAAAGTTTGGCTTAGTATGTGGCTGTGTAGCTTGTGTACTAGCAACAGAACCAGCATGAAGCCGAGGAAATTGGGAAGCTTTATATTGCTCATATTCAGGTTTACGTACGACTTTCACATTATCTTTTACATATTGAAATACTTTGCAGCCCCTGTAATTTGCTGTATGATTTTCACCACAGTTGCTGCATTTTTTGACCTTGGGGTATGTTTTGGAAGAGGTGCATTCCAAAGTTCGGTGCGCATCACCGCAAACAACGCATACAGATGGTAGCTTGCAGTAGGTTTTCGTGTGTCCGAATTCCTGGCAGTTGGTACACTGATGGGGACCGTTACGTTTTAGAGGCTCTTCCACCGTCATTCTTCTGTTTAAAAGGTAGCGCAAAATATATATAGGATGAACCGAGTTTTTTGATTTAAGTTGCGATGCATTAAATAAGATTTCAACACGATGAATAGGTTGGGAAACTTTATTCTTATTTAGAATATTGTGCACTGACCTTACGACATAACTTTCCACCTCTATGTCACTTTTTATCTCCTAAGTAGGAACAGAACTGTCAATGCCCTTTATAATGACAATCAAACCTTTAGCACTTTTTAGTTGATACGTATAATAGCTCTTATTATCTGCATCGAGACGACTTGCGATTAGGCGATAATTCTTCTCAGTATGGGCTTGGATCTTCGTTTCTTGTATCTGTCCTCTTCGTACAGAAGCCACATAGAAATTTTCTTTGCCTACGAGTTGGGACAGCATATTTACAATGGCATTTGATGTTTGTTCGCGCAAGTAGATTGGTGGGGGTTTTTGTTCCCTTACAGTGGGTTCGGCATTTTCATTAACCGGGGTAGCAAGGACAGAAAATCTATTTTCACTTACCGATGTTGCAGCTACTTGATGAGAACCTTTATATTGCTTGGCGGTTCGCTCTTGTTGTGAAGACTTAGGACTCGCCTTCCTCTTCGTTATTTGCTTATGTGTTTAGATACAGTACCTGGTTCTTTTTCTTGTGATATTTTTTGTGTATTATTTGTTTCTTTCGTTTCATTTGTTGAATTCGTTGTTTCTGTAGGAGATATATTTATATTTGCTGATAATGAACGCGTTCGGTCAATTGGCCTGGCGGTTTAAAAAGCACTGTCATCTTTTTTTTATTATTTATTTTGTTTATTTATTTATTATTGCATTATTAGCATTATTAGTTGTTATTACTTTTTGTATTTTTTTCGTTAATGTTTGGTGCGCTCATGCACTCACTATTAATTGTTTAAACAGGTTTAACCATGCACTTTGTTATTGTCTTTTTTATCACACACTATATTATAATGCTTTTTATTTTTTGTTATTTATTTTGTTGTTGTTACTAACTGTTAACTGTGTCTCTGCACTTGTTCAATTTTTAAAATAAAAAAAGTCACCTTAAATGAATATAAATTATGCGCTTAAAGTGAAGTACGTCTTTACTCAAACGAAGTAGAACAACAAAAAATACAAGGTAACGTATAATACAAAAACAACGCAAGATTTAATAATCATATTCAACTACAGGCGCGTCGTCATCAAATTGTCTCAAAATACAGTGGCCAGAGGTTCCCTACCAAAAAATTTCAAGTGCTTAAACGGTGAGTTTTGTTTATTCGTATTTTCTTTCGATTTCTGGTGGAAAACTAATAAACAAAATTAAAAATAAAAAAAAGTAAAGTCAAATTAAACAAATTTTATTTTCCCTTAAATTTTTTCCTGCAACGCTTATTAGTAGCAAATTTTTCATTGAAAACTAAATAGGTTTTAAATCCAAAGGAGGTAAAATATAATCAAATAAAGTAATTTTTTTAGAAAAATTTAAAATTGAAATAAATACATTTAACAAAAGTCAAATAATTAAACGAAAAGTAAAGAAAGAAGCAGGAAAACAGTTCACTATAGAGTTTCGATCCAAACAGCGTAAATCTATTAAGTTTTCTTCAGTTTCAACTGGCAAAACATCTATTTCTTCAAGACAGTGAGTCTTTAAAAAGAAAAAAACCTGGTGAAGGTATACAAAATGGCAGCTCAAAAAAGAAGGTGCACATTCAATTTAAAACAATTATCGAACTTTTGCATCGGAAAGGATCAGGCAATAGCACCATCTCAAAAATTATACTATTTAAGACGCAAAGTGAGGGGAGAAGCATACCAAGCAATAAAAGATTTTGACTTGGTCGATGATAATTTCATACTAGCTTGGGATAAATTAAAAAATAGATTTGAAAATACAAGGCTTTTAGTACGAGATCAAATAAAAAAAATTCATGCGATCATTCCAGCTTCAAACAAAACGGTGAAATCTCTCAGATATGTTCAAAACACAGTTAACGACTGTTTGTCAATTTTGAACAATTATAGAATCGAATTGCATGATTACGACCCATTTTTAATTCACATCGTGATTTCAAAACTTTCCGAAGAAACTGTGAAGGAATGGGAAAAGTCCTTAAAGAATCATAGAGAACTTCCCACATGGACTCAATTGAACAAGTTGTTATCAGAAAGAATTTAAATTTTGGAAACAATGATGGATAGGTAGAAACCTTTATCTAAAGAAGCAAACGCATCAAGATCCCAAACGTTTCACAAACAAAGTGAGCAAAATTTCAGTTGCAGGATATGCAGACAAAACCACCCACTAAGAGTATGCAAGTCTTTTAGAAGTATGTCAACAAATGATCGTAACAAATTCGTGTTTGTAAACAAATATTGCGTAAATTGTCTATCACCTACACACTTTAAGTCAAAGTGCACCAGTACAAATTCGTGTTCCATATGTCATAGAAAACATCACACTATGCTACACGATTAAAAACCACTAACTTCTCCCGAAGAAAGCTCAAACAAAGACAATTTCCTGTCAAATCCACAAAATAGTAATAAACATTCAAACGTAAACACTCACGCATTTAACACCCAGGTTGAAACATCGTTTTCTAAAGACAATACTCAAGCTTATTTTATCCGCCGAATGCTGCCAACAGCGCTAATTCAAATAGAAAACTGCGGGGAACTCTATGCAATAGAAGCCTTATTAGATGCAGGTGCAGAGAAAAACGAAATAAAAAGATTTTGGGAAATTGAAGAAGTCGAAAATAATCGCACAGCTACAGAAGCAGGTATAGTTTGCGAGAATTTTTGTCAGGCGACCACTGCTCGCCAACCAAATGGCCGTTATGTCGTACGTTTACCATTTAAAGAAGAATTTCCCGACATCCTATATCTAGGCAATTCAGTAAATAGTTTTTTAGCTCAATACCATAGTATGGAAAAAGCCCTTAAAAGAAACCTTGATTTAAAAGCGAAATACAACGAAGTTCTCCAAGAATACATAAACTTGGGTCACATGGAACCAGCATATCGCCTCGAATCCAAAAGTTCCAAACAATCTTCCTATTTTCTTCCACATCAAGCGGTTATTCGACCGGACAGTAAATTAACAAAAGTACGAGTAGTCTTCAAGGAGTCAAAGAAGAGGAATAGTGGCTTTTCGTTAAATGACGTTTTACACCAGGGACCAACTCTTCAGTCTGACTTGATGCAGATAGTACTTAGTTGGCGCTATTACAGATACGTTTTCACTGGCGACATTGAAAAAATGTTTCGCCAAATAATGATTCATGAAACTGACAAACCTTACCATCAAATTTTATTTCGTAAAATAACGGATAAAACTGAAAACGGTTACTTTTGGAGTACACTGTGAACCGTTTTTGGCAATCAGAACTTTACAGCAACTTGCCGATGACTGTAAAAATGTCTTTCCAAAAGCGTCTAACATTTAAAAAAATTAAATTTATGTAGATGACATTTTGTCAGGGGGTCACAATCTTAAGGAGGCAAAGCTGAAGCAAATTGAATTGATAAAGGCATTAAATTCAGCAGGCTTCCCCATGAAGAAAATTGCTGCCAATGACAGTGTTTTACTAAATAACTTGGCCCCGGAGGATCTTCTTGACGAAGATTTTTTAAAGTTAGATGATTCCAGTATCACTAAAACCTTGGGCATATGCTGGAATTCGATGTCTGACACTTTCTACTGTGCTACAGAAGACAGTAGAATAGTATCTAACCCAACGAAAAGACATATTTGATCAAAAATAGCAAAATTATTCGACCCTATATGATACATTTACGTGCGATTTGCTTATTGCAAAAAATAGAATTGCTCCTATAAAGAAGATAACAATTCCTAAACTCGAACTGTGCGGAGCTCTCTTACTCGCAAAACTGATTAAAAGACTATTGGAAACCGTGAAGTTCCACTATGAACTGTACCTATGGACAGACTCCGCGATCGTCCTTGGATGGCTACAAAAATCGCCACACAGTCTCAAGACGCTCGTAGCAAACCGTGTCACAGAAGTACTTAGTCTTGCCGATAACACTCACTGGAAACATGTAAAAACAGAGGACAACCCAGCGGATCTTGGTACCCGAGGTTGTACCCCACAAGAGTTAGTCGACAACAAACTTTGGTGGCATGGACCCACCTGGTTAATACAGCACCCAAAACTTTGGCCGAAACCACGAGTCTTCGATCCAACAGATTTGGAAACTAAACGGTCTCCACTTATCATCTGAGAACCACCATAGTTAACAGCAACAGCAGAAATTTAGCTCCTCACGAGGAAAACTGGTGTACTGATATATTAGAACGATTTTCCTCTTTTTCTCGAGCACTAAGGGTGATTAGCTATTGCTTTCGTTTCTATAATTGTATCAGAAAGAGTCCATTTAACACTGAACAGTACATTACATATGAAGAAATAAAGTTTACAAAAACCCGTCTCATTGCCATGTCCCAATCAAACCATTTTTCTGAGGAATACGAGTGTCTAAAGGCTAATCGACCAATTAACAAGAAAAGCCGACTTCTTATGTTGACTCCATATTTAGACAAAGATGGTTTGTTGCGTGTTGGAGGAAGATTGAACAACTCTGGATTAAGCTATGATGAACGTCACCCAGTGATAATCCCTGAAAAATCCCAGTTTTCCAATCTATTTGCCAAATTTACACATGCGATTTTGCTCCACGCAGAACATCACATTATGCTAAGAGCTATAAGACAAGGATTCTACATTCCTCGCTTAAAAAAATTTAGTGCGAAAATGTGTTAGAAATTGCCGGGTTTGTACTATTTATAAGCATAAAGTACAGCAACAAATAATGGCCGAACTACCTCCTAAAAGAGTCAACTTTTCATTACCGTTTATATACACCGGTGTCGATTTTGCTGGTCCCTTTGGTTTGAAATCATCCAACTTGCGAAACGCTAAGATCATCAAAGGATACGCAGTAGTGTTTGTATGCTTCTCTACGAAAGCAGTCCATTTAGAAGCGTGTTCAGATCTTTCGACAGATGCTTTTATGGCTTGCTTTGATCGATTTACAGGACGTAGAGGTCTCCCTAAGGTAATGTTCTCCGACAATGGTCGAAACTTCTTGGAAGCAAGCTTAGCCCTAACCAAATTGCATAATCAATTCTTAAAAGCTTCTGAAAAGGCGCTGGTGGAAAAATATAGTATTCACGGATTCAAATGGTCCTTTATCTCACCTTACGCGCCCCACATGGGCGGCCTTTGGGAGGCAGCAGTTAAAAGTATGAAGTCACATCTTAAGAAAATATCGAATAACCTCAAATTTACGTACGAAGAATTTTCCACTATATTAATTAGAATCGAAGCGGTGTTAAACTCTAGACCGCTGTCGCCATTAACAGAAAGTCCCTCCGAACTGCTACCTTTAACCCCAGGGCATTTCCTGAAAGGTGCACCACTCATTGCTCGACCTGAAGCTGCTGACGAGCCACTGGTGGAAAACTTAAGTTTAATCAATCGATGGAATCGATTAAAAGCTATTCAATACATATTCGCCCGTCGATGGAAAAATGAATACATCGTCGAAATACAACGAAGAGTTAAATGGAAAACTGAACAACATAATATTCAACCCAACGATTTTGTCATTGTCAAAGACGATTCTTTACCAGCCACGGAGTGGCGTCTAGGACGTGTTACTAAAGTTATATATGAAAAGGATAATAAGGTACGAGTTGTAGAATTAAAAACTCAAAACGGAATTATAACGCACGCGATTACACAACTATGTCTTTTACCTACCCACACTATTTAAAACAAGCTTTCCACGAATAAAACTAATCCACCTATTTAGTAGTAAACCACCAATTTAAAATTAAAGAGAAAGTCGCTGAACAAAATAACACAGTATATAAACTTCTTTTCCTCTCAGGTACCCATCACTATACCAAGGTGCAACTTACGCCTCAAAAATCATGCGTTCAGACACTGTCCTGAAATTGTTAAGAAGACCGTGGAGCAGCGACGCGAACATTTGGCTAGCTGTGGATTTTGCTTGAACTGTATAGCACATACTCATTCCCGTCAGTCCTGCAGCTCACTCAATCACTGCGCAATATGTGGAGCAACACACCATTCCATGCTGCATCGTGATCGTCCCCATGACGTGAGCGTTCAACCTCTCCCTAAAAGGAATATACAGTTACCCTCTGAAGTAGCAAATAGAGAACCCTTACTATCGCCAACAAAATATTCCCCAATACATTTGGGCCAACAAATCCCTCCCATGGCCAGAGTAAATTTGATTTGTCGAGGCAAACCAATGTGAGTAAAATTTCTTCTCGATCCAACTTCGAAGGTGTCATTCTTATTAAAAGGTGTAGCCAATTGGTTTCCTGACTATATGCCGGACTACTATAAGGGAGATGACCCATATTCTTCTTTTGAAGTCTCACCAACCTTCGAACCTCGAAAAAGCTAATAGCACGATGGCGACTCTTAGTAAAGAACGCTCGCATAATGGTACCGCCATCTATTGAGGATCGTCAACTAACGGATCACTTTCGAACAATCAAGCCCCAAGCTCATCCCTATTTTGCAACCTTCCGTGAAGTCGACGGCGTAATCGGCCGACAAACCTTGAACGCCATTCTTTGGAAAGGAAGAACGGTGCAGACTGACGACAGGCTTCCCAAAGCACAACTCTCAATTTTTGGCTGGGTCATTGCTGGAGAATGGCATGGCTGCTATTGTCACTAAGATGCCCGGGAGTATGTTGAACCGTGTTCAACAATTTTCTATTGTATTCCTTTTTATTATTTCATTTATATATATATATATATATATATATATATATATATATATATATTTGCATATATAGAGATATTGAATTTTCCGCAGAATAGCGTGTTTCCTTTTTTTTATGTACGTTGCTACATATATATTAAGTTAATTTTAAGTAATGTTTTTTCAGTTTAATAAGAACAGTGAATAAAACCACTACTTATGTTGAATTAAACCCGTAATTTAACCTAGCATTTTTATTTATATTTCCAAGATTAGGGTAAGGCGGCCCAAACCCTAACACATTGCCTTCTAAACCTTTTCTTTTCTCTGACGAGACTTTGTATATCATGTGATGATTGGTATAAATTTGTTTTCCCTGATCGTTTGCTTGGTGTTGCATTTCTGACTGCTGCCGTTACGACGTCCGTAAAATGATCCACAGCTGCTTGAATATCAGCCGGATTTCTCAGTGGGGTTCGTGCACTTATTTGGATAGGGGATAAGGGGTTGCGTTCCAGGTTCATTTTTTGCTCAGCAAAACTTTCCAAACTTAAAAAAATTTTTTCCGTATGAAAAGTACTATTTCAAAATTCACCTGCCTTTACAGAATGCTTTTTAAGTTTTTAATTATATAGAGTAAAAAATTGAAACCATTTTTGCAAATTCAATATGTTATTGACCATGTTTATGTACAGAGCTATGTCATATTAGGCGTATAATTAATATTCAAATAAGGTCACCCTTTTTATTTAAAAAATGTAATTGAAAAGTTCAGAGATACAGTGAAGCGTTAGCTAAAACAAAGAAATAAATGAAAAAAATAACATAATATATTGCGCGTTCAAAAACAATACCAAATAGTGCATAGTTAAACCGGTATAAACAATTGTTAGTGAGTGCATGAGCGCACCAAACATTAATGAAAAATATATAAAAAGTAATAACAAAAATGCTTATTACGCTTTTAGTAACTCAAATGCTAATAATGCAATGAACAATACAAATAATAAAAAAAATATATGACAGTGCCTTTTTAACTGCCAGGGCAATTGACCGAACACAAATATAAAAATATCTGCCGGAGAACCAACGACCTAATGAAAAAAACTCAACAAAAAGAGGAAGGTGAGTCCTAAGAGCAAGCAGTATAAAGGTTATCAACAAGTAGCTGCAATATGGGTAAGTGAAAATAGATTCTCTCTACTTGCCACACCGAATGATGAATATGCTGAGCCTACTGTATGGAAACAAAATACTTCACCAATTTACTTGCGCGGACAAATATCAAATGCCATTGTAAATATGCTGCCCCAACTCGTAGGTAATGAAAATTTCAATGTGGCGTTTGTTCGAAGAGGACAAATACAAGAAACAGAGATCTAAGCCCACATTGAGAAGAATTATAGCCTAATCTTAAGTCGACTCAATGCAAAAAAGGAGATATTATACGTATCAACTACAAGGAATTAAAGATTTGATAATCCGTGGGATTGGTGGTAAAATTCGTGTGCTTGAAATTCCTTAGGGAGAATTTTTCCTTGGTTGTTGTTTTGTAAAAAATTAGTTTAGCTTGTCAATGGTGCTTTTATATTGATGTAATATTTTCCTTTGCTTTTTGATTTCAATTTAATTTTTCTTTTTTAATAATTAATTTTTGCATTTTTGATATGAGTCTTTTTTTTTTAAGTCGGGGTCACCATTTTGTTACCGTCCATGCGGTTTTGTCTTGGTTTCAAAAAAAGATATTAAGAAGAACACGTCTTGATTTTTAAAGACTACTTTATTAACCTAAAAATATAATTCTTCTTCTTGTTTCTCTTACATTGCCGAATATAAATTTTAATACTAAAGCCGACGATACGCCGGAACACAAGACCAGAACTTTGGTTCATTCAAGTTGAAACACAATTTCGTTTGAAAGGAATAACCGCATCAAATACTAAGTACGATTACTTAGTATCATCTCTCAGTAATGAATCCATGGAAATAGTCGCAGATATCTTACTCAATACACCTACACAAAACAAGTATGAATTACTGAAAGCACAATTACTTTCTAGAAGCAGAGATTCAGAAGGACGCAGATTATATGCACTATTGCATAAAATTGAGCTTGGGGATTCGAAACCTTCAGATTTGTTCAGACAAATGAAAACATTAGCCGCAGATAACGGCGTGGTTACAAGTTCATTGCTAAAAAACTTATGGATTCACAAATTACCCCCACACATACAAGCGTGTTTAGTAGCGATAGAAGACTCACATCGCGAAGAAGAGTTGACGTCCATAGCGGACAAAATTTTCGACTCGACCTCCTCCGTAAACAAAATTTTGGCCATTCGCAAAAACCCGGAAGCGCAAAATACAGAAAACTATCTTTCAAACGAATTATGTGAACTATCAAGACGTCTGGAAAAACTGGAAATTCAAAATTCCAAACCAAGGTACAGAAGTAAATCAAGAAATAATTTTAATAGGTGTAGATCGCCCACGCCAAACAGAAGGGACATATGCTGGTACCATAGTAAATATGGAAATAGAGCAAAGAAATGTACACCACCTAGTAAAAACAATACTTCTTGTAAACACAAAAACGAACAAAAAAACGAAGGTGGATGGCTTCAAGCACGGCAATGAAGCCATGTACAAAATTTTGCCGTTTGTTTATTTTCGATAAAACATCAAATATTTCATTCTTAGTGGACACAGGAGCTGAAATTTCAGTATTGCCAAAAAAATTGTTTCCAAAAAGTTTTCAAGAATCAAATTTCAAGTTAATTGCAGCCAATGGTGCGCCAATAACTACGTATGGTATTAAGGTCCTTTCGTTAAACCTAAATTTAAAAAGAGTATTTAATCACACCTTTATTATAGCCTCAGTCGAGCATCCTATCATAGGAGCACATTTCCTTTATAAATACAATCTAGTAGTGGACATACGCGAGAGGAAACTAGTGGATAAGAATACTTCTCTTTCAGTATTTTGTTTCGCAAGATGCGCGTCCTCTTGCTCACATAAACTTACACCTATAAAAGGTGAGTATGGTTCTATAATTCAAGAATATCCGTCACTGATTTCTCCATCGGATTTCAATATCAAAACATCACATAATGTAGTACACCGTATTGTTACTAAGGGACCACTACCTTCTGCTAAATATAGACGTCTCGACGCAAATAAATATAAAATAGCGAAAAATGAATTTGATATAATGTTAAAATTAGGTATCTGTCGTCCATCATCGTCTTCAGTAGCTTCTCCATTGCATATGGTCCCCAAAAAAGCTTCAAATGATTGGCGACCTTGCGGAGATTACAGACAATTAAATGCTGCAACGATTTTCGACAAATACCCATTACCATATTTGCAAGATTTTAATCTAAACCTACATGGAACTAAAATTTTCTCTAAAGTTGATATCATCAGAGCTTACAATCAAATACCTTTGTCAGAGGAAGATATTTATAAAACTGCAGTTATCACACCTTTTGGCCTTTTCGAATTTCTACGCATGCCTTTTGGCATCAAAAATGGAGTGCAAACTCTCCAGAGGTTTATAAATGAGGTTCTTTCAAGTGTCGATTTCATTTTCTGTTACGTCGATGACATTCTAGTAGCAAGTAGGTCACAAGAGGAACATAAAAAACATCTTCGTTCACTTTTCACCCGTTTAGAAAAATATGGCATAACTATAAACCCACATAAATCAATTTTTGGGGTTGAAAAAATTAGATTTTCTGGGACATGAAATTACACCAGAAGGTATATCACCTTCTAAACAACGCATACAAGAGATTGAAAATTTCCCCTCACCCAATTCTGTTACAAAATTAAAACGCTTTCTTGGAATGATTAACTTTTAACATCGTTTCATACCAAACATAGCTAAACTTGCAATACCATTATACGAAATATTAAAAACCTCCAACAATTCAAATACAAGAAAGAAACCATTATTATGGACCGATGCACTGGAGAAAACTTTTCAAGAAATCAAATCTACGTTCACACAAAATGTTTTGCTAGCACATCCAAATCCGTATACAAAAATAAGCTTATGTGTTGATGCATCAAGCGATGCAGTAGGCGCTGTGTTGCAGCAACTACAATCTAATGGAAAATGGGAGCCCTTAGCCGAAAAAAAGTACTCTAACTTTGATAGAGAACTTCTAGCCATATATCTATCTATTAAGCAAAAGAGCTTATAGTATTTACAGATCACAAACCACTTATATCGGCAATAAATTCTAAAACAGAGAAATATCCACGGCAGACACGACACTTGGATTATATTTCACAATTTACAAATGATATCAGATATATAAAAGGTAGCAGCAATATAGTAGCAGACACACTTCCACGGGCTTCAATTGATATAATTGACGAAGAAACACTTGATACACAAACACTAATAAAAGAACAGAAGGCAGACGAGGAACTGAAAGATATTTTACAAAAAAACGACAAACATTCATATATCCTAGAAAAAGTTTATTTACCTGCTGAAGAGCAAGAAATCATTTGCGATACTTCGACTGAGCGCAAAAGACTATACGTACCCGTATCGCTTAGAAGAACTATTTTTAATAAGATTCACTATCTTTCACATCCCAGCATAAGAACCACAAGAAAACTTATAACTTCAAAATATTTCTGGCCTAATATGAATAAGGAAATTAGTCTCTGGACAAAAACATGCATTAACTGCCAAAGAGCGAAAATTTCTCGTCACACCATCTCAAAATATGGAATATTTAATGTACCAAAAGGGCGTTTCGAACACATATATATGGACTTAGTAGGTCCCTTACCCCAATCCAATGGATACACATACCTTTTGACAATAAAAGATAGATTTTCTTCCTGGCCCGAAGCCATTCCTCTCAAAAATATTACCGCGCAAAATGTAGCAACACATTTAATTTACCAATGGATTTCAAGGTACGGCATACCTTTCACAATAAGTACGGATCAAGGTAAACAATTTGAATCAATCTTATTCAAAGAACTTTCACAAATTCTTGGTAACCATCGTGTACGGACTACAACATATCACCCACAATCAAACGGATTGGTAGAAAGATTCCACAGACAACTCAAAACAGCCATTAGAGCTTCAGATAATTCTAAGAACTGGTATGAAAGTTTAGCCTGGATTTTATTAGGATTAAGATCAGCTTTAATTGAAGATTTAATGGTAGCTCCAGCACAATTGCTATATGGTCAGTCTTTACGACTCCCCGGGGAATTCATCACAACGGATACTATCAACAGACAATCTTAACAACAACTGTGGCCAAAGATTTAAAAAATTCAATAGCGAAAATTAAACCAAAGGATAGAAAAAAGCAATAGACAAAAACATATATTCGTATCACAGGACATGAAGACACGTACTCACGTATTCATACGACAAGAGGCGTATAAAGGCAGCCTAAGTCCACCTTATGCAGGTCCGTATGAAGTAATTTCCAAACACGACAAATATTTCACAGTTTTTAATGAAAACAAAAATGAAAACATATCTATAGATAGATTAAAACCAGCGTATATATTGAATACAAATATCTCCACAAACGATAACGAAATTAAAAATAAATTAATAAAAAGCAGCGAAAAGAAGGTACTATTTTTAACATAAATAATATATGTATGCATATGTAAAATTAAAATATAAAAAAATACTTTACACAAACACATAGAAATGAAATCAGCTAAACATGTAGAGATCCAAACTATTTAAGTTACAAGAATATGTAATGAAATGAATTACTATAGTTAAGTTCATATTTCAACATTTAATTTTTTTTTAATTTACTGCTATATTTGTACAATACATTGATAATTAAAATATATGTATAGTATATAAGCTGTAATGAAAATTAATACATTTCCATAAAAAAAAGGGCAGTAATGTGGCGGCGTATCGTCGGCTTTAGTATTAAAATTTATATTCGGCAATGTAAGAGAAACAAGAAGAAGAATTATATTTTTAGGTTAATAAAGTAGTCTTTAAAAATCAAGACGTGTTCTTCTTAATATCTTTTTTTGAAACCAAGACAAAACCGCATGGACGGTAACAGTTCCTACTGAGGAAATAGAAAGTGCCGCAGAGGTGGAAGGTTATGTTGTAAGGTCAGTGCACAATATTTTAAATAAGAATAAGGTTCCCCAACCAAGGCATCGTGTTAGTCGTATTTAACGTATCTCACCTAAAATCGAAAAACTTGGCTCATAATATTTACAAATTTCGCTACCCTTTAAACAGGAGGATAACGGTAGAAAAGCATTGGTATCGGAATGGTCATCGGCTTCGTGCTGGTTCAAGTGCTAGTACACAAGCTAAACAAAACTATTCGTATTCACAAACATTGATAAATGATTATCTAATAAGAATGCCAAAGAAAGTTCAAATGCGCATTCATATGTCCAGGACTTATAAGAGTGTGCTCAGACACCACACGCTAACATTCCGAATGCAATTGAGAATTTAACACAAACAATGAATAATTTCATGATAACTATGCAGGGTATGTTTCAGGAAATGATGCGAACCCAAAACATGGTTCTGCAAGTTTTGCTTAGCAAAAAATGAACCAGTTAAATATATGCTTTTGGGAGACGCTAACGGGCTCTCTCAACAAAGGACAAAAGTTTATTGCCGCTGTCTTTTACAATGCAAAGCAAACATATTAGGGTTCTAAACTCCTTAGTCCTAGACGTAGGCAGTTGTATTGCACATTTCAAGCAAACAAGATAGACGTCGTATTTGGCAGTGAACCCACCTATTGGCAAGTCGACTTTAATAAGTTGGCAGACCTTATTATAGCATCGGAAACACACTTCACTCTAAAAAACTGCTTTAAGGTTAATTAATTTATATACTACACTAAACACCTAAGTGGAAAAGCACTGCTGTTGTAGTATGCAAAAAGATAAGCCACTCTCTCTCCATTGCCAAAATTCTGCGACGAACTCTTACAAGCCTCTTGGAGATCTAGACTTATTAGCCCTAGTGGGAGGCAGCTGTATAATACAGTTCAAGCTACTAAGCTAGATGCCGTATCTGAAGGTAACCCATCTATTAGCCAAGCGATTTAGAGAAGCTGCTAAACATTACCGATTTTTTTATTGTAAAAAACACCAGGCGTGAACAATTAGTGGTAAGTTCATCTTACGATAATTTTCTTGACTATTCACCTACACTCTTTTCGTCAGCAGCTGAACCCCTTTTGTATTACCCAAAGAAAGGCACGAATTGTAAAAAATATTTTATGTTAGCTTCCACTTATCTCAAAACCTTCCTCTGAGAAACCCGGCTGATATTAAAGAAACATACTGACTATAGCAGCTAGAGTTGCAACGCCAACAAAACCAGCTATTTATAGAAACTCGTCTCATTCATTAGCTGATATACAGTTTCTTGTTTGGGAGAATAGAAGGCTTAGAAAAAATAGAAAAATAGTCGTTATAAAGATGCAAGAAGAGTTTACGTGATAAAGTGAGGCGGAAACATGAGTCCGCTATCTTCGATCCAACAAAAAAACATAGCTTATAGCCTGCGGGAAGCTGTAAGGCGCTTAAAATGTCCTACGCACTACGAATCACTACCAAGGTCGCACATGAGCCTAACCCTATTGAAAAGGTAAATGCATTCGCAAATCAATTAGAGAAGGTTTCCCACCACATGAGATTAATAGTTCCAAATATCAGTGGCAACGTGTAACTGTTTATTTTAATGAACAAATCATTATTCCGGACCATAAGTTTGTTTCTCGACCAATACATACTACTATTGAGCATGTACATAGGATATTCGTGAGCTAGACAAATGGCTAAAAAAGTGGGAGGATAGAGGAAAATCTACCCAAATGTGTTCACGTAACGCTTTCCCTCAGAAGTTAAAATTGTCCACCAATAACAAATAAAAACCCTCAGTTGGATTATTAAAGCGAAAGGACGGAGATTGTTGACTACTCTGTTCTCAATAGGGAGATGGTTAATCCTCCGATACTGGAAAGGTCAGAAGTCGCTGTTTGACTGGAAAGATGTTTAAAGCATCCAGAAGGCCATACCAAAATACCAGGAGTCGGTCTTTAGAAAGTGCGTTAGCCAGGGCTATCTCCATGAGGGTAGGAAGTGTGTAAGAATTGTTTATCCCCTCGCCCTGCTTGCAACAGTTCATAATTGTGCCACTATTGAAGGAAGATGCCAGTGAGAGTATTTCCAAGTACCAGTAGGGCTTTAGGAAAAGGAGATGCGTTGAGGACGCGGGTTGCATATTAGGCGTTGTGTTAACGATTCGACTGACAAATATGTTATTGGCATATTTGACGATTTTAAGGGCGCGTTTGAATATGGAGTAAGATTCTGGACAGGCTGCGAGAAGTATGGTGACGGGAACTATCCTTATGATGTAGTTACTTCGACGGCAGGAAAGAATGTGTCGCTGGAACCGAGACGATGTAGGGGGACGTTGAACGTGGGTGTCCGCATGGTTCCACCTGTGGTCCCTTTATATGGATCGCATAATGGATCATTTTTTGACACAGCTGGATCGATTGTGTGCGTATACGGATGAACTTCTTATCTTGATTGAAGGGCAGTCTCGTGCTGATCTTGAAATCAATGGTGAGAGTGATGCACGCCGTTATGGGATAGGGAGAACATGTAAGTGTTGGCGTGGCGATGGACAAAGCCATGACAATGTTGCTGAAAAGCGGATTGTTGCACGGTCGTCCTGCGCCCATTCCGTCTGGCGGCAGTTGTCTCATGCACGTGACTCAGGTCAAGTATCCGAGAGGATGCGCTTTTTAGTTCATCTTACTCACGTTAGGGAGTTAGGCGTACCCTTGGGAGCAACCGTTTTGTGTCAGAGGGTTGCTATGATGGCGTTAGTGGAAGTGACCCCTAGTCTGGGCATCTGAGGACACGTCTGCTGCAGAGTGCACTGTCCATCCGGGTATTGCCGTCTGTCTACGTCATACAGGACTGTTGCAGAAGCTAACTCCCGATGATGTCCGTGCTTCCTGCTGATGCTGTTTTGAATTTGTTTTCTGCAGCTTCCGTCTTTATTGTTGCTTCTTTACTATATGACCTTGACATGCCGAGTGGGCAACAGCGTTCATTGTTGTCATCTCTTCATTTGTCGCGCGCAATATCCCTTGCCGGTGTAGCTCATTAAAACCAATGAGTCGCTCGTGCGGGGGGTGTTAATTGTTAGTGTATGTATTGTTGTCCCCTTGTCTATTCATGTTGATGGTTATTGTTGATGGTTGATGTTGTGGCCTACCACCAGTCACGTGCCAACATGGGCTCCAACTTGAAGTAGCTTCGACTACGAAGTCTGACCGAAGAGTACCACAAATGTGAGGAGCTTCGGTCCCATACGGAGTATGGTACGGCCCTTCAGGAAGCTTCGTGGTGATTGTGGTTTAAACCCAAATCGATGGTAGAGCGTAAGCTTAATATGAAGTTTAAATGCAACCGGTTGCTGTGACCAAAAGGTATGGGATACTGGTTGTACCTCAAACATCCAGAAGTTAAAAATAAGACAGCAAAGGATTTTACGATTTATCGTATACGCCTCCTGGTATATAAAAAAGAGGCGATAACATATACATCCCAATACATGAACAAACTAGTGGTCAATCCCACCATTCTAGCACGCGATTTACTGCAATTTCATTGGCACCAAAGACTAAAAAATGGAGACACTTTTAAGCCTAGTGAGACGGCCCTCTCTACCGAGAAGTTAATAAAGAAAGTGTTTTATTGATTTTGGTTTAATATCTATGTATATATTAGATATTACTAAATGAATATGATTTACAATGCATTCCTGTACTTTAAATATTTGTTTGTTGTTTTGTTGCTCTTGTTGCACAAGAAATGAAAACTATAAATATATAAATATTAAAATAAAACTGTTCAAACTAACATGAAGGGTATGAGTTATATGTATATACATATATACCAGAAGTAAATTTGTGACACGTACTGCGTCGTTCTTTGTTAAAATAAAAAGTTAAGAATAACATGAATATAAAGAACGCGTCAAGTTTCTTCTATATTTTTTGGCCTCTTTTTTGCAATTATGTAATTTCATGCCTTACATATCACAACTGATAATTAGGTACTCACCCTTATACTAAAATCTACTTATATTACCGGTAAGGTGATGTAGGATTTCCGCTTGTTTCGAATTTTCGGTAAGATTCTTCAATTGGGCTAAGTATATCCGTTACACTAAATGGTGTCGAATGGTTGTTAAAAAATGAACTCTGACTATTATGTTGATTATGTAAGTTATGAAAATGTTGCAAATTTGAGATGCTGTACTGTTGATGAGCAATGGTAACTGTTGCTGATGCCGCAGTATCAACATATGGTGTTTTTGTTATGGTTGCCTGTTTCAAACTTTGTTGTGAAGTATGTTGAGTTAGAGAAATCGTATCAGATAAAACTGTCTTGGCAGAGAGGCCCATTACCAGTTCGACATCGTTCAGCTGAGTTAAAATATGATTATCCTCTTGTACTGCATCACCCGAAATGGCTTCAGGGCTATTTTCTGTTTTACTAGTTGGTAAGGCTGACATACGTCTGTATTAATTTCTAAAAGATAAAGATTCATTATTTATACCAATTAACCCTGTTGTTTTTAATTTCTATGAGAATATAAATTTTGGATAACTAATCGAATAACTTTTGTTTAGAAGAATTAAGTTCGGTTTTTATTCCTTTGATTAAGAAAACAATTTTTATTGATACAATAAATTGTAGAATACTGAAAAAAGGAAGTTATAAAAGCCGAAATTACTCTTCGTTTCATATCTTACATTTTTGCACACTGTGCATGATAGTATACCACAAAGCGTGTGTCTTTTTTAAACGTTTAGCAAATTTATTACAACAGCTGATTTTTTAGAAAATAAAGGAAATGAATAACAAACTTGAAATTCTTGATTGTTTAGTAAATAATTCAAAATATTTTTTTTTTTTTAATTTCATCATCCGTCCATCGCTTATTGTTTGGTTTTTGTTTTATTATTTTAATTTCTTCACCACTCATTTTTCAATTTATTATTTATTTGGTTATAGAGTTGCATAAAATAACTTTGCCGCATGCAATAAGCTAGGCCGCAGGCAGTATATAAACTCTAACGCCGCCTCTATGAAGTGAACGCAAAGAAAGTATTTGGTATGTGCATAAAGTTTCTAAAACTACTCTCAATTAAAATCTTTTCTCCAACAAAAGTTTGATAATTTAATTCTTACTATTTTAGCAAAAATCTGTCAACAGTCTTAGCTTCAATTTTAAGTCTTCACAGGCAGTTGTTGAGACGGGTCTACCGGCGTGAAACTTTGTAAGCGCATGTGTCTAGTTCCTTTGATTTTAAAAATAAAATATAGCATATTTGCAAGGGTATCATATCCTAGTTTCAAACATTTTGTTGTTATGGTTTTGCAAAATGTTGCATATTTTCTAGACTTGCTACATTTGCAAGGGTTGTTTGCAACCAAGATTGAGTTTCTCTAATATATGTAGCTATCGAAATAGACTGCACTTGCTAAGCAGCTACGTACTTTATCAGCACTCTGTGTGTCCTTATTCTGCGTTAGTGTCTCTGTAAACATCAACTATTTAACTCGCCTACCGAAGAAAAATTGCGCAAAACTTCTTTTAATTTTCATTTCATTACTCAAAATAAAACTTCGTTAAAAAAGTAAGCAATTTCGTAAAGTAAGCAATTTTAATTGTCAGGCTTAAATTAAGTTAAATTCGTTTAATTTTCTATTAAAAGGACTAGCTGATAAAAAATATTTGTTAATAAAGTTTACATATACAAAAACACAACTGGACTAATTTTCGTAGCAGCTAATGCTTTACAGTTAGTCGCAATTAGTAGCGAATGTCAGTTTTGCGAATACAAATACTAATTGAATATGTATACCACAGAGTCAAACAAAAGCGTTAGCTCTGTTTTTACCCAACTCATCACTTCGCTTCATTTAATCGTAAAATAATAAAACTTAAAACATAAAGGTTTTATATAGAGGCTACCTTAATAGTGATGTTTGAAAGTTTTACCATAAAAGTTTTTCGACGTATGAAGGAGCAAAAAGTGCATTATTTAGTACTGAATCACTTATTAATATTAGGGGCACTTCTACCACAGCCAGAGGATTGTAATTTGGTTAGGCCTTCAAGAATAATTATTCAGAAAAATCTGAACGCGGGAACTTTTTTCTACGCATTCTGGGGTAATAAGGCCAAGTTCCTATCCAAAAATTTCGGCCGTTAAATGAGGTCAAAGTGAGGACCGAGTTCTTGATATGTACAATTGCTTGCGATCTTTAATTTTGGCACCCAATATTAATCGTCTTATTCTACATTTAAAGCATTTTTAATCGGTTAATATCTGAGATGATTTTTCTTAATTACGGCACTTTTAATTTGTTTTTATTTTCTTTGAATGGTAATCAATTTTTTATAAATTCTCTATTTGTCTACTAATTGTAGATAATTTGGGTAAAATTTTAGTAATATTTCTAATAATAGATAAAATTAAAATTATCGGTGAAATTTCAGCCTTTGGGTAATATTTGTCGTTTTTGGTTCCTTGTTTGTGAAAATTAGGATTTCTTGTGTAGCATCGATTTTGTTAAAATTTCATATCATACTAATTTTTTGGAAAAACTGCAAGATTTTGGTAATTTCAAAAATGTTGTATTTTTGCGATTATTTTGTTTTTTATTTTATAGTGAATTTCCGAACGTTTGGTCAATTTTGGATTTTTCGCATTTTTTTTTTTAAATTTGTTGTGTTGAAATTTGGTTTGCTTTTTGATGTTTTAGTTCAATTGTAATTTTTCGTAAAGTATTTTATTTAAATTTTTTGGTGAATTCCCGATTTGTGGTGAAATAAATTACTTTTAAAAAATTTTTTGACATTTTTTGTGAATTATAAATAATGATTCAATTTCGTTTTTTTATTTTTAGACTAATTTATGTATCTGGAAATATTTATAATTTTTACGGATTTTAGTTTGGAGAATTTCACCTTTGTGGTGAAGTTTAATTTTTTTATGTATTTGTTTAAGTTCGACGTTTTTCATTAAATATTGATTTTTTTTTTTGTGACTTCGAATTTTAGGTAAATTTACATTTTCGTGAAATTTTATTTTTTGTGGTGGAATTTCGATTTTTATGTAAAATTTTGGTATTTTGTTGAATTTTCATTTTTGTAACATAATTTTATTTTATTTAATCTTTCTATTTAAAGATATTTACAATCGGTATTCAAGTCTTATCTCTAAAATATTATTTACCAAGTATTACCATTGTAATAACAAGTTTAGTGTATTCAAATCTTAATATTAAAAGACTGTCTACTATTCGGCATGAAAAGCCGTCTCGCCAAAATCAATGTGTCAGACTTTCTAGCTTCTGATGCCCATAAAATTGCGATAAATCGCGGGTAAAGTGTTGGGATGGACCACTAGTTTGTTTACGTATTTGCAGGAGTATGTTTTCATTTAATTCTTGATAGTGTGAAATTTTAGTTCTCTATGGATATTCTCATTTCTTATGTATCAGGGTGCGCATACGATAATTCGTAAAATCCTAGACTGTCTTCTTTACAACTTCTGAATGTTTTATGCGTAAACTGAATACCATACGACCATATTGGCTATATAAGGAATTTGTATGACAGTATCTTATATTCCTAAACCAGGGTTGGGTTAGGTTTTATCAGCCAGTGGGTTGATTTGCTTTATTAAATAATAACAACCAGTTCTTTAGCTGATGAATGTGCGACTGAAGCTGTTGAGATGCAACCTTCTGATCACTATTGACTCTTAAAAATAGTGTGTGACATCTGGCAACGTTGTGTAAATGTATTTGGACTTATTGAGATATAATAGCGGCCCTAGTATACTACTTTGAGGGACCCCTTTTCAATTGTACTATGGTTTGCTCGAAAACCAAACTGATGGTCCGCGATGATATTGTGATAAGTAGGATACGGCTTTAAGGACGTGAATACGTCGCCTGATTTCAAATACATCATCTATTTTAAGATTCCAACGAAGATGCACTGACGTATGACATATTTGTTCTGGATATCCCACTTTGGAGCATTTCCTTTTGAGTGCTTATTTCACTACTTCGCACGTTTTTTAAGATTCCCTGAATGCTTACTGTTGTTTGGTCGTGTTATGTTTGAAACTCATCGTAAAATGTATAATTTTATGTTCATTACAGTAGTGCATTCAAAGACGCACAACTGTCGGCAAATGAAAAAAAATCGTTTTAATATGAAAACGTCAATCGATCCAGAGATTCACAGTATTTAATAACAATTCCAAAGAATTTGATAATATTCATCCAAATTTTATAGATGGAAGATGTAAATGCTTAGTTTTTGAACATTTATATTTCTTCATATATTATACATATTTTATCAATTTCATATTATAAACTGGATTTGATTTTAAGACCAGCTAAACACTTGCATGGCTTCCTGGTAAATATGATATTGATTTGCAATGTTGTTCGAAGTTTGTCAGCATTTCCGACTTAAATTCCAACTAAAAGTCTGGTTCTTCAAAACAGCTCAGTCCCCGTTCCAACTATTAAAGATATTGTCCCCAAACGCAATTTTGAATTTTTATATGGTTTATATTTCTAAACACTACAGTTGAAGTGCAAATATGTATAAAAATTCACGTAACCCTTACACAAAAAATGTTTGCCTAAAACAGCTTGTTTTTTCTGACTTATAACTTGATTTTTGCCCCAAGAGAAATAAAAATGTATACATAAGTATATATAAAAGTCAATTCATTACGTTTGGGATAACAACTAAAGTTAAGTTTAATTTGGAGTAATAAATTTTTTCTTTTAAAAAAGTAGCTGTTTACATATGAAATACCCCTAGTGTAGATTTAAATTACATTAAGTAATTTGACTTTTTCTTTTTTCTTCTATTGCTGGGGCCTATTTTTTCGTTTATATAAAATCACTTTTTTCTCATATGGACGGCTGTGTTGTAAAATATTAATTTTTTTGTTTAAATTAGTGAATTTGTAAAAAAATAAATGACAATTCCACTACGTTGTGTATACACACCCATACATACACTCCTTTTGGTTGTGCATTTTTATATTGTAACACACATTTCATTAATAGGGCTCCGCTTTAAATAAACGAATAATATGATTACTAAGTTATTGTGTTATATGGATATATTTCTTTATTATTTACTCAGACAATACATCGGATAAAATATCATACTACACGCGTGCTAAAATAATTTTACGTCTCGTTTTGCCGTATTTTAGCTCATGAATGTGCGACTGAAGTTGTTGAGATTCAACTTTTATATCATTATTAACACTTATCAGCAAACGTTGACTTATTTGAATTTGCGCTTGTTGGCATACTCGCTGTATAGATAAGATATAATACCGGCCCTATTATACTACCTTGAGGAACCCTGCAGAGATTTCCCCTTTTTTAGAAAATTGATCCTTTGACCTTACATTAAACGTTCTATTTGTTAAATATCACTTCAGAACTTTATGAGAGTTTTGAGGCAGAACTCGAGTTATTTTCGTAAGTAGCCCATCATGCTGGACTTAGACGAACAACATTGCTTATTTTCAAATGCAGATCTAGTAACGGTGACGATTCTTTGGACTTCCTCAATTGTTCTATGATTTGCTCGAAAACCAAACTGATGGTATGGGATGATGTTTAAATAAGTAAGATACGGCGTTAAACACGAAGCGAATAATTTTTCAAACAATTTCGATCAAATTGACAGCAGGCCATTGCCTGGAAGAAGCAATTCCGCAACATTGCATTAAATACGAACAGTAACATTTTCATAGCATAATTAGGTAAATATCTGCTCATTGATCCGGTAATACAATCAATGCCGGGCGATTTGCACAAATCTAAAGTTTTAATAGTCGATTTTAATAACGCTAGCCAAAACTTCATAACAAGTGTTTCAGTATTTTTTCTTGAATCCAAATTTTTTAAATATATATCTATAGCGGAACCTTGTGTCTGTCCTCGTTTATTACGCCAGCGGCCGTCAGGGCGCTCGTTAGGTAATCCATAGCTGCTTGAATGTTCGTATTTTATGTTTCAGCCAATCATTGTATTTATTTGGATAGGAAATAAGTGTTTCATGTTCAGTGTCAATAATCTCCTGTAAAATTACGATTAGGTCGTAGGTGAATGGTCTGAAGAAAGATCATAGGACGAACTGACTACTAATTGATGACGTCTAATATTTTTTACAATGGCAAAATCAATTAGATCTTGCAGCTTATTAAAGTATGTTGGCCAATAGGTGGGATTACCTCCAGATACGACGTCTTGCTTATTTGTTTAAAATGTATTATACAGCTGTCTCCCTCTTGGGCTAAGAAGTCTGGAGTCCAAAAAGGTGTGCTTTGCATTGTAGTAGCCAGCTGCACTAAACTTTTTTCCAAAGAACGTGAAAAATTGATGAAAATGTTCGCTGAATTCTGGCATTTGAAATTGCCTTACTTCTTTGCGCACTATGGCGGCGGTGCTACCACATGCCTTTCCACTCGGATGTGTAGTATCGTATGTGAATAATCTATTAACTCTAAAGCAGTTTTTTTTATAGTGAAATGCGTTTCAGAGACCAAGAGTATGTCTATTTCTTCTGTTTGCAGACAATGTTCAACTTCATAGTTACGTTGGAAGAGCACGTTTGCGTTTCAGAAGTATATTTTCAACTCGTTCATTTTTTGCTTAGCAGAACTTACAGTGGCATGTTTTGTGTGAGCATTATTTCTCGAAACATACCCTACATTGTTGTCATAAAGTTGTTTATTGTTTGTAATAAATTATCGGTTGATTTCGAATTGCTTGTAACCCGTATCTGTGGACCCTCCTTTGCGATGTGGGCATAAGAGTGTTGGCGCGCAAACTGACTTTTCGCCTCACGATTAGCATTAGGTAATTGTGTGTGATTTTTCAGTGCTTGGACATACGTGTAATTTGTGACTAGGTTTTGCAATAGATATGGATTCCGCATGGAGCCTAGTAAAGCAGTCTTATATTGTTCATATGCAGGCTACATTTTTTAATATTGGAATCAGTTTTGGAAGACTTGCATTCCGAAATTGCATAGCCGTCGCCGCAAACAACACAAACGGATGGTAGCTTGCAGTAAGTTTTTGTGTGCCCGAATTCTTGACAATTAGTGCACTGGCGATGACTATTACGTTTTAACGACTCCTCTACAGTTATTCTTCCATTCAAGAGGTAACGCAAGTTGTAGCTGAGTTGTCTTAAATGCAATCTCAACGGGATGCATTGGTTTGGGAACTAACGACGTACATTTCCGTTAAAAGAATTATTAAACCTTTAGCACTTTACAATTGGTAGGTGTAGTAGCTTTTATTTTCTGATTCAAGTCGGCTTACGAAGAGCCGATAATTCTTGAATCTTTGTTTCTTGAATTTTTTCTCTTCGTACAGAAGCTACATAAAACCTTTCCTTACCTACAAGCTGGGACAACATATTAACAATTGCATTAGATGTTTGCTCGCCCAAGTAAATTGCGGGAGGTTTTTGTTCCCTCACAGCGCGTTCAGCAGCATCGATTTTCACTTACCGACATTGCAGATATTTTAGAGTTTAGCGGTGCGATCTTGCTGCGAAGACTTAGGACTGGGCTTCCTTTTGGTTATGGTCATATAACAATCCATACCTGTTTGCACTTTTTGTATGGGATTTTTTATATTACCTGTTTTGTTGGTTTGTTGTACTAATGTTTTTTTTTTTTTAATTATAGTTTCTTCTGGTGTTGTTACCTGTGGTTCTGCTGGTTTTGTTCTCCGAAAATGGACTGCGAACCATAAACGTCTGTTATGAAAATCTGCTAACAGCAGATTTTTTGAGATTTTCGGACGCGAGCACGACTATGACGCTTGGTTTGCGATGGAATGCTAGTTCAGATAAGTTCTTTTTTAGAGTTACATTGCAGCCAAGCAGAGATTTTGTTACAAAGCGTGCCGTCTTGTCACAAATAGCAAAGCTATTTGACTCTGCCGGGTGGTTTTCTTCCAAAATCATTGTCGCTAAGATGAACATGCAACCAATCTAGCGTGACAAGACAGCTCGAGATGATAGTTGAACTCCTTAACTCTAAATAAATGGTATGCTTTCCGTGAGGACTACCCACATATTGAGAAAATTAACATTCCATGATAGGTTAATTTTATCCCGGTTTTGATATTAAGATTAGAGAATAGAATTCTTGCTCAACCCATGGATTTGACATGAACGTTTCCCGAAGATACTACCCTATTGTGCTCCTTCTATCCGATTGTATATAAAATCTGAATCACTGGTACTCATTACATGGCGAAAAATCATTGCTTATACGTCGGGTAAGGATTGACTTTTGGGTCCCAAACTCCGAAATTTGGTTCGTATGACAGTAAGTAGTTGTAAAAAATTATCTTAAGCTTTAATTTTTGATAAAAAGCATAAAAGTCGACCGACAAAAAAAGTTACGAATGGTTTAATATTCGTTACCATTATTAATTGAATTTGAGTATAAAAGAGGAGTGTTAAACCATTAAAAAAATTTTTTTTTTCATATGTCCTATTCTAATTGTTACAAATTCTAATTATTAATAGTTTTGTAAACTAAATCTTGTTAGGAAATGCAAAATTTTGGCCCACGTAATATGTTTAAGCTTAAAAGCAACAAGGGCCAAAGTTTGCTTTTTTTAAACAGCCTTTTGAAATAAAAAAATTTTAAAAAGTTAAAAGTTTCTTAATAACGACAAGTTTTAATGAAAAAATCCTACTTTAATTAAAGTTTTATCTTTAAATATTTCCATAACAATTTATAAAATATCAATATAAAATAAAATCAAAGAGTCACTATACATTAAGCAATTTTAGTAAACATTTCTTCTAAATAGCATTGATTTTCATCTTCTAATAGTTGTTTAGCCTTCTCTTCTAATTCGACTGGAGTTGTTTTCCATTTTTGTCGATTGCTGGACATATATGTATCTGAAGTACACAACAAAATGGTGATAAGGTCTTCGTTAGTACAACATCTAGACATATTTCTTCTGCTCTGTTCGAGAAAGAATCTATAGTCTTTGTTCCTTTTTTCGTGCTCTTCTTCAGACAGATCTCCTATTGGTACCATATTATGTTGAATGGTTTGTTCCCCATAATACAAAATTCTATGAACCGTTGAAGACATATATCTCCAAGAGTATTTTTCATTATAAAGTGCAGCTCTTTTATTGGCGTAATCTCCAAATTTTTTTGCATTTATCTTTCTGCTGCATGCTAAGACTTGTAATTTGATTTTGAATAGTCTTATTAACTCATAATCTACACCTGTGATAGATGCTGTAGTTTCTGGATTGGAAAAAAATCTTCTTGCAGTATTTCCATCATTCGAATTTTCTTCTCCTTGTTTAGGTTGGTCGATTATAAGGCCTAGCTGAAGATATATTTCTTGAATTTGTTCTTTTTTTCTTTCGTTTTTCTGCATTTTCTTTACTCTTTCTTATGGTTTCGCCTGAAGAACCAAATTCCAAATCATAACCCAATTTAAGAATATGCTCCATAAAACGAATCCTACTATGAAGAGGCGACAATCCAAATTCGTAAGCTTCTTAAAGCTATCGTCTTGTGCTGGAGGCTGATTTAATTGGTTTGATGTCTTTTGGTATATAATGCAGCTTGACGATGACTTTGTTTCCGTTAAAACTTGCGCAACTTTTCCATCAATCATTGTTAGACACATTTTAAAATTTACTTTGATGTATTTTTTTGTTAAATTGAAATTTTCTGCTCTATTTGTGTGTTCGTATATTTTTGTACAATTAATATGCGTATCTCTTTTTGCGAACACTTCAAGACTAATACGGACACGATTTTTTTAATATTATATAATAATTATAATAATTTTACCCATATGCAGTCACACATTATAACCTTTGTGGCAAAAATAAACAGGTACTAAGAATAATCAAGTACAGATCATCCCATTCAGTGTGTGCGCACATCTTTTGTGTACAAAATTGTGTTATTCAATTAAGTAAGGAATTAGCTTACATTTCCTTATCTAGTGATAATAAAACTTACATTTGAAAGAATTCCATAATTAACATGTGCATTCAAGTATTTTATTTAAGTCTTGCTTTTTAATTATTTCATTATTCTTGATTCATAATTCTTTATGATCTTATTGTTTTATGATATATTTGCCATTACCAACTCCAATGAGTAACCAAAATTTCATTGAATATTTAAATTTTGAAAAAGAGATAGGTACAATATAGTGCATTTGTATATTACTAGATTCCATTGCAAAAGTTATAAACGCCATCTTTTAAGGAGATTTGAAAAAAAATTGGCTTTACCTTTGTGTTAAAAAGTTTAAATAATTCAAAAATAACTCTGTAGAACAAAATTTTTTTTTTAAATTTCGTATATATTGATCTTACCTTTGGTCAGAAAAATTCCTCTGGTGCACACGGGCGCAACCTGGCTCACATATAATGGGGTATAGGGGAGGTTTTGGGCTATAACACAGAGAAATGTCATTTTGACGTTGTTTGACGGAAGGGAGTTGTGCCCTATTAAGCACGAGATTTTTGAAGAATTTTGACCTTTTTTTAAAACAAAATATTTAAAAACTTCTAAAAAAGGTAACGACTTTATTTTGCTAGCGTAATTAAAAACAAATTTATTTTGGTTTGATATCTTTTAAAACAAAAAAGATATAGTATATATAATTTGAAAATTAGAATTTACAAAAAAAAAATTTCATTTTAGCAAAATATTCAGAAAGTCTATTTTGGATCACACTGTTCAGTGTGTTATAGTTGGAACAGATTTCTAAATTTTTGCCTCTCGAGGTTTACTGGTATTTACTTTCAAGTGAATAAGAAAACACTAAGATCGGTAACCACAAAAAAATGATTTTTGGCCGCCTTCTCAAAATATGTGCCACTGTGCGCCGGCTCGGTTTGCCGGGCCGTTCGACATTAAGTCTTATAGCGGACGAGGTTTTCAAATGTCGAAAAGCTATCTCGTAGTGTTTGTCGGCTTTTGGACAAAGGCAATGCACTTAGAAGTGATCTAAGATATGACGTCAGAAATATTTTTAGCAGCATTTTCCCGCTTTATATACCTCATATGTACTCCAATAGGCTTTGTAGGTATGGTAAAATAACTTAGTATCGACCACAAGAAATTTCTGTAAGAACTGAGAGATAAGGGTCTTGCGTTAGATTACGAAAAGCCTTTAAAGTGACACTTTACTCCTCCAGATGTCCCTCATATGGGTGAGTTGTGGGAAGCTGGTATAATTAGTTTTAAGACCCATTTAAAAGCGTTTCGAGTTCAACGACGTTTACGTACCCTGAATTCGAAACACTGCAAACCCGAATTAAAGCATGTTTAAACTCTAGGCCCATATATGTAATGAATAATAATCCCACCGATTTAGTCTCATTAACCCCGGCCATTTTTTTGGTCGGACGGCCGTTACTAGAACGTGCCGAACCAGACCATACGGAAATGTTCATTAGTCTTGCTAACAAATGGCAAAAACTTAAAATGCTTCACCACCAGCGTGCCCTAAGATGGAAAGAGGAATATTTGAAGGAACTTCATAAACGTATGAAGTGGAAATTTCCTGAAAGGTACTTTGCCGTAGGCGATTTGATGGTCGTTCGCCAGGACAATTTGCTTCCGAATGGCGACTTGGGCGAGTCGAAAAACTTGACTATGGGTTGGATTTGAAAGATAGAGCCGCTAATGTGAGAACTGCTTTCGGCAATATTACCCGGCCAGTTCTGAAACTTGTTTTTCTTCTTAACTCGAACTCAAATTAATTTAGATTTTGTCACTTCTTTATTTTTTTTTACCCCACTGTTTGTCAAGATGTCAAAACAAGCTTCTCGTTTCGAGGTTCACCGTCCTACTAAAAAGGCTGAAAAAAGTAAACAAGAAGACAAGCCCAGACGAGAGGAGAGCCTACGGAATTGCCGTGTGTGCAAAAGAGAACATGCCATTCGGAAGTGTCCAAATCTCCGGAAAATGTTGATAAGAGAATGGCGGAAGACAGTAACGAAATACCGTCACTGTTTTAACTCTTTTGCATATTCTTACATGTGAGACCAGTGCCTGATCAGCAAAAGGTGTATGGAATGCTCAGCAGAACAATATACCTTTCTTCGTCGTTTTAAAAAGTGTAAGCCAGGTCAGCACTTTAAATGCAGAAAACCGACAGAGCCACAACAAAAAACAACACAGAATCACAACAGATTCAACAACAAATACAACAATTAAAACAACAAAAAAAAACAGTTACAACTACAATCCCAACAAAATAACCCCAATAATTGTCACACTATTTGAGATCACTTTTTTTGATATCTCGCTAATTGTGCTACCTTCGAACCCGAACATAAGTTACTTCACGAAAATAAATTTTATTTAAACAAGAAATCTAACCCACTTTTTATTTTATTTTTATATTTCTTTAAATATTGTTTTGAGAAAAATATTACTACCAAATTTAAGATACGATTTCAAAACAAAATAATTTCTCATGGAATAACACCTAAAGTCGTGATAGGGTTTTGAAATTTAAAACGAAGGAAAAAGCTAAACTGTTTTGTTTATTCATTGGAAATTAAATAACAAATTAAGATATTATAAGACTGCTAACATCGAACACTACAAATCTTAGCTTAATCTATATTTCCTGGATTGAGCCAACGACTTAAAATTAAAAAGTGCTCTGTCGAAAGCTTGCTAAAATCGAGTATAGTTACTGATTATGTTAATCAACTTTAGGCAGTTGTATTATACAGTTGAAACGAACAAGCTTGACGTCGTGTCTGCCGGTAAACCCAGCTATTGGCCCACATACTTTAATAAGTTGCCAGACCTTATTGATTTTGCTATAGTAAAAAACATCAAACGCGATCAACTCTTAGTTAATTCATCCTATGACCTATCTTCTGATCATTCACCTACAATTGTTATTTTACACGACAGTTTTGTCACTGCACCTAAAACCCTTAGTTTCTACCCGAACAGAAACACGAATTGGTTAAAATATAAAATGTATGTGAGCTCTCACTTACCTTTGAACATCCCACTGAGAAATCCAGCTGATATTCTCAAGCAGCTGTATACCATTTTACAGACGTCGTGACATAGCTGCAACGCCAACAAAGCCATCAGCTAAAATAATATCGTACCAGGCAACAGCAGATATTCAGATGCTCGTCATTGAGAAAAGAAGACTAAGAAGACAATGGCAAAATAGTCGTTCACCACACATAAAAATTGCAAATGAACTTATGCCAAAAAAAACTTACGGAGTAAATTGAGACAGAAACACCAACTCGATATCGACAACTTTTTAAAAAACTTGGATCCAATGAAAAACACGGATCATAGTCTGTGGAAAGCTGTAAAGCACTTACAATGTCCTATTGCTTACGAATCCCCACTAAGACTTGAAGACCGTACTTGGGCTAAAAACTCAAGTGAAAAGGCAAATGCGTTCGCAAAGCACTTAGAGAAGGTTTTCACACCACATGATATAAGTAATTCCACTATTCCAATTATTAGCGACATCGTGAATGATCCTATGAAATTTCGGTTGTCTTCTTTAGAATCGACAATTAAAAATACGGATATGAAGAAATCATCTGGACCTGATCGTATAACAGGATCAATGATAAGAAACTTACCTGATTCAGCTGTAAGAATTTTACTTTACATATTTAATACCATGTTGCGCGTCGGCTTCTTCCCATGCTCTTGGAAGATGTCTGAAATTGTTATGATCCCGAAACCTGGAAAGGACTCAAGCCAGATTACATCTTACAGGCCAATTAGCCTACTGTCAGTTTTGTCAAAAATATTTGAACAATTATTCGTCTCGAGTGTAACTCCTTTCCTAAATGAGCAAAACGTTATCCCAGATCATCAGTTTGGTTTTCGAGCAAGGCATAGTACGATTGAACAGGTCCATAGAATCGTTACCATTATTAGATCGGCTTTGAAAGAAAGCAATACTGTTCAGCTTTATTTATAGACATTTCCCAAGCATTTGATAAAGTCTGCAATGATGGGCTACTTATTAAAATAGCTCGGGTTCTTCCTGAAAATACCCATAAGCTTATAAAAAGTTATTTGTCCGATAGAACTTTTAAAGTAAGGTCAAAGGACCAGCTTTCAAGATGTGGGAAAATCAGTGCAGGAGTACCTCAAGGTAGTGTGCTAGGGCCGCTATTATATATAATCTATACAGCGGATATGCCGACAAGCCCACATACATATACATCAACCTTTGCAGACGACACTGCAATTATAAGAGTCAGTAATGATCCAAAAGATGTATCTGAAAAGCTGCAGTCCCATATTCATAAGCTAGAATACTGGCTAAAACAGTGGAGAATAAAGGTAAATCCATCAAAATGTGCTCATGTAACGTTTTCCCTTAGAAGGCAAAATTGTCCACCAATCACAATAACTAATACCACGGTTCCAGCGGAAACGCACGTCAAATATTTAGGTATCCACCTAGATCGGCGCCTAACTTGGACCCGTCACATTGAGGCAAAAATAACGTCCATAAAGCTTCGAACAAATCAACTGCATTGGCTAATAAGTCCTAACTCAACTTTGGCTTTGGAATATAAAGTCCTATTATACAAATCCGTTATAAAGCCAATATGGTCATATGGTTTTCAGCTGTGGGGTACTGCCTGTGCATCAAACATCCAGAAGTTACAGAGAAGACAGTCTAGGATTTTACGACATATCGTATGCGCCCCTTGGTACATAAGAAATGAAAACATACATAGGGATCTCAAAGTTCCCACTATCCACGAAGAAGTCCAAATACGTGAACAAACTAGTCGCACATCACAACACTCTAGCACGCAATTTATTGCAATTTGATGGCCACCAGAGACTAAAAAGAACTGACACATTGAGCCTGGTGAGGCGGCTCTCTCTACACAATAGAAGATAGATTTTTAAAATTTGAATACAAAAAATTAGTTATTACGTTGGTACTAACTAGTAAATAATAATTTAGAAATAAGATTTGAATACTTATTGTGAATTTCTTTTAATAGAAAGATTCAATAAAATAAAATGCAGTAAAAAAAAAAACTTTAATCTGTATTGATTCTGATTAAAAAATCGAAATATATAGTTGCAAATAAAGTGACTTCTACTAGAAATAAATTAAAACTTGGCACGCCTCAGCGAATGGATGATGCCTTCTTGCACCCCCCTCGACACGCTACTGTTGGAGTCTCCGTTTAGAAAATTGCCCTTATCAATCTATATTTGAGAATATTTGTTTATGAATTTCAATTAATATTCGCTTTAAATACCCGCATTTATTTTAGTGAACGCGAATACTAAAAATACGCGAATAATCAGCGAATGCGAACGTTCTCTACTTCCCTAATTATTATCCTATAGTAATACGAAACTGACTAAAAGATACAACTGCTTTTAGTTGTACATAAAATGAACCATTTTGAAATTAAATTGTTATTACATCGTGGTTGAGTACAGACGTACGTCATAATTGGTGCGTAATACATATTTTTAATAGTGACTTCTTTTTCATCCAGAATAATAACAAGTGTACGGTAATTAAACCGGCTTAAAAACTGTCAGTAATAACACTGGAAAACAGCATGTCTGTTGCATGACTTTTTTTACATGAATCTGAATAGCTTTTATATATAGTTTTTAAATATATGCCGTTTTCATGTAGCAGCTCTAGTTTTGGAGTTATGAAGTGACAGGATTTTTCATTGAAAATGCACATAGTTTAAGTTAAAAAAATTTATTAAATATATTTATTTTGAATAAAATTTCCTTTTTTGGATTTTCTAGAGTGAGATGTTATATGAGTACTATTTTGAATGCTCGAACAATAATCAGCCATCATATGTTCATTCCAGTGCCGCTTATACGTCTCCTCCATAGTGGAATATTCTGGTGAAAGCGCTCTCCTTGTTCCTTGCTTAGATTTTCGCCGAGATTTTCAGGAAAATAGTCTAGATAGCTTAATACTCATGTTGCATTCAAGCTGCTGAAAGTGTATCAGCAACTATTCAACATGCTGAATGTAGCCGTCACATTTCCTTTTGCCCGCAAAACACCTCACTACCCAAACAAACCCTTCCCATGCACATTTCTCGACAGCTGTCGTATGGTTCAAGAAAATTTTATCATCTATCAACTTCCTGATTTGTGGGCCATCGAAAATACTACCTTTGATTTTCTCACTACTCAATTTTGGAAACAATTTTACAATGTATTTGAAGCATTCGCCATCTTTGTTAAGAGCTTTTACGAATTGTTTTATCAACCCCAGTTTTATATGCAAAGGAGGCAATATAATTCGGTCTCTGGATACTAGTGGAATATTAATTACATTTTGCTTACCGGGAATCAAAGCCTCCCTAGAAGGACAGTCTTTTTTTGTCCAGTGTTCAGCTTAACTCGGCTGTCCCATAAGCATAGGAAACAGGGATATTTTGTGTAGCCACTTTGTTGGCCCAGGAGAAAATTTGCTATTTTCAAATCAACACATACAACCCAGTTATGTTCCTTGTACATGATTTTGTCGAGAACTAAAGATATTGTAGGATATTCTTCTTTAACCTTTGTAGAATGAGCAATAGGTAAGGTTAGTTCCTTGTTTGTTACCATTATGTAAAAGTACACATCTCAAACTTCGTTTTGACGAATCAATGAACAACCGCCACTGATTTGGATTATACTCTTTTAATGCCATTGTAGAAAACACAAAATTATCTTTTTGAGTAAAGAAAGGAAGTAAATCCTTTTCCCTGTTACGGTAGTGCGATATCTTCTGGTCAACAAATTTGTTTCTTTCAATCGGGAAGCTAAAATTTCTGATGCCGTTTTAGAAAGTCCAAGGTCCCTGATCCAGTCATTTATATCAGCTTGGTTTAGTGGTCGGGGACTACCGTAGCAATCAAAATCACTGTCGCTACCACTGTCGTCGTTTTCGGTTTGTCCGCTGCACTGGTCTGAATTTTGCGAAGATGTACATGGGTGCTGTGGTTTTGATGTGTCACTAATACTCAAGGTTGGTCTTATGGCAGATTTTAAGTTTGGATATATCCACTTAGAGCAATTTTTATGGTTCATTCCTATGATTTTCATTACACAGAAATAACAGTCATCATGATGGTTGGATGGTTCACGCCGAATCCTAGGAGCTTTGTACTTAAAAGTGGATATTTTTTTGTTTGCCCACAGTCGCAAAGATTCAACACATATTTTACATACCAAACTTGGTATCCAAGGATTAGCGTTTAGAATATATATTCTCCACAAATAACACAAACACAATCAGGATTATTTAAACACGTCCTTCTGGAGGAAAACATACTGAAATTTATAAAGGAAATAATTAAGTTACACCGCTATTGATACAAACTATCGACTACGTATGTAAATTTACAGGTAGTATCTCACTAACTAGAGCTGCTATAAAAAATCTAACTGTAGATTTGAAATCAGCGCACCCAAATTAGTAAATAGTAGAAAAACTTTATACAACAAAAAAAGTGTTATTTTGTTTTTCTGTGTAATCTGTGAATGAGTGTAGCAAACATTAATGACAAAAATATAAAAGGTAGTAACAGAACTGCTTACTATTCGTTTCTTGCAATCAAAACTAAGAATGCAATGAACAATCTAAATAATAATAGAAAAGATTATAGTGCCTTTCTAACTGCTAGTCCAATTGACTGAATGCGCTCATTATCCGCCCATATTAAAATATCTGCACCAGAATCAACGAACTTATGAAATAAGGTTTAGCAAATAAACATTACTGGTGCTTGATCAAATATGGTACAACAAAGAAAAAATCGGAACTGTATCCAAACCTGTGTAAACAGGTATGGACAGATACACAAGCATAACCAACAGGAAGGCCACTCCTACGTCTTCGCAACAAGAGCGCCCCGCCAAACAGTAAATAAAAATAGATTCTCTGCGCTTGCTACCCCAGATGATGAAGATGCCGAACCTGCTGTAAGGGAACAAAATTCCTCACCAATTTGATTGCGGGAACAATTATCAAATGCCATTGTAAATATGCTGTTCCAAATCGTAGGTAAGAAAAATGTCTATGTCGCTTCTATAAGAAGAGGTCAAATACAAGAAACAGAGATCAAAGCTCACATGGACATGAATTATCGACGCATCGCTAGTCAACTAAAAAGTGCTAAAAGTTTGCAAATTAATAGTGCTTTGTTTCATAAAGGGCTACTTTATACTATACATGTGTTGTAGTAAAATTGTGAGTGAATTGTGTACTTTAATAAATAAACATAAGCCCCAGTTTCACCGTTTCATTTAAGCCATAGTATTAATTTAAATTATTTGGGGAAGGAGGTTGAAGTTTTCCCGATAGCTAAGAATATTTTAAATAATACATCATTACACATTAAAACAAATGCTTTCTTAAAGTGAATTTATATTCCATTAAAAAAACTTGTATTACTCAACTTAAAGTCATAATAAAACTTTTTAGGATCAATGTAATCATGAAAAAAGAATAACATGCTTATTTGGTTTTTCCGTTTTTGTTAACTTATTATGTTTTCAAAAAAGTTCTGTATGTTGTGTCGATTTAAGCTCACATTTCATGTATTCAAAAAAACAAAGTACAAATAAAAAAACCTAATCTTCTCTTCATTACGCTATAGGAATGCGCTGAAGTGATAAGCTAAGTAGTTTTTATTTATTTTATAGCTGAATAGATTTTCTATAAAATGCTTATAAAGTTTAATATTAAAAGTTGCGGTATTATAATTTTTAATTGGTTTAAAAATTGCACGTTTTCTAATTGAAGCCTAGAAAAGCTAATATGTTTATTTATTAAAACAAAAAAAAATATAATCTTCTGGTTTTTCCTGTTTTTTTTTTTTTTAATAATGTGGTCTATTGATTTAAACAAAATTATTTACAAAATTCTAACACGGACTAGAAAAAGAAATCAATTAAAGAATTTTCAAATTTTGATATTTTGACCCAAAATTTCATTAGCTTCCAAAAGTTAGTAAACAACCTACGCTTAAAAAAAATATTTTTTTTATACTTATATTTCATTTTATTGAATCTTTCCACTAAAGAAATTCACAATAAGTGTTCAAATCTTACTTCTAAATTATTATTTACTAGTTATTACCAATAACTAATTTTTTGTATTCAAATCTTAAAAATCTATCTTCTATTGTGTAGAGAGAGCCGCCTCGCCAGGCTCAATGTGTCAGTTCTTTTTAGTCTCTGGTGGCCGTCAAATTGCAATAAATTCCGTGCTAGAGTGTTGGGATGTGCGACTAGTTTGTTTACGTATTTGGACGTGTACGTTTTAACTTCTTCGTGGATAGTGGGAACTTTGAGATCCCATTGTATATTTTCATTTCTTATGTACCAGGGGCGCATACGTTAACACGTAAAATCCTAGACTGTCTTCTCTGTAACTTCAGGATATTTGATGCACAGGCAGTAACCCACTGCTGAATACCATATGACCATATTGGCTTTATAACGGATTTGTATAAAAGGACTTTATATTCCAAAGCGAAAGTTCAGTTAGGACTTATTAGCCAATGCAGTTGATTTGTTCGAAGCTTTATGGACGTTATTTTTGCCTCAATGTGCCGGGACCAAGTTAGGCGCCGATCTAGGTGGATACCTAAATATTTAACGTGCGTTTCCGCTGGAACCGTGGTATTAGTTATTGTGATTGGTGGACAATTTTGCTTTCTAAGGGAAAACGTTACATGAGCACATTTTGATGGATTTACCTTTATTCTCCACTGTTTTAGCCAGTCTTCTAGCTTATGAATATGGGACTGCAGTTTTTCAGATGCATCCTTTGGATCATTACTGACACTTATAATTGCAGTGTCGTCTGCAAAAGTTGATGTATATGTATGTGGACTTGTCGGCATATCCGCTGTATAGATAATATATAATAGAGGCCCTAGCACACTACCTTGAGGTACTCCTGCACTGATTTTCCCATTTCTTGAAAGCTGATCCTTTGAACTTTAAAAGTTCTATCTGACAAATAGCTTTTTATAAGCTTGTGGTTATTTTGAGGCAGAACCCGAGTCATTTTAGTAATTAGCCCATCATGGCAGACTTTATCAAATGCTTGGGAAATGTCTATAAATAAAGCTGAACAGTATTGCTTTCTTTCAAAAGCCGATCTAATAATGGTAACGATTCTATGGACCTGTTCAATCGTACTATGCCTTGCTCGAAAACCAACTGATGATCTGGGATAACGTTTTGTTCATTTAGAAAAGGAGTTACACTCGAGACGAATAATTTTTCAAATATCTTTGACAAAACTGACAGTAGGCTAATAGGCAAGTAGGATGTAATCTAGCTTGAGTCCTTTCCAGGTTTCGGGATCATAATAATTTCAGACATCTTCCAAGAGCATGGGAAGAAGCCGATGCGCAACATAGCATTAAATATGTTTAGTAAAATTCTTACAGCTGAATTAGGTAAGTTTTTTTATCATTGATCCTGTTATACGATCAGATCCAGGTGATTTCTTCATATCCGTATTTTTAATTGTCGATTTTAAAGAAGACAATCGAAATTTCCTAGGATCATTCACGATGTCACTAATAAATGAAATAGTGGAATTACTTATATCATGTGGTGCGAAAACCTTCTCTAGGTGATTTGCGAACGCATTTGCCTTTTCACTTGAGTTTTTATCCCAAGTACGGTCTTCAAGTCTTAGTGGGGAGTCGTAAGCGATAGGACATTTAAGTGCTTTACAGCTTATAATCCGTGTTTTTCATTGGATCGAAGTTTTTTAAAAATTTGTCGATAGCGAATTCGTGTTTCTGTCTCATTTTACTGCATAAGTTTTTTGGCATAAGTTCATTTACATTTTTATGTGTGGAGAACGACTATTTTGCCATTGTCTTCTTAGTCTTCTTTTCTCAATGACGAGCATCTGAATATCTGCTGTTGCCTGGTACGATATTATTTTAGCTGATGGCTTTGTTGGCGTTGCAGCTATGGCTGCGGCAGTTACGACGTCTGTAAAATGATCAACAGCTGCTTGAATATCAGCTGGATTTCTCAGTGGGATGTTCAAAGATAAATGAGAGCTCATATACATTTTATATTTTAACCAATTCGTGTTTCAGTTCGGGTAGAAACTAAGGGTTTTACATGCAGTGACAAAACTGTCGAGTAAAATAACTATTGTAGGTGAATGAACAGAATATAGAACATAGGATGAACTAACTAACAGTTGGTCGCGTTTGATGTTGTTTACTACAGCAAAATCAATAAGGTCTGGCAACTTATAAAAGTCTGTAGGCCAATAGGTGGGTTTACCGGCAGATACGACGTCCAGCTTGTTTATTTGAACTGTAAAATTCAACTGCCCATCTCTAGAACTAAGGAGTCTGGATCCCCAATATGTATGCTTTGCAGCGGTAATAAATTTTTGTCCTAGCGTAGAAAAGAACCTCGAAAATTCATGGTGTTCAATTTTATTCCTAGGCGGGCAATACACTGATGAGAATTTTAAAATCTGTAAGATTTATGATCGTGACTTGCAAAAAAGCTTCCCTGAATTCAGGCAATGGAAAATGCCTTTTTCGGACTATAATGTTGGTGAGGGGTGTCTGAGCACCCTATTTTAAGACGTGGGCATATGAATGTTTATGCGCATTAGAACTTTTGGCATTCGCATTAGGTAAATCGTTTCTCAATGTTTGGGCATATGAAAAGTTTGGCTTAGTGTGGCTGTGTAGCTTGTCTACTAGCAATAGAACCAGCATGAAGCCGAGGATATTGGGAAGCTTTATATTGCTCATATTCAGGTTTACGTACGACTTTCGCATTATTTTTTACATATTGAAATACTTTGCAGCCCCTGTAATTTGCTGTATGGTTTTCACTACAGTTGCTGCATTTTTCGACCTTGGGGTTCTGTTTTGGAAGAAGTGCACTCCAAAGCCCGGTGCGCATCACCGCAAACAACGCATACAGATGGTAGCTTGCAGTAGGTTTTCGTGTGTCCGAATTCCTGGCAGTTAGTACACTGACGGGGACCGTTACGTTTTAGAGGCTCTTCCACCGGTATTCTTCTGTTTAAAAGGTAGCGCAAATTATAAATAGGATGAACCGAGTTTTTTGATTTAAGCTGAGATGCGTTAAATACGATTTCAACACGATGCATAGGTTGGAAAACTTTATTCTTATTTAAAATATTGTACACTGATCTTACGGCATAACCTTCCACCTCTATGGCACTTTTTATTTCCCTTTGCGATGACAATCAAACCCTTAGCACTTTTGAGTTGATACGTATAATAGCTCTTATTATCTGCATCGAGGCGGCTTGCGATTAGCCAACAAAAAATATAATAGTGAAAACAATAATTAGAAAAAAACTTACATTATTTAATTGCGTGTAAGCATGAGTGTGTAAAAATGTTGTAATCGTCATAGCGCGCCACATTGAGTCATACAGCCATGTGCACTTCTTTAATATTCTTTAAAAAAGACATAATAGTTTTTAAGATAAAAGTTATAAAAATCAAGTAACTTATGAATTTTATGATACTTTAAAAATGGTGGGCAAGATTTAAAACTTCTATGACTAAGCCAAATAAAACACATCTTGGCTGGTAAATGTCTATTCAACAACTGTAACTATTTATAATAATTTCTTGTTTAATTGTAATATTCTCTTCTTTTTAGCACAACAGTTATATTACATATTTATTTTTTTTATTTTTTTACCGCAATAAGGTAAGATACATAATTCTACTAAATGTTGAAATAAATTCTTACAACAATAGTAATTCAAATTTGTTTGTAAGTTAATTAAGGTTAGTAATTATGTTATAGATAGTAAGCAAATTCTTTTAATAAATAAAATGTAGATAAACAAATACAAATAACAAATTTGTTGTTATTTGATATTATGAATAGTAGCAAATGAATTGAAAAAACAGGACACTTGACAGGACCAAGAGCCCTTTTCTTATCCGTGGTCTAAACCAACTGACAAAGTGCGAATATTATGGGAATACCAAATATAGAAACAATGTTGAAATTTCTTTTAGTAGAATGATTCAACAAATTAAAATTTTTGTCCCATCCTTATATGAGAACAAAGCACTGTGCGTCGCCACAAAAAAGCATATTGCCCTGACGGGAACGATTACGTTTTAACGGGTCTTCCATAGTTATTCTTCTGTTCAGGAGATAGTGCAAGTTGTGTATGGGATGAACATATATTCGATTTAAGTTAAGTTGCATGAAATACAATCTCAATACGATGCGTAAGTTGGGGAACGATATTTTTATTCAGAATAGTGTGCACTCACCTAACTACATAACCTTCCGCTTCTATGACACTTGTTATTTGCTCGGTGGGAACAGGACTGTCAACTTTTTTTTTAATTGATTAAAAAGATATAATTATTAAGCAGCTCTTATGTTCTGCGTAAAGTCGGCTTTGTGATGAGCCGATAACTTTTTTCCGTTTGGGTTTTGATATTCGTCCTGAGTTTGCCCTCTTCGTATAGAAGCGACATAAAAGTTTTCCTCACCTATAAGCTAGGGACATGTTAACAATTTCATTAGACGTTTGCTCGCGCAAGTTAATCGGGGGAGGTTTTTGTGCCCTTACAGCGGGTTCAGCTTCATCATCCGCGGTACATTGCAGCTACTTGAGATCAATTGTAGTATATCGCTGTATGCTTTTGCTACGAAGATTTATGGCTGGCCTTCCTATTTGAACTTAAATTTGTACGGTTTTGGACATTGTACCTATTTCCTTGTTCTGTTGCACAATTTTTGGAGAAGTACCTGCATTTTTTTTCGTTTAACTTAATTTTTTGATTCGTTCGTTGCTCTGTGGATATATATTTATACTTGCGGGCAATGAGTGACTTCGATCACTCATATTTTCACTATCATATTTTATTTTAATTGTTCATTGCGTTATTGGTTTCTGTTGCAGTAAAAGAGTAATGAGGGTTTTCGTTATTCTCTTTTGCTGCTATACGTCTTTTATATTTAAACCAATTCCAGCTTTTATTTGGATATGATAAGGGTGCAGTGATAAAACAGTTGTGTAAAGTAATGACTTTAAATAGATCATAGACTGATAATTGATCACGTTTGATATTTTTTACATCAGCTAAATTAATAAGGACTTGCAAGTTAATAAAGTATGGTGGCCAATTAGTGGGTTTATCTATCTTATTGACTTCAATTGTATTATAAAACTGTCTTTCTCTGGAGCTGAGAAGATTGCAATGTATCAAAGAACATGGTAAATTAACATAAATTTTAAAATCAGTAAGATTTATAGACGTGGCTGGTAAAAACTCGTCGCTGAATTGCGTTACGTTTTTGCGTACTATAATGTCAGTGCCGCCATCACATACCATTCTTCTCAGAAGTTTAGTGTCTTGCGCGAAGTATTGTATTATATTGTTATATGCAGGTTTACGTACTAATTTTGCTTATTTTAGCTCTTTTTTGCTTCTTTTGTTTTAATTTAAAAAGTATTCTTTCCTTTTTTCTATTTTTTCTTTTTCCGCCGGCGCTAAAACGGCCGTGTTTATCCATTATCAATGTATTTTGTTCAAGGACCATAATAATTAGGCTTTACTCATAAAAATCAAATTGTTATTGTTATCTCTTTATTTGTATATTTTTTCTAGAAATAATTACTTTCTGATTTTAATTTTTTTTTGCCGAAATAATTACTACTTTATTAATTTAATGTAGCTTACCTTTTCCAAGCTTTAAGTTTTCAGAAAATGCCATTTATTTCAGCCCAAAGATATAAATACGAATTTAATAATTATTTCTAAAAAAAAAACAAAAATAATAATTACTTCTGCCCAAAAAAAAATAAAAAATTAAAACAGAGAATAAAACTTACTCAAAAGTGTTCGGCCATGGCTGCCGAAAGTACCGTTTCGTCTTCTTTCTCAGCTACTTGCTCGAAATAAATAACTATATCATTTTCATTTTTTTTAAGTGCGATATGGTAGACACGCAATGTAATGAGAATATTGTACTTTAGAGTTAATTGACAATCAAAAAGATTTTCATTAGATTTCTCTCAGCAAAAATCCAACTTAATCAAAACACTTGTACAATAGTGTGAAACGCCGTTATGTACTGCTATATTTGATCAAAATGACTAAGCATACTTTGTATGGGAAATCTATTTATATATTTGGCTCGACATCTCGAAGTACTATATATCGGTGTTATGCAATAATAAATATTTCAGAATTTCAGGTCGGTATATTCCTTTTTTATTTTTTGTTTTATTGATTGTTATTGAAACATTTTTAAGCAAAACTTTTTTTTATCGATTTTGTGATCAATTCTTTTTGTTAACTGGCGTTTTTCATAAAATATTTATTTTTGGAAAATTTTTAGTGAAAATGAAAAATTTTGGGTAATTTGAAAACTAGTTTTGAAATTTCTTCAATTTTGGTTTTTGTGGTATTTTTGGAATCATCTTGTTTTATTCCAGTTTTCGATTTTGCGGTGATCTTCTTTTTTGATGCAATTTAATTTTTTGAAACTTTGCTTATTTGGAAATGTTTGCTATTATGGTCATTTAAACACTTTAAGACTAAAGATTGCTTTTGTAAAGATAAGGAAATGAAATTATTTTATTCTAGTTTTTAGATTTATTTATATTTTTGAATTTCGTTTTAAATAAAATAAAAGTGTTAGGACTTTAGTTTGGATTTGTAGTGGTTTTTTCCAGTTTTGGTGCATTTCCTGGTGAAATTTATTTATTTGATGTTTTTAGACCAATTTAGATTTTCGTAAAATTTAGTTTTTTTATAAGTTTGTTTCGGTATTTTGGAAAAGTTTAAATTTTTGTGTTGAAATTTTAATACTTTATTTTTTGGGTTTTTTATTAAATATTCATTTTAAGCATTTATATATTTGTTTAAATTTAATAGTGTTTTTGCGAATTTGTGGTGAATTTAAAATTTTGTCACAATTTCGTATTTTTGCCATTTTTTGTGCAGTTTTTTTTTTTAATTTAATTTTTTTTTTTGGAAAATTAAGATACTTATGTAATTTAAAAATGTAGAACTATTTTTTAGTTTTGTGGCCAATTTCCGGATTTTGGTATATATGTACCTAAATTATAGTAATTATTTTGTTCAGTTTTGAGAATAAGTTTAATTTTACAATTTTTAAATATTTTGGTGAGTTTTTAATTCCTTGGGAATTTTTTTTGTTGAGAATTCACCACGTATGGCGAACTTTTGACTTTTATATGTTTGTTAATTTGTCGAAACTTAAATTTTTTATTTTTTCGTTCATCTTCGGTTTTCTAAAATTTTCATTTTTTGGTGAATGTAAATTCCGAAATTATGGTAAAATTTATTGTTTTTCATTTTTGACATTAACTACGATTTTTTGATGAATATTTTTATATTAGATATTTTGATTAATTTTAAATTTTTTGGAACTCCCTGACTTGTGCATTCTCTTTTTATATGTTCGCTAAATTTAGATTTTGGGTATATTTTTCATAAAATATATTTTTTTTATTAATTATTAATTTTAAATAATTAATTATTTTAATTTTTATACATGAGTTCGTTTTTCTTTCTATTCAGAAATATGGACAACCTTGAAAACAGTAAAGTAAAAATTTTTCGGCTTTTCAACCAAAATGCAAAATTGTTGTGAAATTTACAATTTTGTGGTGGGTATTAAAAATTTGGTGCAATTTGATTATTTGGCTTTTGTTCGTAAAATTTCGGTTTTCCATTGAGTTTGGATTTGTTGGAAAAAAATGTTTTTTCTAATTTTTCGATTTAGTGTTGAGTTTTCGAATTTATGGTAAATTGACAATTTTGGCAAATTTTTAAATTTAGATTGTTTGGGAAATTGTAATATTTTTGCAATTTAAAATTTTTGCACTAAAGTTTAGTTTTGTGGCGAATTTTCTAATTTTGGTGAATACCCAAATTATTGTACAATTTAATTTTATTTGCTTTTTGGCGAAAATACAAATTTGTGGTGGAATTCAAAATTTCGTAAAATTTGGTTTTTTTGTAAACTTTAGTTTGTTGAAGGAATTCGAGTGTTAATGTTAGTTTTTGAAATGTTGAGATTTTTGTAAAAATTTTTTAATTCTGTCCAACATTTTGATCCGCAGTTGCATGATGATAATTTCTCTATTATGGAATATGTCCAAAATCTCGGGAATTTGGGGACCTATATGACTGATTTTAATTAACGAAAATTCACCAAGCTCACTGATCAAGTCGGCCAAGCTATAAGACCCCAGGTTATCTAGTGCTGTCAGAAAATTGAACATCGTTAATAAATCTTCGCTACCTATGAGCATTCAGAATATATATACTTTATTAGGTCGGACATGAATATTATAGAAATTACAAACGGAATGACAAACTTATATATACCCTTTGAATTTTTGTATTTTTTTAACTCTAATAATTATTTTATTGAATAGTATCTTTTATAGTAAAATTTACAATAAGTGTTCAAATCGTTTCTCTAAAATATTATATATTAATTATTACCAATGTAATAACTAATTTACTGTATTCAAATTCTAATAAACTATTGGGTTAAGGAGAGCCGTCTCGCCGGCGCAATATCTCTGTTTTTTCAGTCTCTGCTTACCATGAAATTGCATTAAATTACGCGCTTGGGTGTTGGGATGAACCACTAGTTTGTTTCTTCTTCGATAGTAGGAACTTCTAGATCTCTATGGATATTTTCATTTCTTATATACCAAGGTGCGCACACGATAAGACGTAAAATCCTAGACTGTCTTCGTTTTAGCTTCTGGATGTTTGATGGATAAGCAGTACCGCGGAATGCCATATTTCCATACAGGAAGTACTCGAGTTATTTTCGTGAGTAGCCCATCATGCCACACTTTATCAACCGCCTGGGAAATGTCAATAAGTAAAGCTGAACAATATTTCTAATTTTAAAATTCTGATCTAATAACGGTGACAATTCTATGCACTCGCGCAATAGTACTATGCCTCGCACGAAAACTAAACTGATGGTCCGGAATAATATTTTGTTCATTAAAATAAGGAGTTAGACCAGAGTTATACCAGAGACGAATAGTTTTACCTTATCAATAGAGGCTTTGGCCCAGGTGCGAATTTCTAGTGTTAGTGAAGATTCATAGGGAATTGGGTGTTTTAAAAGCCTTAAAGCTTTCCAGAGGATATAATCCGTATTATTTGTTGGGTGCAAATTTTTAAATACCTCTCCGCACTCACATATCTGCATCAGTTTATTGCGTAAGATTCTCTTTCATAATTTTATTTGAACTATGTCTGGAGAACGACTCCTTTGCCACAACCTTCTAAGCCTTCTCTTCTCCCTGACAAGAAGCTCAATATCAGCTGACAACCGGTACAAATTTCTTTCAAGTGTTGGGTTTGCTGGCCTTACACAATTGGTTGCTTCAGACACGGTGGTTGTAAAATAATCCACAGCTTCTTTAATATCAATCAGGTTACTCCGAGGAATGTTCTGACATAAGTGAGAGTTAACATACATTTTATATTTTATCCAAATTGTGTTTTTATTTGGGTAAGAGGAAAAACTTTCGTTTAAACTAGTAACTGTGGGTGAACTGACTTAAAGTTGGTTGCGTCTGATGTTTTATACAATAGAAAAATCGATAAGGTCTGCCAGGTTATTAAAGTCTGTTGGCCAGTAGGTGGGCTTACGTTCAAATATCATGCTTATTAGCTAGAACTGTGTTATACAGCTGTCTACCTGTAGGACTAAAGAGTCTGGGTCCCCAATGGGTGTGCTTTAGATTGTAGTCTTGTAAAAAGTCTTCTCTGAATTCTGGCATTGGCCTTATATTTTAGTGCACTCTAACGGCAGTTCCATCACATGCTTTTCCACTGGGACTCTTCGTGTCGTATACAAAAATTCATTAACTCTAAAGCAGTATTTTAGAGCGAAGTGCGTTTCAGAGACTAAAAGTACGAGTATGTCTATTTCCTGTGTTAGAAGAAAATGTTTTATTGTGTATTTATGTTGGGAGATACCGTTAGTATTCCAAAAGCATATTTGAACGGGTTCCAAAATTTGCAGCAGCATGTTTTGGGTTCGCATCATTTCCTGAAACATACCCCGTACAGTTGTCATCAAATTGTCCATTGTTTGTATAAGAATTTTGATCGAGCTCGAATTATTAGTAGTAGGTATCCTTTCACCCTCTTTTAAGACGTTGGCATATGAATATATTTGCGAATTAGAACTTCTCGCTCCACGAGGAGCATTAGCTAATTCTGCATATTTTTTCAGAGTTTCGGCTTAGGAATAGTTTGGTTTAGTATGTGGCTGCATACTAGTAATAGAGCCAGCATAAATGGAGGGAAATTGGGAAGCTTTATATTGTTTAAATTTGGGTTTCTGTTATATTTTTGAATTTTTTACATGTTGGCAGACTTTACAGCACCTCTAATTTGCAATGGTAAAGCCCGCATGTCGGACGTTTTGTACGGATTGGTAGATGTAAGTGATGACTGTTTTATTGCTTTGTATTGCATCAGAATTTGTAATTGCGGATACCAGGTAGATGTTATAGGCATAATTTGTTTTTTCCACGTAGCCATCTGTAATATCGGCCTGGTAGCAGGCGGGTGTTTTTGTATAAATTAGACGATTGTGATTACTATTTATTGCGTCAAAATTTGTGGTGCGGACGGCATGTGTACGTTGTTTTTAATTGTTTATAGTGTTTTTTGTTGGGATTGAAAGAAGTCAGTGATTATTGGATTATGAATTTGTTTATTATTTTTGTAATGTGTTTTTATTGTTTTTTGTGTAGCTTGTTCGTTATTTTTGTTGTGTGTTTTGTAAATTAATTTTAGAGGCTCGAATATAACGTCTGAATCGGAGTTTGTTCGTTTATGATGTATATTTTTAGGATGTTTAATCGTCGTCCTTGGTGCTGTGTGTGTAGTAGTTGTACCGTTTTTCTAATATGCGCTGGTTTACATTTGTTGTTGAACATGTAGTTAGCGAGACGAGATTACGCATCTTCTTGTTATAGTCTCTTATATGTTCACGAAATCTTTTGTATTTTGCGTCTTGTTTATCCTATGTAGCTGTAATGACAAATGCACGATAGTTTGTAAACCCCCTGTTTACCTAGCTGATCGTCTTTGTGTGTGTTGGTTTGTAATATTTGTCCTAGGTTGTTTCTTGTTTTGAATGCTATATTTATGTTGTATTTCTTGAGAAAGTTGGCTATTTTGTGTATTGATTTTCCGGTATAAGTTAAAGTTGTCCATGTTTTTCTTTCAGTGTCTTTCTTGTAACCGTTGTTTGCTGCTATGGTATATATCGTATTTATTACCTCGTTGTAGGCTTCTTTCGTTCTAGTCTAGTTATTAGTTGTCTGATCCCCGTGTGCTTGTTTTGCTGTGGGGGATTGAAAGTATTATGTATTATTGTTTCTGTGGCCGTAGGCTTCCTGTATATTTCGTATTCGAGTTTGTTGGTATTTCTGTTTACCTTTATTGTCAGATCCAGATAATTTATTTTGTTATCTTCTTTTGCTTCCATTGCGAATTTGATGTTTTTGTGTTGTTTGTTGAGGTATTCTAGTAATTCCATTTCGTTATCTCCCGTGATTGCACATATTATGTCATCTACGTATCGTGCGTAGAATATTACACCGATACGAATCATTTGTTCCATGTATTGTCTTTCCAGATGTTGCATAAATACTTCCATGAGTATTGCTGAGATTGGGTTTCCCATTCGTAGTCCGTTTGTTTGTCTATAGCGGCGTTGTTGAATTGGAATTAGTTCTGTTGTAGTGTAGTTTTTATGGTATTTGTGAGGTGTAAAGCAAGGTCTTTGCCTTTCGTGTTTCTCAGAACTGTGGCATGCACTATGTTTGTAGTTTCTGCTACGGGTATCGATGGATGTAGATCTTTAATATCGAAATGTATATCATATACATTTCGTATTTTCTGTAATCTCTACGGCGCTCAATTAGTGCTGTCGCGTTGGTTATTGTTTACGTGTTTGGTAGTTCTAAAGTATTCGTTAACACTTCTTTTAAATATTTGGAGAGTTTGTAGCTGGCACTGATTTGTAGCTTACTATTGGTCTCATTGGAATGTCTGGTTTATGTATTTTTGGCAGTGCGATCATTGGTAGGACTGACGGGTTCATATTTGTCAGTATATGTGCCATATTTGGTTTCACTATCTTGATCGCTTTCTTTATATTACTTTTTTTTACCTTGGAGTCTGTTTTCGAAAAAGTGCATTCCATAATTCGGTGGGCGTCGCCGCAAACAACGCATACTGGTGGTAACTTAGAGTATGGCTAAATTCCTGGCAGTTGGTGCACTGACGAGGACCATTACATTTCAGTGGCTCTTCCACAGTTATTCTTTTGTTGGACAGGCAGCGTAAATTGTAAATAGGATGAACGGAGTTTTTTTGTTAAGATTTGAATACCGTAAATTACTTATTACATTGGTAATAATTAATAAAAAATTACGGTTGAATACTTATTGTAAGTTTCTTTTAGAAATATATTCTCTCCCAACAAAAATTAATAGTTTCTATCAGATAATATAGAAAGTGTCATATAATCTTCAAAATTTGATATTTCTTCTAATGTGCCACTAGGTCATTTAATTTCTGATCTCTGATTTGAGAAGGTAATATCTAAGATATTTTATTTCCCCGTTTCGATTTACTCAACTAACAAAAATGCGATTAATTGCGCACAATGATGAATTAAACAGAATATTTTCTTTGACTGCTTTTGGTAGCTGGACCTCCTGTTACAAGTTAATGAGGCTGTGCCTACAGAAATCACCAGAAATTGAAAGTTGTCAAACTATTGTGGTTTGTTCGATGTATTAGTGAACACGTACGTGAACATGTTAAAAATTTTTCATTTTAGTATACTATGGTCCGTCAAACTATAGCGAAGATAACGGGTAGCAAACAATTTTCAATCGAATTTATTGAAAATTTATAAGAAGTAAAAAGTAGTCAAATGTCAAGTTGCTTCTTCTTTAATTTTCTTATTTTTTTTTGATACGTACATACATAAAATCAAAAGAGTAATTGCTATTTATTATTTACACTATACTGGCAGCGAGTAGCGCCGTCGGTTCGAGGTTCCGCGGTACGGCCAAAGCTGTGATGGAGAATTATCTTCTAACTCAGAACCCTCTCAAGCTATCGTGAGCACAACTCCCAACAGAAACCGACTCACGAAGTGTAACTTCGGTAACTGGCGAAATAGCTGAACACCGGCGAAGTTTATCTTCTTAGGAGAGAAATCGATGCACAAAATATTGTTTCGATTGCTGGCGAGATAGCAGAACCGATAGAAGTCTAACCTCTGGTTGGAATGAGCACCCTATCTCTGGAGTGCAATACTCGAAAGATAAACCAGCACATGAAGAGGCCTTCGGCAGCGAGATAAGAAAACTAAGTAGAGGTCTAACAACTGGTCGGAATTACCCCCCTCTCTCTCTCTCTACTGAGTACAATACTAGGTATATAAACTAGCGTACGAAGTCTATCCTCGGGAACGAGATAGGAGAACCATGTAGAAGTCTGACCTCTGGTCGGGACATCTACTGTCCCTGACGTATATCCCTTGAGATAGAAATCTACTCACGACGTCTAACTCTGAAGTCTAACCGCTGTATGGAACTGTCACTCTCTTTGGAGTAATACGCTATTTGCTTAGTCTTAGACCGTTTCCTTTACTGTTGGAGATATAGATATGCCGTTAGGAGTCTAACCTCAGCTAGTCTCACACCTGTGGTTTTGAACCTTGCTTGTAAAATATGCACTTGGGGAGATCTAGTTTCCGCAGCAATTGTTTGTCTTGCCGGTTTGGCTTTCTCATCATTTGCTTGCTTGTGCCGTGCTTTTTGTTATTCTCTCCATATGGTTAGATATTATTGTGGTGAGTTGTCTCAGTTGATTATTCGATCTAGAACTCACTTTTAATTAGCTTATAATTAGAATAAAACAAAAGCAACGTCTAATTTTATGTTGACTTTTGTCGTCACACTCCCTTCTCCTCTCCAGTCGGTTTGTGTGCTCACCCGCAGCACCTTTACTGTGCCCTTTCGAGAGATAATAATTCGAAACCACTGTCCGTCAAAAACCTTTAATAATATAATTTGTTGATGTGCTTTGCGAACATTTAAAATATTTACAATACTTCCTAGTACTTCTGCATGTTCATTTGCGGTTATTGATAATGACGATATGGCTACTACTGGTAATGATGCCGACGATAAGAAAACTGACAGTGATGATCTCCATGACTATGGTAATGACGCTGATGGTGATGATATTGGTGATGCTTCTGCTGGTGACAACGACGACGGTGACGATAATGGCGATATTGGTAGCAGTAAGGAAGTTATTACTGCGCCTGTGGTAGAAATCGTAGTTAGATATGGAGACCCGAATGTATTTCTAATCTGGTGCCAGGGCAATCATAAATTCCTGCTCTGACGGGGCTCAAAAATCGTTCATATCTTGGTGCCAGTTAGTTGTACATCATTTGACAAATGATGTCTTATTACAACATTGGCACCCATTTTAGGCTTCCAACTGATCCAACGCACGTTATTGTGTAGTTGTTGTTTTTGGGATGCCATTGCTAAATTTCTTCGATCGATCGTGTATATCTTCCTCGGTTCTTTGGCCCGCCTGTCTGAGCTAGTAATATGAGGTAGCATCTGCTGAGTAACTGGATAGCATTGCACGTTTTACATCTACGTACATATCGGGCAACATTCCTGAACATAATGTAACGGATACAGGAAATGAATGTGTTCCTGCTTTAGAGTTAATGATTAGGTATGTGATGGTACTGCCATTATTGTGCATAAAAACTTAAGGCAGTTTGTAACGCCAGAATTCAAAGAAGATTTTCTACAGGCCACTTTTATATATTTTACAGATCTTTAAGTAACACTATCATCAGTGTATTCTCCTCCTAGACATAAAATAGAACAAAATCAGTTTACCGGATTCTTTTCTATATTAGCTCCGAAGTTTATTGCATCTCGCGATTATAATGCCAAGCAAACGTATTGGGACTATAGACTTATAAGTCTTAGCGGAACGCAACTATATAACGCGGTTGTCAGAAATAATATATCTGGTGGAAAGCGAGCATATTGGACTTCAGACCTGATATTTTTTGTCACATCAAAATCAAAATAATAATCTGACCATTCAACGACACTGTTAACCATGAGCAAAAATTATGTTATTCTAGAAAGGCAGATTACCTTTATCCAAACAAAACACAAACTAGTTGGAATATAAAATATCTCTCAGAACATTCACTGTTGATCACATCACATATGTCAATTAAGTGAACCGCGTCGATTGAGTTAACATTACCAGTGGCACATATAAACCATCAGTTGACAAAGAATCTCTTGTTGGACAAAAAAGTAAATTGGCAAATTATACGTGATCCAGTTTTAAAGGCAAAATTCAAATTGTACCAAACTATGTTACTTAGTAAACTGAGGCAGAAGCAAGATATCGAACTACCAAATTATTTAAATAATTTGGGTCCAACTTAAAACACAGATTATAGCTTATGAATATCTCTGAGACATATGAAATGTTCTTTTGCCTCCGAACCCCACAACGACTTGAAAATCGTACTTGTGTCAAAAACTCGACTGAAAAGACACCTACGCTAGTCCCTAGTTGAGACGGTCTTCATAACAAATGACGGAAATATATTTAACAGCCTACGAATTACCAGTATTACAATCAATGATTTCCGAATTATACTGTTCACATTTAAGGCCAAGCAACAAAATAGTTCCTTCCCTTCCTCTTGGAAAATGTCTAAAGATGTTATGATCCCAAAACCAGGAAAAGATGCTAGTTAAATTATGTCATATAGACCAATTAGCTTATTATCCCGGAACATCAGTTTGGATTTCACAGGCGTTTGATGAAGTGAATACTCACAAACTTTTTACCAGCTACCTCACAGACAAAAGATTTTAAATAAGATAAAAGAATACATTTTCCTCCCTCAAGGGAGTATAGATATGCCAACAAACTCAAACACAAACCTTCGCGGATGACACCGTTGATACTTACATCAACATAATGTTATTTTTTTTATTATTTAAATATCATTATTAAAAAATATTACTTAATTTCTGTTTTAAGTGCAATTACCTAAACATTTTATTTTATGACCTAATTTTGTATTAAGTTCATTAAACATTGTTGTTGACAAAGCAGAAATTATTGTTGTTAACTTTAAGTTTGCTATAAAATGAGAGTAACTACGCAACTTTGGTTTATTCTACCTACTAAGCAATTTAAATCAATTTATTGTAAAACAATTTAGTATATAAGAATGAAAAATAAATCACATATCAATCAATCGTTTTAAAGCATTTAAGGTGTTTTATTTGATTCAATTAGAGTTCTTCAGGTTCAAGTGCTTGTAAGAACAAATAAGGCAAAAATAGTTTCAGTTTAGATTTATGTGTTTGAATTGAAGTAATCTATCGCATTTACGTACAGACACTAAACTTGTAAGTATAAATAAAGGCTCGACGGCTTCTTCGGAGCATCTACAATCTCATATTATCGAGCCAGAGGATTGATTAAAAAATTGGAAAATAAAGGTTGATCCCTCGAAATACGCTCAAATAACATTCACCTCAGAAAACAAAATTGCCCACCCATAAGATTACCTGATTTCAGCGTCCCAGTAGATAATCACATGAAATATTTGGGAATTCATTTCGACCGATGCCTAATATGATCCTAACATATTGTAGTAAAAATAACAGCTATAAAACTCAAAACTGCTCAGCTGCATTGGTTTATAAGCCCGAACTTGGCATTGGTCCGCAGTACAGCTTGTGCATAATATATTCAGAAGTTACAAAGAAGACAGTCTAAATTACTACGACTAATCGTCTACGCTTCATGGTACATACGAAATGAGAATCTTTAGTCGGATTTAAATATTCCTACAGTCTAAGAAGATATTAAAAATTGGCTCATGCAAATACATATGAAATTTATCAGCCCATCCTAACTCATATGCCCGGAATTCGCTGCAGTTTGGTGGACACCAGAGACTAAGAAAAATCGATACCATGAGCTTTGCGAACACAACAATTTAGTTACTGCATTGACAGTAGTTAATAAATACAATAATTAATAATTATAACAACTCGGATTACGATTTGAGAACTTATTGCAATTTTCTTGAAGAAAGATTCAAAAGTACCGACTTGCAATTTCGCTACTCGTCGTATTTATGAACATTTGTAACGATTTGATTTTGTTTATTTTAACAATTTAATATATGCTGATACAGATATTTAGTCTAGGTGGCTTATTTGGTGGGTCTCTTCTTGTTGTTCTTCTGGTGGCGGTTCTTTTTGTAACTCCTCCCCTCTTACCAGTAACTCCTCCCCTCTTATCGCTAGCGATTATACTTGTAGGGGAAAGTCCATTTTTATTGTGAACTTTCCTTGCAGTAACACATGTTATAAATTTTTTTCTTTTTTGCATAAATTGTCGAAATATTGGATGTTTTCATTTTTATTAATTGTATATGCTTTTATTATCTTTTCTTTTATTAATTGGTATAGGGATTGTGTGGGAATTATGATCATGAGGAATATGAGGGACAATAAATTGAAAATAACATTTGTGTTATTGTAGTAAGCTTGTAACTCTAGGAGTACAAATGTTCCATTTTAAAAGATTGCTTTCTTAGATTGTTTTTAATTTCTTCCCTTCCAGTTCTTCCATATTTAAAATAATTGTAGGTATAACTTTTAGTCTGGATATGATCATTGATTCGGAAATACTCGCATTATGATATGATAGTAAGACTTTATGATAATTGATTTGATTTAAGTATTGAAAGTCTTTAATAAGTTTGGAATGTTGTTTTATGAATGTTGTAGTGAATCCTAGATTTTGATAACATTGTTACTATGTGTATGAATCAAGTTTTATGATATGTATAAGGTTGGTGTAATCTGTCATAGTTTTGGCTGTTCCTAATTTTATTTGTAACAAGCCCTGTTATTAATCTAAAATAGGCATAATAGGCATAAGAAACTTTTAAAGTCATCTCTTCTTTATTTTATATTTGTGCATTTTCCGTTTTATGTAAAGAATTTTGCTTTGTTGTGTTCTTTCACGTTGTGCTTAGAAAATCATGATGTTATTTGTTTTTCCTACTTTCTTTCCTGTAAATATAGTCATATATTTCGTAATTTAATGGGTGTTGTCTATCTGTTGTCTTAAACGCATAGAGTTTGTCCGTGGCCGGTGTCTAATATATTCCTAATAGATTCGTAGAGTAGAGTTTGAAACAGATTAATTTTGGAAAGATATTCGTGTTCATTGTTGAATGTAATTTGTAAGTTCTTTATATTATATAAAATGGGTTGAGTTATTGTACGTTTTAAGGACTTCTGTTAGAATATCTTCGTGATTCATTTCCAACTTTTTATCTTTAATTTGTTCGACTTGTTACGTTTATTACCACAATAAACGTGATTTTGAAGGGTTCGTTTAATTGTAAAAATTAAATTACACAGTCCTTAATGATTTTTACCAGTACACAACTTTATTCGGCAATTAAGACTCTATTTTCAACTATACTAAGTACTTATTTACACTGTACACTTAACACTTTTGTACGCACAGATATTCACTTAATACTGTCTCAAAGTCAACTAACTCTTCTGCGGTGGACGGCGCCTTTATATACAGATCACGGCCGCTTCTTGAAATGTCCCGAACATACGCGAAATTGCGCATTTGTTATTTCAGTTGCTGGCTTAGTAGTCTTGTATATGTGTTTGTGTGTGTGTGTATCTTTTGTTTACTTTTTGCTTGCTGTAGAAATTGTTTTTGTTGAATCGCGCTTCATGGAATTTCTGCTGCGCAATTTGTTTTTGCTTTGTGTTTGTGATATTGCGTATTTGTACATTTGTACAATAGGTCGTTTCACACACCTTTGACTATTACTTTGTAACAGACTATTAACCTCTAAGTGTCAGTTAATGTTGCGTGAAGTCCCTCCACTGGGGCATTGCTGCTTGATTGTTGGAAAGACGTAACGTGCAGATTATATTTATATTATTTTATATTTTTAGCAAAAATCTTTGAATATATTTGAATAGAATCCGGTGCCTCGCTCACAAACAATTTTGTTGGGGATGTCATGCATATCAATGAAACAATGCGTTATCCAATGTTTTGAGGAAAGAATTTCTTGAATTAAGCACGAGTTAAATTAAAAACAGAATACGAAGAAGAATGTGCGAATATAATGAATATAGAAATAGAAAATGAAGACTTGATTGTTAATAACGAATATGTATCTATCGAAATCAATAAAAAATTATTTAAAAATTGTTATTAAATCTGCAAACGTCCCGATAAACCCGAAATAGAATGGAAACTTAAAATTAACTTGAAAAATTAAACACCGTTCAGCTGCTTCCCACGCAGACTTTCATATACCGAAAAGCAGAATGTTCAGAAAATTTTAGATGAATTATTGAAAAAAGGAATTATTAGGCCAAGTATATCAGAATACACTTCCCCAATAGCTTTGGTTCGGAAAAAAATGGTGAGGTTCGGTTGTGCGTTGATTACCGTGAATTAAACAAAAATACGTGTAAAGATAATTTTCCATTACCACTTATTGACGATTTATTGGGCAGACTGGTGAATAAACGTTATTTTTCCTTGGTCGATTTGAAAAACGCGTTTCATCATGTAAAAATTAGCGATGAGTCTGTAAAATACACCTCTTTTATAACATCTATAGGGTAATATGAGTACTTGAAAATGCCTTTTGAGCTGAAAAACGTACCACCCACTTTTCAACGGTTTGTTAGCAATATATTTAATGATGAAATTAAACCGGGGAAATTGGCGATTTATTTAGACGATATAATGGTATCAACTGAAACAGTGGAAGAGCATTTAGAAATTCTTTCGCTGGTTTTTAAAAAATATGTAAGAAATTGTTTAGAACTGAGACTCGATAAATGCGACTTCATCAAGTCAGAAATAAATTATTTGGGTTACGTCATTTCTAAGGAGGGTATTTGACCGGATGCAAAAAACGTAAAATCAACAGAGAAATTCCATATTCCACAAAATAAAACGGCCGTACACAGTTTCTTGGTTTATGTTCGTACTTTAGACGATTTATAGAAATTTTTTCTATTGAAGTTCAGCCATAATACGCCCTTTTAAGAAAAAATGCTAAATTCAAATTTGACAATGGAGAGATGCAATGTTTTAAAAAATTTAAGAGTAAATTGATGGAAGCGGCCATATTAGGTATTTATGACCACAGAGATGAGATTGAGCTCCATTGTGACGCAAGTTCATTAGGCTTCGGAGCGATATTATTATAAAAAAAGAAAGATTCAATTTTTCACCCCATTTTTTATTTTTTGAAGCGGGCAGCAGAATGTGAATCGAAATACCATAGTTGCGAATTGGAAACTCTCGCAATTGTGTACACTCTTAAAATATTCAGAATCTATTTAGCAGGAATAAGATTTAAAATAGTAACTGATTGCAACTCGTTGACATTAACATTAAACAAGAAACAAATCAATCCTAGAATAGCTAGATGGGCTCTATAACTCCAAAATTACGATTATACCTTGGAGCACAGAGCGGGATCGAAAATGCGACATGTGGATGCGCTAAGCAGACTTTTAGTATTTTAGTTCTTGAAGAAAATACGTTTGAGCAAAACCTATCAATCTGTCAATATAAAGATAACGAAATAAATAGAATCCGCAATGAACTGCAATATAATGAGAGTAAATGGTACGAAATGAGAAATGGGCTAGTTTATAGGAAAAATGAAGATAATCTTCTTTTCTATGTACCGGGATCTATGGTGACTAGTATACTTCATAAGTGTCATGACGAAATGGTGCATATGGGGTGTGATAAAGTTAGGAGTACAATAATGGCAACTTACTGTTTTCCAAAAATGAAGGATAAAATAAGATATCATATAGGAAATTGTTTAAAATGTATCGCTTTTTCTGTAGAAACCGGTAATTCCCCTATTCAACCAATTAACGTAGATCATTTCGGACCGATTTCACTTCGGAAAGTCAAAAAGAAATATGTATTTTTAGTTATTAATGCATTTACAAAGGTTGTTAAGCTATACGCGGTATGTTCAACAAGCACGGGGGAAGAAATTAGATGTATGAAACAATATTTTAACTCTTACAGTCGTCCAAAAATATTAGTTTCTGATCACGGTAGCGCATTTACTTCGGCAGTTTTTGATGATTTTCTTAAGTTTAATAATATGAGGCGTGTAAAAATTGCAACAGGGTCACCCCAGGCTAACGGTCAGATAGAGCGATTGAACCGAAGTTTGGGACCATTGATAGCCAAATTGACGACAGCTGGTAAAGAATTAAGTTTAGATAAGGTGCTCCCTGACATCGAAATTGCAATGAATAATATGAAACATAAAAGCACTGGAATGACACCAAGTTAACTTTTGTTTGGAATTCACCAAGGGGGTACGGTTGTTGACTTCCTTAGAAAAAAAATTCGAAGAAATTGACAGTGGAATCGAGCGGAACTTATTGGAAGCTAGAAATGAGGCTGCGAAGAAGATTGTCGAGAATCAAGCATATAACAAACAAGATGTTAAAAGATAAAAATAGGATAAAAGATAAAAATAGTACCCCAGGATCTTGTAAAAAGATAGCACCAAAATATAACGGCCCGTATAGAGTCACCAAAGTTTTGGGGAACGATAGATATGTGATCAGAGATGTAAAAGGATTTCAGTTAACCCAGATACCTTTCGAAGGGATATGGGAAGCAGCAAATTTGAAAAAATGGTTCAAAGTAACTGAAAATGAGCCAGTTTTGGAATAAATCTGGACGATTTTTAGTCAGGATGGCCGAACTGTACGAACAAAGTTGTGTTAATAAAGCGCTAGATTAGTATAATTAAGATTTAGTATACTTTGTTAATACTATATTTTATGTCTGGCAACGCCGCTCATTCCAGAACTATACCGTATATATATTCCCTTATTTCATTTCTCATATAAATCTTTTTTGTTGGTTTGTCAAAAAATTCATAAAAAAATCAATGCACATACTACTCGTAATTTATTTTAGTGATGGATATAACGACACACAATCAAAGTGAATAGAAAACTGGTATTTAAAACACAATTTTTATCCCTAAAAGATATATGTTATGATTTCTTGTTTATCCAAATTTTAATATATTTCTTTGACCTTTTAATATAATTTTAGTTCAAAAATGTTCAAGTACTAGGCCTTTTACAAAATTCTTTTAATAAAACAATGTTATTTTAAATTCTGTATCTCGCTACACCTTAGTGCAGCATCATCAGGAAATAAATTATATTACAAAAACTTCAATTACAAATCTGATTTTATTTTTTTCTATCACGCACACTAGTTCATTTCACTATAACTCAAGAACAGCTCATCCGAGATTAGGTATATTACGAATAAAATATGTATAGTTGAAAACTTTCACCACTATAATGTAATATGTTATTGCATTAATGAAACTTTTCAGTCCATTAACGTAAATGGGCCAACGTAAGAGTTTCATTGCCATTACGAAGCGTTTTTCTTTCAGTATAGATAAGAAAGTTTTGCAGCATGCTCATTTTCTATTGTTGCACAGGTATATAGGCACTTAGTTCATGAAATAATAATAGGTAATATAAATATTTTTTAGCGTTTTGATTTATGTTATTGAAATAATATGAATACAAATATAAAATTATTTTAGTGTTAATGGTAACTTTTGTTTTCTGTATATATTGAAACATTTTTGAATTATTTTTGTGGGAATGTAAAATTATTTTTAATGCTCATGTTGTGTGTGTTTTCTGTAAATTTTATTGAAACATTTTGCATTTTTGTTTTTTATGGAAAGAATACAAAAATTTAGAAAAAGAAATTATTCTATATTATGTTTTTTTTTATATAAAACAGCTCTATCTTCCCATTGTTCTGAATTAAATTACTTTTCTAGCTTTGAAAGCCCTTCAGTTTAAATATTAAGAAGATTTATAAGCGACGTTGTATATTAAAAATGTTGCAAGTTTGTAAAACACCAATATCACAGAGAATTAATTACAAATCCAATACAGATAACATCGATAATTTAACACATAAAATAGAATAATTTAGAATAGTATGCTTATTATTCTCACAAATAAGTTTTTACAAATAAGTTTCGTTAAAATTTAAAATTTTTCTTAGTATTATTGAAATTTTATTCATACTTTATTGATAGAAAACAATGTCCTGCAAAAAGAATTTGTTTATTCTCCTTTGAAAAACAAAAAATATATGCATTAGAACGTCTTACATGCTTAATCAAAATCTGATTTCAGTTTTTTTCTATCACACACAAGTTTTTTAAATGGGCGTGGCAAATATGACCCCTTTAATAGGGCAGCTACACTAGTTCATTTCACTATAACTCAAGAACAGCTCATCCGAGATTAGGTGTATTTTTTCACAAAAATTACGTAATGCATTTATCAGCATGTAACACTTGCATTTTGTAGATTTTAGCAAAACTATTTCATGTAAAGGATTGATTTTTTATGATTCTTCGAATTGAATTTTATACTAATAATAACAAACTTTGAAACTGTTTAGCATACAAAAAAAGTTTTAAAATGCCTAAAAGTCTATTTCATACCGAATCTTTTGGTGCATCGTTTATTGAAATCGGATTAGCTTTATTTTAATTTAGTTTTTAAATCGCTTAATTCTTCAGTTGTTTAATAACGAATCTTTTTCGTTAATTTGATAATAGTTCTAATGTTTTTTTACTAATTTTACGTTAACCTTTTTTGGAGGAATTTTCTTAAAATTACATACGTTATTATAGTGAAAACAATGAAAAATTGTCATTTTATTAACCTAATATTTTACACATATAAGCGCATTACAACTACAGACTATGATAACTTGGAAACTTAAAAAACCACGAAAAATAAATTAAGAGCGAAAAAAAACTATAAAACAAACGGGATATAAATATCAATGAAATTGCATAAACTTAGATGTGTAGTATATGCAAGAGAGGGAAATAAGCAGCATTAGAAAAAACTAATTTAAAAATGTTAAGAAGATGATTCATTCGTTTATTCAATGAAATGTTTCATAATTTAAGAAATATAACGGGACATAAAAGAAGTTGTGAAATGTTGTTTGATTTTGAACAACAAACTACGCATAGTCCTTTTTTTGATAGTTTCTTTCAACAGTTTTAGTTTATTTTTGGCAACTGTAAAGTGAAGAAGTTTGGAACTAACATTTTATTAAATTAAAAAGAATTCATATAAAACAAGTTCTATAATAGAATATATACATACATATGTATGTACATATATAAATACTTTCATTAAAGGAATTTTAATTTGGTAAGTATAAAATGAATTGTTTTTTATGTGAAAAAGTGTTTAATGAAAACGAAAACTATGTCAATCACTTGAAAAGTTCCCATTTCCTAAAATGTAATGACGATTATAGAAACTGCGGCAGCGTCTATAAAAATTCCTCCTCTTTTAAGAAATATGTTTGAACAAGACATCTAACTTCAAACCAATCTAACAATACAGCTCATAAAAATGTGAAAAGTTTTGTCCATAAATGTAATCACCAATTTAATAAAAATATTTCGAAAATTATTTCTATTATAGTTTCCCTTGTCTGCATAATGACACAAAGCTACAAAATGTGTTTTTTATTTCGGCCATAAATTTAGAGGACCAGAATGTGAAACAAATTTTAATCTCAATAGATAAATACCAAATCGAAGAAGGTAAGTTATAACTTAATAGTATTAAACAAAAAATATATACATATGTATGCATCTCTTCATAAGCAATATTCTACTTTTCAGATAAAGAACTCTTTCATCTTAAACTATTGTGGTGTCGTCATTATATACTATATATGTATTACAAACAAATTTTTAAGTAAGAGCGTTTAAGGGAAAAGAGAATACGGGAAGTTCACCATAAAGCATATGCAGTCTTTGGAGGATCACCTAAAGTTTTTATTAAAAAGAGGTGATCCTATTCAGCCTTTTATTTTAGGAGAAGGTGATATTAACAGTTTTAACATTAATAGATATTTCGTTTATTTGGATGGCCAACTTATGTTATTTAATAGTTCCCAAAGCGCCTTTGATATATGCTTTAAATCTTTTCATTTATTTAATGTAGAGTACCCATTGGCAACTCGTCCATTTTGGACATTTATAGAGAAATATTTATATGATATCTCAAAAACTAAAAAAAGAATACCAAAGTTTGTCTACTTTTAGATGAATTATCCAACGAAGAATCTTTTAATTTGTAAAATGAGTTCTATTTTAATAACTATTTATTTCATTAATATGTGTACATAATAATGAAGTTCAAGTCATTTGTTTCATATACATACATATGTATGTATAAATTGAATACAATAATTGTATGCTTTTATATCTTTTTGTACCAGCTATTTAAACAAATTATTAAAATATATGTGCAAAAATTAAAAAAAAATCTTTTATTTTTAATAATTGCGTTAGGAAACATGCAAAGAAACATTGTCATTATTATAACGAACTGCATCGTAAAGAGAGTCGTTGTAATAATGAACGCTGTTTCATTATATTAATTGTTCCATTTATTAAAGAGTGTCGTCAATTTCACGAAACAGTATAATTAAAAAGATGAGATAGATCATTGCAAATATGAAGGTTTTTCCTTAAATTAAATTAGAAGTTTCGTTAAACGTTAACAATCGATGAAAATATTTTCATCTATCGAAATTTCATTCTTTCAATAATGCTATTTCAGTTCATCAAGGAAAGGCTTTCATTCAATTTATGCAACCTTTCATTACATATATGTAAATTTCTGAAAAAACTCCAAAGAAGAAATTTCATGACATTAACGATATATTGGAAATTAATGCAACATTTTTCATAACATTAGTGAAGCGTGTCGTTGGACCAAAAATAATGACAAAAATCATAGTATTCATGTAGAAAAATATTGTATTTACGAGGGGTTTTCTTTCAGTGTAGATACATTGATAATTAAGCGCGGTAATGAGGTAATAGTGGATTGCATAGAAAGAATAAAGAAAAGATTAGTAATATATTAGGCGAAAATAGTTTTCAAAATCAACTTATTTATAAATTAATGAATCAATATAATGTTAAAAAGGAACGTAATAAAGGTAAACGTATTGGAGCCAAATGTATACAAGACGTTACCGTATGTACCAGGAATTTCAGATCAATTAAAATAGACTGATTTCTTTTATATGTACATTGAATAGATTATTCGTTAAAACGAAGGATAGAATTTAAAAATTGGATAAGTCAAATGTAGTTAGCAAAATTCTTTGTAAGGAAATTTATCAGGGGAATTGTAAAAATGTTTATGTAGGGACAACTAAAAATAAACTCAGAACTTGAATAGCTGGACATAAATCAAATATAAATTCCAGACATTCCCTTAATACAGCACTATCTTCACATTGTTTTGAATTTAATAATTATTCTAATTTTATAAGCGTCGTTATATTTTAGAAATGTTGCAAATTCTTTCACACAAAGAATTAATTTTAAAGCAGATACGCATAATGTTGCACAGGTATATAGGCACTTAGTTCATGAAATAATAATCAGTAATATATGTATGTAAATATTTTTTAGTGTTTTGATTTATGTTATTGAAATAATGTGAATACTAATATAAAATTATTTTAGTTTTAATGTTAATTTTTTGGTTTCTGTACATATTGAACGATTTCTGAATAATTTTTTTTTTTTGGAATGTAAAATTATTTTTAATATTCAGGTATTTTATTTGTGTGTTCTGTAAATTTTTTTTAACATTTTGCATTTTTGTGACAAAAAAATTCATATACTCGTACATAACTGTAGTTTGTTGATTTTGATTTTTAATAAAAAGATTTATTTCCTAATGATGTTACATAACGGAGTAGCGAAATATGGAAAGAATAAAACAATTTTGTAAAAAAAAAAACCTTCAAGCTTGCAAAAACTTAATAAGTTGAATTAGAAAAGGTCAAGAAAATCCATAATGTATGTTAATATAAAAAACATTCAATTTCCAAATTGTTAATATAAAAAACATTCAATTTCCAAATAAAGCGACCTAATTGCAGTTTATTAAACTTCTGGCTAAAAACTCGTTCATCGCAATTTGCTGACACATTTACAGACGGTGAAAAACAAATATTATTGCATACGGTAACAAAGCGTGTCATTATTAATTAATAAGCATATTTTAACATAGAATTTAAGCTGTAATTAATTTTGTAAAATAGTTTTAAGTTCAGTTGTAATTTGAAGACAAATAAATAAAGTTGTATTTTAAAAGTGGTAAAATAAAGTTTAATTTTTTTAAAACCAAAATTTATAAATAAATAATTGGCGCCCAACGTGGGGCCCATAGAATCAAGAAGCACTTTTAAACATGAAAGTTCAGTTAGATAAATGTGAGTTCTTAAAAAGAGAAGTGGAATTTTTGGGATTCATCATTTTAGATGAAGGAATAAAAACCAACCCCAAAAAAGTAGAAGCAATCTTAAATTTCCCAACACCCAAAACACTAAAAGATCTAAGATCATTTTTGGGATTGTCAAACTATTATAGACGCTGTATCAGGGATTATGCTAAAATTGCAAAGCCCCTGACAATGCTTTTGAGAGGGGAGGTCCTGCCTAAATATATGTCAAAAAAGATAACAATTGATTTAGATCAAGAAGCAATGGATGCATTTATAAAACTAAATACCATATTGACCTCTGACGATGTTATGTTAGCGTACCCAGACTTTAATAAAGAATTTACACTCACGACAGATGCTTCCAACTATGCACTGGGAGCAGTGCTATCCCAAGAAAATAGACCTATTGTATTTCTATCAAGAACCCTTAGCAAGGCGGAAGAGCACTACGCTACAAACGAAAGAGAATTGCTTGCTATCGTATGGGCGTTAAAGTCGCTAAGGAATTACCTTTATGGCTCCGCAAAGTTAAAGATATTTACAGACCATCTTCCTCTGACTTACGCTTTAAATAACAAAAATGCGAATTTTAAACTTAAAAGATGGAAAACATTTCTTGAGGATTTCAATTATGAACTGCAATACAAACCAGGCAGTACTAATGTAGTTGCCGATGCCTTATCCAGACCTTCGCATGAGAACACTCTTATAAACACTCTAACTCCAACTCAACACAGTTATGAGAGTTCATCCCAAAATTTAATACAATATACTGATGCTCCCATTAACGCCTTCAAGAATCAAATATTCATTTCAAATGAAGGAAGCCAACCGTTTTATAACTTTAAAATTGTTTTCCCTACCTTTCACAGACATAGAATTAACGAACTTGACATTACACCAGAGTCCCTGACTCAGATATTAAAAAAGTATCTGAATCCCTCAGTAACTAATTGCATACATACATCGGATGCAATATTAGGAATGTTACAAGAATTTTACTTTCCGCAAATGCATTCGAAAATAAAAAAACTCATTAGCCCTTGTAAAGTGTGTAAAGAAAATAAATACGAAAGGCATCCTAACAAAATCGCAATCCAAGAGACGCCAATACCACAATTCCCTGGACAAATTGTCCACATAGATATTTTCATGACAGGAAAAAAGGCAGTACTAACCGCTATAGACAAATTTTCAAAATTCGCGCAAGCCAGAATTCTAAAATCTCGATCCGTTGAGGATGTTAAAGAACCCCTAAGAGAGATGGTACTTTCAGTCGGTATGCCAGAAATAATTGTCATGGACAACGAGAAGTCATTCAATTCCACGGCTATAGGTTTCATGTTAGAAAATCAATATAACATAAAGGTATTTAAGATTCCACCTTACAGCAGTAGCGTCAACGGGCAAATAGAGAGATTCCACTCTACACTTTCAGAAGTTATGCGTTGTCTGAAAGCCGGATATGGACAGTGGACCTTACAGAGCAATATACGAATACAATAATTCAGTACACTCAACCATAAAAAGGAAACCCATAGAAACATTCTTTTTGGGGAGAGTTACTACTAATCCTCTAGATATAGAAAAAGGTAAACAAGATACCGTCAAGCGACTAAAGGAAAAACAATTAGAAGACATAACTTATCATAACAAGACAAAGACCGTACCTAGAACTTACGAACCTGGACAAATTATTTACGTAAAGGAAAACAAAAGACTAGGGACAAAACTCAGCAAAACATACAGAAAGGAAATAGTTAGAGAAAACAAGAACACTACCGTTATAACTGAATCAGGAAAAACAATTCACAAAAATAACATAAGGAATTAAAATAACTTTAATTGCAGATTACTCTTCACCCTCGCTTGGGCTGACATTAAAATAATGGACTACACGATCTCACAATTAGTGACTATGAACTCCGGACAAGCGAAGATACAGACTGGGACCTTCAAACTGATTCATACTATTAATATGGACGAATATCAAGAACTCATCGACAACTTAGAAGAAACATTACTCCAAAACATTAGTCAATCTCACTTCCTTAGACATGAGTTGAAAGAGCTTCAGGAGTACCTAGATAGGTTAAAACCAAAATCCAAAAGATCCTTGAATTTTTTAGGGTCCGCATGGAAATGGATAGCTGGGAGCCCTGACCACGACGATTTTGAAATCTTAGAGAAAAAAACAAACAAAATGTTGAGAAATAACAATAAGCAAATAGTTATAAACAGATTAACAATTGAAAAATTTAAAGAAATAACTAAAATAACTAATGAAATATTAAGACACATAAATAATAGTAGCACCAACTCCATAAAGGAGCAGGCCATAACGGTCCTAAAATATAAATTAGATATAATAAAAGAAGAGATAATTAATATTCAGTATGCCATGCATTGGGCTAAAATCGGAATAATTAATTCATTTATATTATCCCATACAGAAATAAATATTGTCAAAGGTGTAATAAATACAGATTTAATACAGTTTGTAAATTTAGAACAGGCATTTGAATTCGCTGAAGTTAAGATTGCGTCAAATCATGATTCTATTGTTTATATCATTAGTATACCAACAACAAATGTAAATTCTTGTAATGAGATATTAGTAAAACCTATTAAGTATCAAAAACTTATAAACAAGATTATTTACGATAAAATCCTAATATGCGATAATGTAATATTTGGAATAAAAAATGCATGCAAGGACTACAACAACCTTACCATATGCAATAGAAAAAATTTAGAAAATTTAGACAATGAGACTTGCCTAGCAAGACTGATCAAAAGTGAACCAGCAAATTGCAGTTTAATAGACAATCGGAATATACCCACCGTAGATGAAATTTCACCCGGAACAATTCTTTTTTAAACAACTTTAATGGAACGATTTTTATTAACAAAGAACCTCGGGACCTTATCGGTACATTTTTAGTGCAATTCCATAACGAGTCTGTTTCAATATTAGATCAAATCTACAACTCATTTGAGACAGCACAGATGAAGCCATTACCTGCTATTTTGCAACCTAGAAATCCAAAGCCAAATATCGAAGAGGAATTGTCATTGGAGAAGGTAAAAGAAATGCAACTTAATAACACAGAAGCCATAGATCTACTCAATCGTAAAAATGTGCAGAACTCAGGTATCAATCTTGGACTAGCCTTAACTGCAATATTCGTATCAATCTTTGTAATTGTTAAAACCAGAGTGTGTAAGAAGGAAAATAAATCATTTGTCGTTCCAACATTAATAAGTAACCAGCCCCAAGTACAAGTATCTATGCCAGAATTATCGGAATCCAAGGGAAATGAACCCAAAGGTGTAACAGAAAATACACACGTTTCTTATTTCCAGCCGAACGAGGACGATCGGATTTAAGTGGGGAGGTGTTAATATAAAAAACATTCAATTTCCAAATTGTTAATATAAAAAACATTCAATTTCCAAATAAAGCGACCTAATTGCAGTTTATTAAACTTCTGGCTAAAAACTCGTTCATCGCAATTTGCTGACACATTTACAGACGGTGAAAAACAAATATTATTGCATACGGTAACAAAGCGTGTCATTATTAATTAATAAGCATATTTTAACATAGAATTTAAGCTGTAATTAATTTTGTAAAATAGTTTTAAGTTCAGTTGTAATTTGAAGACAAATAAATAAAGTTGTATTTTAAAAGTGGTAAAATGAAGTTTAATTTTTTTAAAACCAAAATTTATAAATAAATAATTTGTATAATAGTTTGCTTATATATATGTATAGATATATGCGATAGATATATATCAGGGACCGTAATAATTATTCCTTGTTTCATAAAAGTCAGATGATAACAGTTATTTTTTGTTTTTTATTTTTTCGGGCAAGAATAAAAGTAATTTTTTGATTTTTATTTTTTTGAGCAAAAATAAAATTTAGTTTCTAACGAATAATTTAATTAATATTAAATATTTATTTTAATGTGCATAAAAAATCCCCATGATAATCACATTTTTTGTGGTTTCTCACATTTTTGTATACTATTCTAATTCAATGGTGGGCGCTGGTTTGCCTGAGTTACAAAGTTGTTCGGCAATTTACAATTTATTCATCGTTTTTACTTTAATCAGCGTTACTATAAAGCCAAAAATTTTTCTACCAATATGTTACTTAAAATTCCCCAAAACACGCCGCACACTTGCTTTACTTGCCATATACCACATACACGTGTTTGTGTGACGGTGTTTTCACTCATTTACTTCTGCCCGCAAACAGAACATTAAGTATTCTTTGTTTAATGTATAAATTGTAGGAACGGTAATACTTAATACAATGAGAAATCACAAATTCGAGTACAGTGTTATTATTTCGCCTAATTACGTATGACGTTGTCACGCCGAATCTTTGTCGGTTTTTATATATGGCATTACCCATGTCGTTCGTGAGACTGAAGTACGACTCTGTCGAATTCTATTACAAATTGTGGTATTTTGTATGCCTTTTTCTATTTCGAAATTCGAGAAAAACAGTCGTAGTCTATTTGGTTGGTGACAACGTCGATTTATAAAATTTTTTATCAAACTAAAGAGAAAATGGATGTAAAAACGTAAGAGCATTTTCATCAATAATATTGTTACGTTTATTACCACAATAAACGTTATTTTGAAGGGTTCGTTTAATTGCAAATATGAAAATACACACTCTTTTGTGAATTTATCAGTACACAGTTTTATTCGGTACTTAACACTCTTATATACAACTCTTTAGTACTAATTGACACTGTACACTTAACACTTCCTTTGTACACACATATGTTCACTCTATGAAATCTCAAAGTCAAGTACTCTTCTTCGGTGGACGGCGCCTTTATATACAGATCACGGCCGCTTCTTGAAATGTCCCGAACATATGCGAAATCGCGCATCAGTTATTTCAGTTGCTGGCTTAGTAGTCTTGTATATGTGTGTGTGTATCTTTTGTTTAATTTTGCTTTCTGTAGAAATTGTTTTTGTTTGTGGTTCATGGAATTTCTGCTACGCAATTTGTTTTTGCTTTATGTTTATGATATTACGTATTTGTGCATTTGTACAATAGGTCGTTTCACACATCTTTGACCATTACTTTGTAACTATATTTATTAAATATTTAACAAAATTTTTACTTATTTATGACTGAAAAGAACAACACCAAAGCAATTTGAAAGCCTTGTTCATTTTATGACAAAAAATCCACACCTTGCTAAAGGGTACCACAAGAACGAAGACAAAGCTTTAATAAGAGAGCAATGGAACACAATTAAAGAAAAGTTGAACAGCATTGGTCCTCCATCACGCGACTTCGAGGGATGGATGAAAGTCTGGGCTGACATGAAGACAAGTGTTAAAAAGAAGCTTGTATTCATTAAGCAACAAGATTGTTGAACTGGAGGTGGCCCTTTACACAAAAAGCTTTAACAGCCATAGATGAGTCAGTGTCGGGATTATAACAGCTTGATTCCATAATTAATCCGAAACGAGTAAACTTCGGTATTCAAAACGCGACATATAGCCGTAACAAAGAGAGTGGACAAACAATTGATTGTGTGGAAACACACGATAGTTTAGAAGCCAATAATGAGGATGGAAATAGTAACGGTTCAGGAGGCAATACAATTTTAGAACAATCCAGAGCCAGAAAAACAAAAAGACACTCTAAAGCATAAGAAACCCTATGACTTTTACAACAACAGCTTAAAATCCAAAGTGATTTATACAACGATGGAAAGAAAAATTTGTCAGAAATCGGGAGATATTCTCGGAGAACATACAAGGTGCAAGAGGAAGAATTAAAAATAGAAAAAAAAGGATTAAAAATAAAAAATAAAAACTCCAACTTTACAAGGAACAAATACAGAAGAAAGAAAAACTAAAATTCGTGATGCTAAAATTAAGAATGGAAGAAATAGAATTAGAAAAACGAAGAATTGAAATAGAAGAAAATAGAATGCATAACTCTTAGCTCTTAAAATACATTTAAAAACAACATTGGTATAGAATTTTATATTTTTTTATTTTTCTTTTAAGCACCAAAGGCGGTGATATGCATGTCACTGAATTTATGAAATAATATATGAATTAATTAAATAAGAATGAATTAATCTGACATACTTAAAGAGTTTATTATATTTTGTTTTATACTTCTTGCGTTCATGTGGAGTGTAGTGGAGCTGTCTTTCACCAAGCACACAACGGAAACTTTTTTTAAAACGCCAATAGTCCTTTTAACCACATTTCTGGTTCTTGAATGAATTGTGTTGAATCTTTTGATTGATATAATTATGATGGATAATTAACCCGAAGAGTATAATTTGTTTTTTTTGTGTGGGTTATGCCTTTGGTCATTTCAGGTGATGGTATTAAGAATGTTTAATTTACCTAACAGCCATGTACATATTTATTTCCCCATTTGAAAACATTTGTGCAATATATGGCCTTAGATCAGTAGTATTCCATATTAAAGAATCGTGACTTGGCCCAGGGTGATTTGTTGAAATATAACGGGTCCTCAGTTCATGATCACAAACCTGTCACATAGTTAAAAAATAGAAATACGTCTTGTTCTATAATTTTATTATACTATTGTTACTCACCAACTTTGCATTAAGACTATAAAACCGGAGCCAAAATTTTTATGTGTGTCCCATCGACACAACCAATTACTCCTGGGCACCCCGTCACAGTGAACTTCTTAAAAACAGTGCAAAAAATCAAAATCAGATGAAAGTGAAAATACGAAAACTAAATTTTCAGTTCAAATGTAAAAAATTGTTTTATTAAACATTAATAAATATTTTTTTAATTAAAGCAAAACGATCAGCATATCGTGCTAACAGATGCTGAAGATGAGTCATTTTTAGTTGACGGAAATGTTAAACTGTTCCTTTGATGATGATGACAGCATAATAATGAGTGACAATGTTCGCAAAGCTTTTTATGAAATTGATAACTATACGGAAAAACGAATGGATGGCGATGAGGATTTGATGGAATACTGGAACAGTAAGAAATATGTACTCTCTGGCTACGTAGACTTTTCAGCGCTCCAACTGATTCTGGAAGCTCTAATGATAGTAAAACTAAATTCTGATGTTTAAAATATACTTGATATTTGCTCGAAAAATTAAAAATTAACTTTTAGTTTTGATAGAAAAAAAAAAAGAAAAAAATCAAAAAATCATTTTTATTCTTGCTCGAAAAAATAAAAATCAAAAATAACTTTTATTTTCGCTTGAGAAAATAAAAATAAAAAAATTACCCTTATTTTTGTTCAAAAAAAAACAACTTTTATTCTTGCTCGAAAAAATAAAAAAATAAAAATTTTAAAAAAGGAACATATTTTATTGTAGACTAATGCATAAGGATCAATATGGTATACTTGAACCCGTTTTCCGACATTTACTTCTATATGCTTTTTTTGTTTTAAAATTTCAAAATAACTATTATTTTCGGTCCCTGATATATGTATGTATATGCGTTGAACGCGTGGTATGTAGCTCCACCATCGTCTGTCATGAGAGTTAAATGAGTTACGTACAATAACAGCACAAATAATATTGACAAAATTTTAAATTAAAATAATTTTTTTGTTTTGTAAAGCATATTAGAAATAAACTGCTTTACTTGTAATTAAAAAAACACTTTAGTAATACTTGCATTTTCTTTTAACCTATTTTTTATTTCGGAACTTTAAAGTTTATTTATTTATTTATTATAAAAGTTCATAATAGTTTGTTCTAGTTCTTCCATTAAACAATAAAAAGGAATATTTTTTTTCAATAAAGTAAACCGATATAAAATTGACTCAGTCGGTAGGGTCCGAAAAGAGTTTAAAATGATCCAACGATAGAACTGGAAAAAATGTTTTTTTTAATTTAAACAAAAAAAGTAAAATTAAAATCTGAATTCAGTGAACATAAAACAATAGTGGACACAATTAAGTAATAGGTAAACTAAAAAGAAAAATCGTATCAATCATTGGAAACGATTAACCTTAGAAGGTCACACATATTTTTGTGGCGTATCGACACAAGGTTCTATTTCGTGCTGCCCACTTAGGCCTCTTTGGCATTTTGAGCATACTGAGTTCGTCATCCCTCGTTCAGAGGAGGAACAAAGAACACTCCGCCTTTCGTTTTATTATAACATTTTATCATATGTATGTGGTTTATTAGATACTTGATTGATTACACGATGATAGTAAATAAACCATTTTGTTCGGCTTTGGCTTATATGATAGAAGCGTTAATGCACTGTCGTAGCAGAACAACGATTAAGAGAAGCTTATATAGCATTACAACAACAATTGCAATAAACGCAGTTATAACAAGAATTCGAACAACTACAACAACAACAAAATCCATCTTTACACAACAGAAAATGAACTAGAAAACTGTTTGAGGACAGTTGCATAAGAGGATGTAGGAAATTCATAACTCAAATTAAAATAGAAATCAGATTTATAAAGGGCAAGGAAATTAAATGATCATAACTAAAATCATAACAATATTTACAAGTAATAATTACAACTCTAATTATATGAACAATCAGATAAATGGTGCAGGACGGTATAAAGTCCAAAACCCTAGGCATTTCGTTATCCAAAATAGCTTAGCGCAACCTAGGCGAGAGCAAGGAAAACCATGCATTTTTGAAACAGTTAGGAAACCTTAAACAAATTTGAAGTCCAAATTGCTGTAATCAAGTAGGCAAGATTTGCGGACATTAATGGATAGAAAATATACAAAAAGTAAATATAATCAGTCAGTAGAATATATCAAACAAAATATAAATAATGACACGTGTAGCCAAAATACTGCATATACGTTTTTTCAGAAAACACAGGGGCGAATATTAGTTTAATAGACAAACATATGAATGAGTTTCAGAAAAATTTATTGACAAAACCTTTTCATTTTAGTACCTTAAATAAGATTTAATTAGACATGATGAATTTGATATAACACGTTATTCAAAGATTAGATTTAAAAGGAAGGCAGTATAAATTTATAATAGAGATTGATTTACTAAATTGCTTCAAACCCATGATAAACTTGGATGAAGGATAGATATACTTCAATTAATGAAAGAATTAAAAATCTTAAAATAAATCCATATACAAATTTAGAGGCTTATAAGATTTATTGGATCATCTTAATGCTGAAGAGTGTAAACAAATAAAAAATATTTTTATACGATTTTAAAATTATTTTTTAAACAAGGTGATCTGTTTACTAGTATAACAAATATTCAGCATAAAATAAGGACCTCAACAGATCAACAAGTAAATGATATATTATGGAGATATCCTTCCTAGTATGAGGAAGAATTAAAGTGCTAAATAAGAGAGATGGAAGATCTTAATGAGGTGACAAATTTCCACTTCCAAATATAGATTTGGATTACACTTAGCGCTATAAAAGACATATTTACAGTGTTAAAGCGACCGAAATTTAAAATTCAAATCGATAAATTTAATACCAGTATCATAAAAAAAGAGACAGAGTTTTTATGACACATTTTAACAAGTGAAGGACATAATACATATCCAAAGAAAATTGAAGTATTTCAAGCAGCAGAGATTCGCAAAACAGAAAAACAAATAAAAAGTTTCCTCGGACTTACAGGATATTACAGAAAGTTTGTAAAGGATTACGCGAAAGTTGCCCAGTCCAAAGCAAAGCATCTGAAATATGGTATTAAAATAAATATTAAGGATCCAATGTATATAAAAGTATTCGAAAAATAGAAAACCCTTATTATTTATTGTTTTTCCCTTTTGAAGGTAATCGATTTGAATTATCCTGCGTGCATCTCAAAAAACTGTTGTCACCACCTTATTGGCCGATAAACTTACCTTGGCCTTCTTCGGAGCAGGTCCACCCGGAGAAACCCATTGTTTAGACTGCTGCTGGGTCTTCGGAGTTCAGTAATGGATATTCCATCCACAGTTACAAAACGCCGGAAAAACTCATTCGGATTGCGGCTAAACAACTCCAAACAATCCTTTCAAGTTGTCACACGTTTACGTCTGTAGTCAATTGAGAGCAAACGCGGCACTCATTCTGCAGACAACTTTCTTAAACCCAGCTGATCATTTAAAATCGAAACCCCACTGCCATATAATATGCCTATGGCATCAACAATCTCACGCACTTTTACTCTTCAATCGTGGATTTTTTGGACATTTTCGGGTGTACTGACCTCAATTGGCCGTCCAGAACGTTTAGCGCTATTTGTACTTGTGTGATCACAACAAGTTTTTTATCAATGAAATCGATGGTGCAGAGTCCCCATAGTATTTATCGAGTTTTTCCTTGGTTTGATTGACGGTTTTTTTCGCAAAAAATTATGGTGAATGAGCACTCGAAATTCACTTTTTGCCACAAAGTAGTAAACAGAGGTGAAACGACAATATAGTGATCTTTTTCTCTATCCGTTTCATTCCCTCGGAACCTTAGTTTTGTTCTTAGGTTTTTCTTTTTATTTTGATTTTCTTGCCGTGTTTATTTTTGGTGCTATTAAAACACATTCCTTTTGTAAGTATAAGGGTGGGTTATGCACTTAAACACATTTTAAATTTGTTTAATATAATTTTTTTATTAAAACAAATAATGAAGCTTATTAACAATATTTTTATATTACTTTTTGAAATTTGCACTTATTCACATTAGATTTTTGTTTTGTTTATTTTCCTGTATTTCGTCACAAAATGCTATATTTGTCTCTTTCTAACAGAACCCATAGTAAAAAAACTGAGTTTTTTATTTTTTATTTGTCAAAATTTTCACGTCTGGTTACCCTGTGCTTTTTTCCATTTTAAGACAAATACACTAAGTTGTATGTTTTGAACAGCTGTTAAACGCAAAGTAAATGACAGTCGTCTATTAACAGGTGGTACTTGATGGGAACAGTATTGCATTTAATAAAACTATGAGGGAAGTTTGAAAAGTCACGGACTTATTGAATTTAGAATTTTGGCACCCCAACAACCAATTAAAATTGTACATTCCAAGTATAAAGGAAAGGAAAATAGAGTAGCAGATTTATTAAGTAAACTAGGAAATACTGATATAACAGACTATTTATTAACAAATTTTCTCTCAAATTATATTATTGAATGGAAATAATAATAATTTTAATAATTGTGCGATGGGAATCAAAGATTATTTTTCACACATTTTAGAAATTACTGAAGAAAAAACTATAGATATAAAAATACCAATATAATAAAAACTTGTACTCATAATTTGACGCTTGAACATATTATCAAACAACATCGCAATAAAATTAAAATTTATAAGAGACTTAAAATATCATACCAAATTAACATACGGATACAATACGTTAATTGTAATGGCATTAATAATTATCATAACATAATTTCGACAAAGCACAAAAATATACATAACTATATAATTAAGTAACACAATTTAGGAGAATTATAATTTAAAGGGGGGAGCAGTTACATATAATAATAACACTAACAACATTGACGAATTTTTAAATGAAATTGGTAAATTAACTTTTTTTGTGTTCTAAAGAATAATAGTTATAAACTGTTATACTTGCTAGCAGTTTAAAAAAGTTCTTTTATAATAATTGCATTTTCTTTAAAACTATTTTAATATTTTGAAACTTAATAGTTTATTTACTCGAACAATGTTAAGAAATAAGTAAAACCATCTATTTATTATAAAAGTTCATTAATTTGACAATTTAAATAATAAGCAAACTTTAATAATATATGTTGACGTAAAAAATGAACTTCCTTAATGCTGACTTTTGTAGAAAAATTATTCGCTGACGCAGTTGCAGACGAACGAAACAGGCCAACAACTTATTGCTGTTGCGAAATGCTAACAGCGCGTGTCATTTTTGATTACCATACAATTTGTATTTCTTTAAGTTGTTCACAGTTTTAAGTTTCATTTAAAATAAAATACTAGAATTAAGTTAGTTGTAATTTTGAATGGATTAAATAAAGTATTTTTTTTTTTTTGGAAAGAACAAACTCTAAAAAATATAATTGGCGACCAACGAAAATTTAACATTTCCTAAAAAGTACCCCACAGGCTACAATAAGGAAAGCAAAAGTACCCCACAGGCTACAAAGGAAAGGAACTATAAAACATCCAATAGGCTGCCACATTCAAATAATTTAATCAGGTCTTCGGTCCTAAATAATGCAAGCTCTCCAAATATTTCACCCGTGGTCGAAGGGAATGGGGAAAGCCAAGATGAATTTGCACACAACAGTGCAAATAGCGATTCGGCGAATGGTGGATACTAATACAAACATAGGAAGTGTAGATCAAGTTATAGAGGATAGATATCGAAATGATCTCACAGATTTAGACAAGGTTCCCGATGTCGTTAAGAATTTGAGAAAATTCTTTGGCAACCTGCCAGAACTTAGCTCTTGGAAAAAGAGCGTGGACAGGACTATACGACTCTTTGAAAGTGACCCCTAAGTACTTTGCAATAATTAATACAATTCGAAACAAAATTGTTGGCCGCCCAGACGCAGCCTTGGAGTCATACAATACTCTTCTAAACTGGAATTGTATAACGAAATGTCTTGCACTACATTATGCAGACAAAAGGGATCTCACCACGTTGGAACATCAAATGAGCCCATTAGTGCAAGGTAATAGCAAAATTCAAGACTTTTATCAGGAAGTATATTCCTATCTTTCACTAATCATAAATAAATTGTCTTGCATAGACATAGGTAAGGAAGCGCTCGATCTTCTTGCAGAGGCATATAGAGATAAAGCTTTAAATGTCTTCATTAGAAGTCTAAGGCATCTTGGCATGAAAGAACCCAAAGACCTCTCTCGAGCACTTCATTTGTGTAGATTTTCGGAACGAATTTTCGTCATCACTTGTCAAGTCTGGTTTGGAGACAAACCGGTTTCCGCTATGTGCCATCTGCAGTATCATGACACTGAAGATGGCACATAGCCGAAACCGGTTTGTCTCCAAACCAAACTTGACAAGGGATGGCGGAAATTCGTTCCAAAAATCTACATCAAAACACCCTCTCGGAATATCAAATCAAGAATCACTTCATTTGTGCTTAAAAATGGAAAACCAATTCGTGAGATCACAATTTGTAAATTCTCAAAAGAATAATAATAACAAAACTTTGCCTCAACCACCAACTAGAATGCAATATCAGAACACATATCAAAATAACTTTTACCCTCAATTGGCTCACATGCCACAAACCTCTCATGACCTTTATCAATTTAAACCAATTAATCCAAGAAGGTATTAAAACCCCAATCAGATGACAATGGCACAAGTATATTCAAACTCAAATCTAGGCCAAATGCACCAAAACCACAACCGCGTCCCGAATCTATGGACGTGTATTCTTCAATGAAAACGAGAGCTGTGAATTATATGAAAAAACCAGCCCAAAATAATCAATTTTTTGGGAAAAGACCACCCGTTCAATCGAACAAATGGGAAATTTAGAGGACCATTACTACGAAGAAAAAATGTCAAACCATTTGAAAATCGAATAGACACATCGAAAAATGAAAATCAATTAGAAACTCAAGAATTTGTAGAATTTTTTAGACTAACGAATTCGTCCTTACCATAATTTGAGTGCAGGGGGGTTACTATGTAACTCGATTCGATATCGGATACTCTTACTCTACTTTCGAATGTGCATCATTATGTACTTCGAATGTAGATGTCAAAGTTGCTCTAAATTTGGCATTTGTACTCGTTTGATATTGAGCTAACGGATAAAATATTAAAAAATTTAAATAATTCAAAACATCGACACCAAACGCTAAAAATGTAAGTATTTGTTAAATTTATGTATATTAATAGATAAAAATTAATACAAGCGTTTTTCAATAGGGAAAATGCTACGAAAACTATTAATACGAAGCAAAGGCAATTTGAAATTATGCTCAACTTTATGACAGAGCATCCGCAGTTGGCTAAGGGCTATATAAATGCTCCGGACGCCAAACAAGCCACCAATAATTTATGGACACGATTGGCTGAAGATCTGAATACAGCCGGTCCACCAATGCGGGAAGTGGTCGGTTGGAAAAAAGTAAGTAATATATAGTTTACCTATAAATGGAAATAATTTATTTTTTGGTTTGGGTTTGGGCAGATCACAAGACCAATCTTAAGGCCAAATTGCGGAAGAACCGCATTAATTTTTCGGGCACAGGCGGTGGCCCGGCAAAAATGTGTTTATTTACCGCACTTGAAGAAGGTGTAATTGATTTACTTCAAATGAGGGAGGCGGTTGATGATATGAGTGGGGTCCGGAAATTTGGTGTAAATAACAGTACCCCCTCTACCTGTGACGACACTGGTACGGCCACAAGCAGTAACGACGTCGAGCAAGATGTTGCACATATGCTCAACTGCATAACAAATCTAGGGGAGATGGATGAATTGGTGTCTGCTCCTTCCCCACCACGTTGCTCGTCAGCTGCCCGCACGCCCAACGATCATCATTCAATCGCACTGTGCCAAAGAAACAGACATTGCTGGAAAAACAAGTGAGTGGTCAAATGGAGTACCACAAGCGCTCCATATCACTCTTAGAAGAGGTCAACAGCAATTTAAAATCTTTAGTTAAATACAAAAGAAGGCAAGTGGATATAGAAGAAAAAAATTATAAGCTTGCAAAAAGAAAATTCGAACACGAAATGAAGTTGAGCGTAGAAAATCAAAAACTTAAACTTGCAAAGCTTGATTTAAAGAGAGAGATGTTAGAAATTGAAAGAAATCGAAATTTATAACTTATATCTACCCTTGTTGTCTAGTATGTAAGTATGTTATATTACTATTTAAGCTTTTTTTCTTTCCTAAAACCACTATAAATGAATTAGTAAAAACTTCAGTTGAAATAAATGAATGAATATTTTATAAATTGTTTTTTATTTGATCTCTTAAAGCTTGCGCTAAGGCTAAGAACTGATTTCTGTCTTCAGAATCTAAAGCAGTTGTTGAGGCCAATTCCATTTCTTCTTCATTATTCACTATTTCTGGAGGTAGTTCGACATTATGCTCTAAACAGATATTGTATAATGCACAGCATACATTCAATACATAATGTAATTCTCGTGCTGCGAGCAAACAACGAAATCTTCCCTTTAATACACCAAACACACGTTCAATTATTGATCTTGCCTTACAAAACCGCTTGTTAAATCTGCTCTCCGCAGAATGCTCACTTGCGCTCCTATACGGTGTAAGTATCCATGGCTTCAATGGGTACCCAGAGTCTCCTACGGACAAAATAAATTAAAACGAGGAATTAAATAATGAAATAATTAAATGACCTATTATCCACGATGACTTGTCGCCATTAATATATGCATCCTTCAGAAATTGACGCTCGTCCGACAGGTTCCATACGTGAGAGTCGTGCGATGCTCCTCCATAACATCCATTCACTCTTATGCGCATTGTATGATCACATATCTAAAATATCAAAGAAAATATCCCCTCAATAAAACAGCTTATAATACCACATATTCTACACACTGTGTAAGTATTAATGGAATTATTGTATTTAGGGGATGATATCATCTTGGAAATACTTACGACCATTGCATTTATGCTGTGTTTGAGTTTCCGGTTGAAAAACAAGTGCTCGTTTTTCGATGGTCGGACTATTTGTATGTGAGTACCATCAACAGCTCCTATTATCCCTGGAATTCCAGACGTGGCATAAAAGAAATTTTTGACAGCTCGTTTTTCGTCTTCGCTCATGACGAAATTTATGTGCTTAGGACATAACACCTTCTCTATAGCATTGCACACTTCTTTGATGCAGTTTCACTCAGTTTGTTGTGCCAAGCCAGCAAACCGGTCTTGACCGATTTGGTGTTGGTACCCACCTTGCCCAAGGAACTTAAGTGTAACACCTAATTTGTTTGATGGTGTTACAGCAGTCGATCTCAGTGTTGTTGGCAGATGCGCACTAATGCTCTCCAACACATATTTAAAAGCTTCCTTGTTAAGCCGGAAATTTCGCACAAACCTACAAATAATAATCTTTAGTTACATATGAACAAATAAATTGTTACTTACATTACATCCATCAACTGCATAAAATCAACACCATCGCGTAGGATTTTACGTTCCAATTTTTTCAATTAGTGTCAGCACTTCTCGTTTGATCCGAAACTGTTACATGGTAAGATTTTAAATTCGGATCGAATACAACTTTCGAGCTGTTTATACTTTCGAATCGAGTTACATAGTAACCCTCCAGGACGGATACTAAATTTTCTTATTGACACGGGCTCAAACGAGAATTACATCCAACATAGCCTTGCACGAAATCCCATACTGAACCAAAATTATTTTTTTGCAAGTTCAGTGGGAGGTCAAAATAAAATTACCCTTTATACTGTTGTGAATCTATTTGGCAAACATGCCGACAAAATAAAATTTTGTTTGTTGCCATCTTTAAAACCGTTATTTATCTGGCAGATATGCTTATCAATGGAAAACTGAAAATTCGAGTAAAGCAAACAATTTCACAATCAGTTAATAATATAAATATCAGAACGGACCACATGACAGAAGAACAGAAGGTCAAATTATAAGAAATAATTGAACGACATAGATCATTCTTTAGTAAGCCAGATGAAAATTTAACTTGCACGACAGCAGTGGTCGCAGACATTCAAACTAAAGCTAATGAGCCCGTTTACTCCGGATACTATCCGTATCCTAAGCATAACCTCATTTCCTAGTTCTAGAACAATGCATTGCATGAATAGGGGTCATAACCTTAATGCTGGTCTTACCACAAAAAAAAATTGAAAGTGGAGGTTGAAACACAAATATAGGAACTTTTGAGGCAAGGAATTATTGTATCCAAAAAAACTGATGCTTCCGGCAAAAAAATACAGATTGGTAATAGATTATCGCAAATTAAACGAGCAAACCGGACGAATATCCGTGTTGATTGGAACAACGTGAAAATTTATAGAAAATACTTTTTAAGAGCACACAAAGAATTCTCAAAATAAAACTCTTTTAATATACAATTTTAATTCAATATATTATTTCACTTAAAATAATTATAAATATCTAGGGTGAGCGAGCGCTTTAAAATTTAATATTTTTTTTCGACGCGTGTGAAGTTTTTAACACTATTATACATAACCTACATGTAAATATACATAAACTACATGTATGCAAGTACCGTATGTTTTATGTATTATTCTTTAAATATAGAAACACAAGAATTTAGGTCTACGAGACAAACACGAAGGGACCGTTATTTTCAGGGGAAAATAAATATAATAAAAAAAAAATAAATAATAAGATCAAACATACATATGTACATATATATGGAGTTAATATATAAATAAGAGATCAATAAAAAATTTAATACTTAAGGAATTTAAAAATACACTGTGTAACAAATTTACATATTTCTTTCCTGCTGTAACATTCCGATTCCGGAAATTAACGTTGTTCTTCCACAACTTGAACAGAATAAACTTTTCTCTGTATTGGATCTTAAAGCGGGTTTCATCCAATACCACTCAAAGAAGCCGATAGGAAAAAACTGCATTCTCAGTGAACAACGGCAAGTACGAATTCACAAGACTTCCATTTGGATTAATAAATGCACCCCTTATATTTCAGCGCACTTTAGACGATATTTTAAGAGAACATATAGGGAAAAATGCTTTGTCTACATGGACGATATAATTAATTTGCAAAGAATGAAAGAGAACATTATGAAAAAATAGATACCATATTGAGAACCCTAGACAATGCAAATATGAACGTTCAATTAGACAAATGAATGCGAGTTTTTAAAAAAAGAAGTGGAATTTTTGGGCTTCATTATTTCAGACAAAGGAACAGAAACCAATCCAAATAAAGAGGAGGCAAGATTGAAATTCCCAAAGCCCAGAACACTTAAAGAGTTAAGATAATTTCTGGGAATTTCTAATTATTATAGGCGCTATGTCAGGGAGGCTGGACGTTCGTCCAAATATACCTCTAAAAGAATACGGGTAGAATTAAATCAGAAGGCTGTAGACACCTTTAATAAACTGAAAACAATACTAGCTTCCGAAGACGTAATGCTAGCGTACCCAAACGTCAATAAAGAATTTTCTCTAATGCCTCAAATTATGCTCTCGGAGCGGTCCTTTCTCAGGACCATAGGCCAATAGTATTTCTGTTCAGAACCTTCAGCAAAGCAGAGAAGCATTACGCTACAAATGAAAAGGAAATGCTAGCAATAATATGGGAATTGAAGTCGCTTCGAAACTATATATATGGTTCTCCAAAATTAAAAATTTATACTGATCATCTTCCACTTACTTGCGCCTTGAATAGCAAAAATTCTAACTTCAAGTTAAAAAGATGGAAGGGGTTCCTCGAAGGCTTTAATTGCGAGTTGCAGTATAAACCAGGTAGTACCAATGTTGCCGCCGATGCTCTATCTAGACCTTCTAAGGAAAGTCTTCTAATAAATACTTTAAACACAAGCGACGAGAGTTCATCTCAACATCTTATTCAATTTACAGACGTTCCGCTAAATGTCTTCAAAAATCCAATTATAGTTTTGAAGTCGTATTCCCCACCTTTCACAGACATACCATAAATGAACCCAATATTACAGAAGAAATCCTCATACAACTTCTAAAAAAGTACTTGAATCCTTCCGTGACAAACTGTATAAAAACGTCTGAAAAAATTTTATGAAAATAGCAGGAGATTTATAAAAATAATTTTACACAATATAGAAAAAAATACACTCGAACCATGGTAGTAGATCTGAAAAATGAAGAAGAACAGGAAACCGAAATTATTAAGGAACATAACAGAGCGCACAGGAATAGCAGGGAAAATAAAACGCAACTACTAACAAAATTTTATTTTCCTCATTATGCATTTTCAAATAAAAAGAATCACTAGTATTTGCAAAGTTTGTAAAGAAAATAAATATGACAGACACCCCAATAAAATTGTGCTTCAAGAGACTCCAGTACCTCTATTTCCAGGACAGATCATACATATTAGACATTTTTATGACTGAAAAGAAAGCGATTTTAACTGCTATAGATAAATTCTCCAAGTAAGTAAGAATTTTGAGATCTAGAAAAATCTTTTAATTCTACAGCTATAATTTTTATGTTAGAAAATCAATATAAAATAAAAGTATTTGAGATTCCACCGTATAAAAAGAAGTAGTGTTAATGGACAAATTGAAAGGTTTCATTCCACGCTTTCTGAAGTTATGTGTTGCTTAAAACCCGAAAACACGGAACATTTTCAGAACTATTTTATAAGGCAATCTACGAATACAACAATTCTATACACTCAACCACGGAAAGAAAACCAATAGAAGCATTTTTTTAGGAAGAGTGAGTATTAACCCTCAAGAAATAGAAAAATTTAAATTAGATACTATTAAAAGTCTCCAAGAAAAACAGTTAGAAAACATGAACTACAACAAATAATCCATGTAAAGAAAAATAAAGATAAGGGACGAAGCTTATCAAAACATACAAGAAAGAAATTGTCCAAGAAAACAGAAACAGCACAGTCTTAACAGAATCAGGAAGGAAAGTACATAAAAAAATATCAGGAATTGCAATTTTATTTTCCACACTGTTTTCGGCCGACATCAAAATTTTGGACTACTCGAATTCACAAATAGTGACCATAAACTCCGGAATGGCGAAATTACAAACAGGCACCTTTAAACTAATTCATATCATCGAATTAAATGCATACCAAGAACTCATAGACAATCTCCAAGAAACTCTAAGTAAAGACGTTGGACCATCCCACTTTTTCCACTCCTTACTGAATCACGAACTGACGGAACTTCATGCTTACTTAGACCGATTTTTTTTTTTTTTTTTTTACTGTATTTTATTTTATTGAATCTTTCTGTTAATAGAAATTCACAATACGTATTCAAATCTTATTTCTAAATTATTATTTACTAGTTATTACCAACGTAATAACTAATTTTTTTTATTCAAATCTTAAAAATCTATCTTCTACTGTGTAGAGAGAGCCGCCTCGCCAGGCTCAATGTGTCAGTTCTTTTTAGTCTCTGGTGGCCATCAAATTGCAATAAATTACGTGCTAGAGTGTTGGGATGTGCCACTAGTTTGTTCACGTATTTGGAGGTGTATGTTTCAACTTCTTCGTAGATAGTGGGAACTTTGAGATCTCTATGTATGTTTTCATTTCTTATGTACCAGGGGGCGCATACGATATGACGTAAAATCCTAGACTGTCTTCTCTGTAACTTCTGGATGTTTGATGCACAGGCAGTACCCCACAGCTGGATACCATATGACCATATTGGCTTTATAACGGATTTGTATAAAAGGACTTTATATTCCAAAACCAAAGTTGAGTTAGGACTTATTAGCCAATGCAGTTGATTTGTTCGAAGCTTTATGGACGTTATTTTTGCCTCAATATGACGGGACCAAGTTAGGCGCCGATCTAGGTGGATACCTAAATATTTAACGTGCGTTTCCGATGGAACCGTGGTATTAGTTATTGTGATTGGTGGACAATTTTGCCTTCTAAGGGAAAACGTTACATGAGCACATTTTGATGGATTTACATTTATTCTCCACTGTTTTAGCCAGTCTTCGAGCTTATGAATATGGGACTGCAGCTTTTCAGATGCATCCTTTGGATCATTACTGACACTTATAGTTTGCAGTGTCGTCTGCAAAGGTTAATGTATATGGGCTTGTCGGCATATCCGCTGTATAGATGATATATAATAGCGGCCCTAGCACACTACCTTGAGGTACTCCTGCACTGATTTTCCCACATCTTGAAAGCTGGTCCTTTGACCTTACTTTAAAAGTTCTACCGGACAAATAGCTTTTTATAAGCTTGTGGGTGTTTTCAGGTAGAACCCGAACTATTTTAGTAAGTAGCCCATCATGGCAGACTTTATCAAATGCTTGGGAAATATCTATAAATAAAGCTGAACAGTATTGCTTCCTTTTAAAAGCCGATCTAATAATGGTAACGATTCTATCAACTTGTTCAATCTTACTATGCCTTGCTCGAAAACCAAACTGATGATCTGGGATAACGTTTTGTTCATTTAGAAAAGGAGTTACACTCAAGACGAATCATTTTTCAAATATCTTTGACAAAACTGACAGTAGGCTAATTGGCCTGTAGGATGTAATCTGGCTTGAGTCCTTTCCAGGTTTCGGGATCATAACAATTTCAGACTTCTTCCAAGAGCATGGGAAGAAGCCGACGCGCAACATAGCATTAAATATGTAAAGTAAAATTCTTACAGCTGAATTTGGTAAGTTTTTTATCATTGATCCTGTTATACGATCAGGCCCAGGTGATTTCTTCATATCCGTATTTTTAATTGTCGATTTTTAAGAAGACAACCGAAATTTCATAGGATCAATCACGATGTCGCTAATAATTGGAATAGTGGAATTACTTATATCATGTGGTGCGAAAACCTTCTCTAAGTGCTTTCCGCACGCCTTTCACTTGAGTTTTTAGCCCAAGTACGGTCTTCAAGTCTTAGTGCGGATTCGTAAGCAATAGGACATTGTAAGTGCTTTACAGCTTTCCACAGACTATAATCCGTGTTTTTCATTGGATCCAAGTTTTTTAAAAAGTTGTCAATAGCGAATTGGTGTTTCTGTCTCAATTTACTGCGTAAGTTTTTTTTGGCATAACTTCATTTGCATTTTTATGTGTGGAGAACGGCTATTTTGCCATTGTCTTCTTAGTCTTCTTTTCTCAATGACGAGCATCTGAATATCTGCTGTTGCCTGGTCCGTTATTATTTTAGCTGATGGCTTTGTTGGCGTTGCAGATATGGCTGCGGCAGTCACGACGTCTGTAAAATGGTCTACAGCTGCTTGAATATCAGCTGGATTTCTCAGTGGGATGTTCAAAGGTAAGTGAGAGCTCACATACATTTTATATTTTAACCAATTCGTGTTTCTGTTCGGGTAGAAACTAAGGGTTTTAGGTGCAGTGACAAAACTGTCGTGTAAAATAAAAATTGTAGGTGAATGATCAGAAGATAGGTCATAGGATGAATTAACTAAGACTTGATCGCGTTTGATGTTTTTTACTATAGCAAAATCAATAAGGTCTGGCAACTTATTAAAGTCTGTGGGCCAGTACGTGGGTGTACCGGCAGATACGACGTCAAGCTTGTTTGCTTCAACTGTATAATACAACTGCCTACCTCTAGGACTAAGGAGTCTGGATCCCCAATATGTGTGCTTTGCATTGTAATCGCCAGCGGCAATAAATTTTTGCCCTAGCGTAGCAAAGAACCTGGCAAATTCATGGTGTTCGATTTTATGCATAGGCGGGCAATACACTGATGAGACTACAATTTTAAAATCTGTAAGATTTATGGCCGTGGCTTGCAAAAAGTCCTCTCTGAATTCAGACAATGGAAAATGCCTTACGTTTTTTCGGACTATAATGGCAGTCCCACCACATGCCCTATCGCTTGGGTGTTTGGTGTCATATAAAAAATACCCATCAATTCTAAAGCAGTTTTTTATAGTGAAGTGTGTTTCAGAGACTAATAGTATGTCTATATCATGTGCTAGCAAGAAGTGTTCTACTTCATATTTATGCTGGGAGAGCCCGTTAGCGTTCCAGAAGCATATTTTTAACTGGTTCATTTTTTGCCAAGCAAAACTTGCAGAAGCATGTTTTGGGTTCGGATCATTTCCTGAAACATACCCTGCATAGTTGTCATGAAATTATTCATTGTCTGTATTAAGTTCTCGATCGAGCTCGAATTGTTGGTGTGGGGTGTCTGAGCACCCTCTTTTAAGACGTGGGCATATGAATGTTTATGCGCATTAGAACTTTTGGCATTCGCATTAGGTAAATCATTTCTCAATGTTTGGGCATATGAAAAGTTTGGCTTAGTGTGTGGCTGTGTAGCTTGTGTACTAGCAATAGAACCAGCATGAAGCCGAGGAAATTGGGAAGCTTTATATTGCTCATATTCCGGTTTACGTACGACTTTCGCATTATCTTTTACATATTGAAATACTTTGCAGCCCCTGTAATTTGCTGTATGGTTTTCACCACAGTTGCTGCATTTTTTGACCTTGGGGTCTGTTTTGGAAGAAGTGCATTCCAAAGTCCGGTGCGCATCACCGCAAACAACACATACAGATGGTAGCTTGCAGTAGGTTTTCGTGTGTCCGAATTCCTGGCAGTTGGTACACTGACGGGGACCGTTACGTTTTAGAGGCTCTTCCACCGTTATTCTTCTGTTCAAAAGGTAGCGCAAATTATATATTGGATGAACCGAGTTTTTTGATTTAAGTTGCGATGCATTAAACACGATTTCAACACGATGCATAGGTTGGGGAACTTTATTCTTATTGAGAATATTGTGCACTGACCTTACGACATAACCTTCCACTTCTATGGCACTTTTTATCTCCTCAGTGGGAACAGAACTGTCTATGCCCTTTATAATGAGGATCAAACCTTTAGCACTTTTTAGTTGATACGTATAATAGCTCTTATTATCTGCATCGAGACGACTTGCGATTAGGCTATAATTCTTCTCAGTGTGGGCTTGGATCTTCGTTTCTTGTATCTGTCCTCTTCGTACAGAAGCCACATAGAAATTTTCTTTGCCTACGAGTTGGGACAGCATATTTACAATGGCATTTGATGTTTGTTCCCGCAAGTAGATTGGTGGGGGTTTTTGTTCCCTTAGAGTGGGTTCGGCATTTTCATTATCCGGGGTAGCAAGGACAGAAAATCTATTTTCACTTACCGCTGTTGCAGCTACTTGATGAGAACCTTTATATTGCTTGGCGGTTCGCTCTTGTGAAGACTTAGGACTCGCCTTCCTCTTCGTTATGGTTATGTACCGATCCATACCAGTTTGCACGCGTTTAGATGCAGTACTTGGTTCTATTTCTTGTGCTATTTTTTGTGTATTATTTGTTTCTTTAGTTTTATTAGTTGAATTCTTTGTTTCTGTATCAGATATATTTATATTTGCTGATAAAGAACGCGTTCGGTCAATTGGCCTGGCGGTTAAAAAAGCACTGTCATCTTTTTTTTTATTATTTATATTGTTTATTGCATTATTAGCATTTGTGTAAGAAAAAGAGTAATAAGCATTGTTGTTATTACCTTTTATATTTTTTTCGTTAATGTTTGGTGCGCTCATGCACTCACTATCAATTGTTTAAACAGATTTAACCATGCACTTTGTTATTGTCTTTTTTATCACACACAATATTATATTGCTTTTTATTTTTTGTTATTTTGTTGTTGTTACTAACTGTTAACTGTGACTTAGACCGATTAAAAACAAAAAAAATCCTTAAACTTTATTGGATCTGTTTGGAAATTGATCGCGGGAAATCCCGACCATGATGACTTTGAGATACTAACGAAAATTACCAATAAAGTACTAAAAACAATAATAGACAGGTCATTATTAACAAGCTAACGATAGAAAAAATTAACGAACTTACTCGTGCAACAAATAGTATTTTAAAAACATTTAATAATAGCTACAATAAAAGTAGCCCTATGATGAAACAATTAGCAACAATACTTAAATATAAATTAGATACTGTCAAGGAAGAATTGATTAATATCTAATATGCCATGCATTGGGCAAAGGTAGGTGTAGTCAATTCATTTTTACTAATATATGAAGAAATTGATATTGTTAAAGGAATAATAAATAATGATTCTATTTCGTTTGTTAATTTAGAGCAGGCATTTGAATTTGCTGAAATAAAAATAGGCTCTGATCATAACTCAATTGTTTATATATTCAGTATCCCTATGACAAATATAAATTCATGTAATAAATTATTAGTAAGACCTATTAAATTCGGAAAATAAAGTATGAAAATATTCTAAAATGCGATAACGTAATGTATGGTATGAAAAATGAATGCAAATGTTACAACAATATTACTACATGCAACAGAAATAATTTGAATGCAACAGGAATAATTTGACATGTGTTTAGCAGACTTAATTAAAAGCAAAGCAACAAATTGCAGCCTAATAAATAATCGGAGCACACCCACTGTCGAAGAAATTACACCTGGAACAATTCTTCTGAATCAATTTAATGGAAGAATTCTAGTCATAACAGAACCGCAGAATCTTACTGGGACCTACGTAATACAGTTCTCGAATATAGCTGTGTCAGTATCCGATAAAGTTTATAACTTTTTTGAAAGGACACAACTGCAACCGTTACCGGCAATCCAGGTACTTACTCCAAAACAAACCTTATCTTAGAAACCTTATCGTTAGAAATGGTAAAGGAAATACGAACAAATAACACTGAAGCCATTGACAAGCATGAAAAGGGCCTAGCAGCTAACCTAATTCTCTCTTTAATGGCGATTGTTTCCATAGTTATTCTTTTGGTTAAAACAAAGTTACGTAAAGCAAACGGTAAAACTGTTATTATCCCAATAGCGAATAACACAGTTCCATCCATTCACACATCCATGCCTGAATTATCCGAAAGGAAGAAACCAAAACACAATGGCATAACCAAAATCTCAGACCTTTCATACTATTGACCGAACGAGGACGTTCGAATTTAAGAGGTGTTAACATAAGAAAAGATTGAGCTTCCTTAATGCTGACATTTGTAGAATAATTATTCGCTGACGCAGTTGCAGACGGTCGAAACAGGCCAACAACTTATTGCTGTTGCGAAATGCTAACAGCGCGTGTCATTTTTGATTGCCGTACAATTTGTATTTCTTTAAGTTGTTCGCAGTTTTAAGTTTCATTTAAAATAAAATACTGGAATTAAGTTAGTTGTAATTTTGAATTAATTAAATAAAGTTGTATTTTTTTTTAAGGAACAAACTCTAAAAAATATAATTTATAAAATAAGAATTAATGGAATTTCGTGGTTATAATAATAGAAAATTAATTGATTTTGTTTTTAATAGATAAGAAATTCACGAACTTTTGTTCTGCTCTGATTTCAAATCATTCTTTTTTCCACAAATTGTTTATACTTATGTTATAATTTGTTCACACCTGTGCCTTAGTCGAGGCAAATATAGTTTGAATTTATTAGCTGAAATTGTTTTCACGACCCGACAATGATGTTTGAAAAAGCGTGGAGGTATGCGTTTTTACGTAGAAACTTTCCAATTACCACCACCAAACACTTCACGAGAGTTGCATTGTAAAATTGATTCCATTTATGCTCTTATTAAGTACTAATTGCTATATTTATTAATTGAATTCTTTAGGACTTAACTGCGTAAATCCCCTAATTGCGTAGTTACGAACATGATAATCAGAACAACCATTAGTTGAAATAATAAAACATTTGAAAAATCTTTATAGGTATTAAACTAAAACAAAATAACCTACGTGTTCAAAATTTTAAGTGCAGTTGCACCAAAATATTAATGTCAACAACAACACATCACTTGCATTTAACAACGAAAACAACTCCAATTAAGAAATCACACTAAACTCGCTTAGTTTCATTAAACGTCAATACCTCAATTTATGGATGTAGTAGTTATAACTAAATCAAAATGTTTGAACAAAAAATGCTTTATAAATAATCCGGAAAAAGGAATGCTTGCAAGTTGGTTGTGTCATGGACTGATTTATTTTAAATGCAGTGGCATACCAACTTCTCTGAAATCAATCAATTACACACGGCTTACATTGGTGGTGTAACAACTAGCAATGATTTTTACAACTTTTTCGAAGCAAGAAAACCTGTATTTCTTGAAATACAAGAAGAAATTCATCAATGTCTCCAACCGTTTGTCCGTTTATGATTCCTTGGACAATTCTAATTCTGCAAAACAACCTTCGAAGCAGTCTTCCCCACGACAAACACCAGCAAAACGCAGTAAGTCGGCTCGTGACAACACTAAGACGAGTCTAATAATATTACTCAAGCTGCGTAAGCAATTTGTAAATTGCCCCTAGCACTTCAAAGGATATACTTACTACACAAGCAAACTTTAATCACATTGCTGCTCGTATAAGTTTTACCACCCAAAACACGTGTATTTGTAAACCGTTTTGATTCCGATTCAACATTTGCAGATATACATAGGTATACCTATTACATTAGAATAAAATTAAATTCAAACTTGGATTTTAAAACGTATAAATTTCCATACTCTGAACCAAGGATGATCACATTATTTCAACATAACTGTTTAAACTGTAGGTAGGTATATCATTTTAATATAATTAATTTTACTTAAAAACATAAGCAAAATAGATAGCATTTCGAATTTAGTCATATTCAAAAATGTGATTATTATTATTTAAGCTAAATGAATGAAAACGAATCAGATTTTCTTCAAAAAAATGTTTACCTGTCTTAATCTGTGAGTGAATTCCTTATATCACAATATCTAACTTATGAAAGATATCACTTTAGCACTTAAGATAATTAATGTTGAAAAAGTAAAGGATGTAAACAATTATTTCATACATTAATTTTGGGTATATGTTTGTTTCATTATATTGATAACACTATATTATAAAGGCTAGACGTTTTAAAGTTTAACAAACGCAAATATTTAAAATCGCGGGAATGAATTGCGTCGACAAAAAACACGAAAAAAATCACTAAACAAATTAGTATTAGAATCTTATAACGCCAATAGCGGAAAATAATTCCTTTCTTTTTTTACCTAAATATTTCTTGTGTATACACACTAAAGACAAAAAGCCTACATCAGTGAATTTATTATGAATAACCACTCGACACGATTCCGTCAAATGAAACAAGAGGCTTGAACAGTACTAACGAGTACTTCTCATATGGCTTCTGGATAGCCCTCGAACAAGTTTTTCACATCAATAACTTTTATAAGTTTCTTAAACATATGATTGGTTAAAAGGTATCTTGATATATTTTTTTTTCCTATATGCCTCTCGTTTTTGAATAACTGGTATATACTATTCATTTTTTCTCACTCCAACACAATCCTGGGCGTGGAAAATTTTACTTGTGCTTTAAAATACAAATAACATTAAATGCTTATTTGTAACAACAAACAGCCAGTGAAGGGCTTCCATATCAACATCAAACATGCTATCTCTTTTTGCAACTATTTCTATTGGTTAATAAAAAATCTGAAAGGTTTGGACATGTTCCCTACATCCAATCAATATTCAAAAGCCAAAAGAGTGCAAACATATTTGGAATCATCATACATATAAATACAGGTAGATATTGTTAAAAGTGGTTGTTTTTTGTGTGTTTCGTTTCTACTCATTGTAACAATGAAAATTGTTTTTAAAACCCGTATTTTCACACAAGTCAACAACAAGCAGATCAATATTTAAGTGTCATTTTGATAGCATTCATAGAAACATACATACGTACAAACATAGATCAACCGCAAAAATTATATGTGAGCATACAGATGTGTGTAGGATTATGTTTTATAGTTAATTTAACTATTTTATTTGTGACATAGGTACATGGCTATAATTAATTTGATTAACACGGCAATCCTGACCAGTTATACTTAGTGATGGCAAAAAATATTGATCGATTCGATTAATCATACGACATCATATGAAATATTGATTGCAATTAAATAATCGATTAATATATACCACACACTTCACTATAAAAACTGCTTTAGAATTGATGGGGTTTTTATATATGACACCAAACACCCAAGCGAAAGGCCATGTGGTGGGACTGCCATTATAGTCCGAAAAAACGTAACGCATTTTCCATTGCCTGAATTCAGGGAAGACTTTTTGCAAGTCACGACTATAAATCTTACTGATTTTAAAATTGTAGTCTCGTCAGTGTATTGCCCGCCTAGGCTAGGACAAAAATTTATTGCCGCTGGTGATTACAATGCAAAGCACACATATTGGGGATCCAGACTCCTTAGTCCTGGAGGCAGGCAGTTGTATTATACAGTTCAAGCAAAAAAGCTGGACGTCGTATCTGCCGGTAAGCCCACTTATTGGCCCATATACTTTAATAAATTGCCAGACCTTATTGATTTTGCTATAGTAAAAAATATCAAACGCGATCAGGTCTTAGTTAGTTCGTCCTATGACCTTTCTTCTGATCATTCACCTACAATTGTTATTTTACACGACAGTTTTGTCACTGCACCTAAAACCCTTAGTTTCTACCTGAACAGAAACACGAATTGGTTAAAATATAAAATCCAGGTGATATTCAAGCAGCTGTGGATCATTTTACAGACGTCGTGACTGCCGCAGCCATAGCTGCAACGCCAACAAAGCCATCAGCTAAAATAATATCGTACCGGGCAACAGCAGATATTCAGATGCTCGTCATTGAGAAAAGAAGACCAAGAAGACAAATGAACTTATGCCAAAAAAACTTACGCAGTAAATTGAGACAAAAACACGAATTCGCTATCGACAACTTTTTAAAAAACTTGGATCCAATGAAAAACACGGATTTTAGTCTGTGGAAAGCTGTAAAGCACTTACAATGTCCTGTTGCTTACGAATCCCCACCAAGACTTGAAGACCGTACTTGGGCTAAAAACTCAAGAGAAAAGGCAAATGCGTTTGCAAATCACTTAGAGCAGGCTTTCGCACCGCATGATATAAGTAATTCCACTATTCCAATTATTAGTGACACCGTGAATGATCCTAGGAAATTTCGGTTGTCTTCTTTAAAATCGACAATTAAAAATTCGGATATGAAGAACTCACCAGGACCTGATCGTAAAGCAGGATCAATGATAAAAACTTACATAATTCAGCCAGATTACATCCTACAGGCCTATTAGCCTACTCTCAGTTTTGGCAAAGATATTTGAAAAATTATTCGTCTCGAGTGTAACTCCGGCAACTTGACTTTATCAGTCAATTCACCACAGACATACGGCACACACCCGGTATAGCCGACGCACTTTCTCGCATCGACTCGCCGAAGCACAAAACAATGACGAGGATACACAAGTTTTACTTAAAAACGCCAGCGCTGCCAAAAATTCTCTGCAGCCCAAAAAGTTTCCTGTTCCAGGATCAAACAACCAATTACTGTGTGACACGTCAACGACTCAAATTCGCTCTTTAATTCCAAAGAAGTTTCGTGAGCAGATTATATCAACAACACATAATTTATCGCACCTAGGAGTGCGGGCTACAACAAAATTAATCACCAGTAAATTTTGCTGGCGGGGAATGAGAAAAGACTGCTCTGTGTTCGTCAGAAACTGCCTGCAATGGCAACGAGCGAAAATCCACCAGCACACTCGTTCAACGCCCACCTAATATGAGCCTACAAAACAGCGGCTTGCTCACATCAACATTGATATCGTGGGGCCTTTTCCTTTGCACCAAGGCCAACGATCGGTTTACTCGATGGCCAGAGGCGGTACCAATCCCGGACATGAGCGCCGAATCGGTGGTAAAAGGTCTTTTGTCCCAGTGGATTTCACGATTTGGCGTGCCTGCGCACATAACATTAGATCGCGGCAGACAATTTGAATCCTCCATTTTCGCTGAACTCGGTATGATTGAGAGATGGCACCGCACTTTAAAAAGGCAATTCTTTGCCACAATCCGACAGAATGGGCATCGCATCTGCCAATGATTTTAAGGGTAGCTTTCAAACCGGACATAAATTCTTCATCTGCGGAATTGGTATATGGATCAACACTCACAATTCCAGAAGAATTTTTCCAGCCTATAAAAATAACGAGCTCCGACGACGATTTCGTTGCTAAATTTCGAACGGCCATGCAAAAGCTTCGTCCAACCGACTCAGCCCATCACACAACGCCACCAATATTCGTTTCAAAAAATCTGCGTTCGTCATCTCATGTTTTTGTCCGAAACGATTCGATTCACCCCTCACTCACTCATCTTTATGATGGCCCATTCCCCGTAACGCAAAGATACGAAAAATTCTTTAAGATAATAATAAAAGGCCGTAATACAAACATAAGTATAGACCCACTAAAACCCGCATTTTTAACCAGCAGTGACCCAAAAGATGTCCCAGCCAATCAACAACAAGACACTCAGCAACAGCAAACAAACGATTCAGCCGATCTTCAGGTTCCCCCATGTACCTCGACTAACCAAACACACTCATCTGACTTGTTGTCAAAGTAGAGAAGCAGTTACGAAAGTAAAACCACAAGCACCTAAGGTAAAGTTTCAACCAACAGAAGTTAACCCCCACAGCACATCGAACGCTCGAAAAATTAGGTTCCCCGTCAGGTTTAGATGACACCGCTCTAGCCGGGGGAATGATGTGGCGCACCGTGTTTGGCATTAAACATTACTAAAACTGCTAGACTAAAAATATCAACTATTGTATGTATTCTAACCTTTATTAACTCTTATTCATTCACTTGCGTTTTGTCTTTTGCCGTCGATAGCCATAAGCCAGCGCAAGGTGAAACTACAATATTTAATAAAATTAAATTTTTTAAATAATAGACTAGATCCTATGATTGTCGAAGACAATAACCAAATATATTTTCTTACATACGTTAGACCTGTCTCCGCTACATGATATTTTGTATACCACGTTTGCCTTCTCTAATATTTATAGTTTTGTGTTTGTATTCGAAAACAGAGATATGGGTTGAGAATCATACAAATACTTTTGTTGGTTGATTAATAATGATCTTAACATTTATTGTTTCCTCTATTTATACTAATTAATTGTTTATCATGCATTTTAATAAATTGAACTAATTCTAAGAATAATTTCATACAAATAAAGGAAATCAATAAAATGCAATTTAGTATATTTCACTAATTCTAGGAATTATTTTAAGCAAATAAATTATGAATAAAAATATTAAAATAAAATTCTTATTAATGTCTGTCCCAATTTAGGCAAGTTGCTGACTGCAGTTTTTAATAATGTGTGTGTGTAGTTGCTATTGTTGTATTTATTTGTAAGTTAATGAATCTTGTTATCGTTGATGTAGTTGTTGTGTTGCTGTTGTTATTCTTAATGGTTTGGTTGGTGACCATCGGTAACTCCTCCCCTCTTAGAGTAGAGTGAGGGCCACAAAGAATCTGTAGGTGGGCGAACGATCAATTCTAACATCAATGATTTTGGTATGTAGCTGATTTTAATTTTCTTTTTTAGGCACAATGACGTTATGATAATCATTAGAAGAACAATCGTAATCGATGTATAGGTAATATATTGATGAGTTGTTGTAGTTTTCCTTAGAGAAGACATCATAACATGATCACTGAATTGATAGGCCTTCAGTTTTTGCATGTTAAGTCTTCCACAATTTTTTCAGGAATTACTTCTATAAACTGGTGTAGTGTTGTGGTTTGTCTTCATATGTCAAACCAGTAATTGTAACTGTGCAATATTCGTAATATAATAGATTATACTAATGTTGTTGGTACGTTAATAAATAGTATAAAATTATCTTCTGGTCGGTAACTGGTCTCCAATCGTCCTACATCTCTTAATTTACATTTAGGTCTCAGCTTTCGTATCAGTGTACGTACCCACACATTATGATTGTCCCATAAGTTCACTTCTTACAGGGTTGCGACAGACATAATTATTTTCTAATCTTAAACATTTTCCTTCATAATAATTAATTGAATTATTGTTATAAGATACGTATTTAGATGACATAATTTGTCTTGTTACATTTATAGGTAAAGATGTAATATGTGACAAAATAAAAGTTTCTTTGTGAATTATTGGAATTTTTACGTTAAATATTATATTTGAGTTATTCTAATATGCTTGTAATTCGAGGACTTCATACAATTGTCCTACAGAATACATATTATGTATTTGATCATTTAATAATTTGTAAATATCTTCTATTTCATTGTGGTTTAATATAAATTTGGTAATAATATTAAGTTTGGCTAAAATAATATTTTCTGCTATATTGTTAATTTGATTTGTTAGTAATTCGATATCATAATTGATTCTATTCAAATACTGACTTTTTGAAATTATAGAATTTTCTTTATATATTTTGTTCGAAAAAATGTCTCAGAATTCTTGCAATTCTACTTTGCTCAGAGTTTGTGTGTTGTGACGACCAAAAGTCCTTCACTCGGTTTTGGGTCACATGTAATAATGTATTTTGTTTCTCCAATTAAATTCGTAGTTTTTATTAATATTACTTAGATTTAAGATTAACGGAAATTATGGCATTTGTTTTGTTTGTGTTGAGCAATAAAGAAGTATTTTTTAATAAAAAATTATTTTGCGAAAATGGAGTTGAATGAAGCAGTTTCCCTCAACCTTATAACGGAAATAAAAAAGCCCGGTAGAGAATGTATGTACGACATGGAAAGATAAAGATTGAGTTTTTAGAGACCTAATTTGTTATATATTATAATATTTTAACTTTGCAGACCTACAGTGACAAACTATACCGATTCAAACACTGAGAGTTTTCGTAGCCTTTTTGACGAAATGGCCCGTGGTCCTGAAGTCAATTACACATCAGTTGAATACTCAGCATTGCCAACGGATAACACTCAATCAACATCAACGAGTTCGACCCCTTTTTTACCACAGAGCGTTCAGAAAAGTAAACGTTCTAGGCTAGATGATGGTGAACAGACGACAAGTAGACTATAAAAGGTCTCAATAATTTAGCTGAAAAAGTTCTTCTGGCATCAACTGAAGAGAGGGATCCATCCTTGGAAAATGAATTTTCAAAAGTGCCTGACAATAAAAAAGTGCATTTAAATTAAAACTTATGTCCTTAATATTTGGGCAAGTAGAATAATTATTTTCCTTTCACACCATGATTTTATTTTTAATCACTTGCTGCTTTGTTGCCACGTTGTAAAATTAATATGATTTGTTTTTTTATGTACTCATATGACAGCTTTATTTGTCCGGGATAATTTTTCGAAATGGTTGAATCGTGCTGTAGAAAACTCTAAAAAAAATATTTGTTCTCACAAAAATTTTGTCCGGACAAAATGGGTGAATCCAGATTAATAGCAATGCATATACAGTATAGAAGTCAGTCAGCCTGTGGCTAGCGAGGCCGTAAGACCTAATTAATAATTTAGAATTTTATTAAACTTTATTATTTAAGTCTTTGGCAGACAGCAAATAGTTGGATCAGAATTTTATTCGACTTAACTACTTGTAGCTTAATTATTTTAGAGTTTTACTCAACTTAGTAAAGCTAGTCTCTAGGGCCGCCAACTGGTAGCCAAACTACTGGTGTTTTCGTGTCAGCCCAGAATTTTATTCGCCCTGACAAGAGAAGCCAATGAGTAAGGTCACGATATACCACTTGGGCCAAAATCTTATTTTGGTATAGGCGAGTAGTGGCTAGACACTCCACAGGTGGTAACCGGTTAGCTCAGAATTTTATTCACCCCAACCGAGTGCGGTCGGAGTTGAGTGAGCAGAGGAGACATCTCTTAGCATCGGGCCAGAATTTTATTCGCCTCGACAAGAGAGTCAATCCTTGTCCCATCACCTAGAACAGTAGCCAGACGAAGAGAGTTCATCTGAGTGAGAGGCACAGAGCTTCTAGTATTGTCGCAACGAATAGTGACGATAGCTGCAGTAAGCGTCGGATGATGTGAGAAGCTAATCAGCGTACCAGCGAATGTGTCAATGGCCACCGAAGGCCCATCGTATTTCGTGTCGCGCTGTACTTAGTAATTTAAGTCCATGAATGAAGAGTATAACGTTATTGAACACATTAAAATAATCTGTCTCGTCTCTCTCTCTTGGAAACAAATAAACATTTTCTTGTAATGAACCCTGGGAGCCTCGAATTCTACTCGCATATAAAAAAAATAGCCCTTATCCAAATTTGTCCATATAGGGTTTTATCTGTTGCCCTTATGAACAAGAGAATTTCTTCAATTATTAAGGAACTCATATAGTAACCAAGAATTACCATCGAATGTCTGCAATTGTTTGATAGCGTCAGGTATTATTAACGACTGGAAGACATTCATTTGTCCTGTCGCCAATCCTGATGAGGCAGGAGGGACAGTACCAGAAGTAGATTGCTCATGTAAATCGTTATTCATTGTATTGGTGTCTATTGATTCAGGAACTGAGTCTATTGATTCAGGAACTGAATCAATAGAATTCTACTTTTAAATAAATTCGGGATGTTGTAAGGCGAAAAATCTTGTTTTTGGCAATAATTACACTAAAAATTTCAATAGTTAAAATTATAAAGAAAATATCTGCAAGTTACAATAATGGTAGTAGAATCAGCATGTCTCTTTCGTAAATCAGTGTGGCGAGATTATTAATCAATGTGTACTTGTAATAAGTTATAAGTTCACGGAATTTGTAGATGAAGTTTTATGAAATTATATTAGATTTTTTTAAATATACAATATTCGCTCGTATTTCAAAGAAATCGTATTTAATTTTTATATATTTTTATTCGATTTTGTTTTCTTTTTTTGAATATACGATATTCACTCATATTTCAAAGAAATTGTTTTAATATTAATATATTTTTTTCTGTTTTGTTTAATATACGATATTCGATCGTATTTCAAAAATTTTTATTTCTAATTTTAATATATTTGGCTTCTTTCCTTATTTTTTTTATGTACCATATTTACTCGTATTTCATTTTAATATATTTTTCTTCTTCGTTATATATATACGACATTTTTTCCCCAACATTTTGTATTAATTTTTTTAATTTTCTTTTTCTTGAATATACGATATTCGCTCGTATTTCAAGATTTATATATTCTTTCCAAATTTTTTGTATTATATTTTTTTCAAAAATAAAATTACTTTTTTATTTATCTCATTCTTTGGTAATAATATGATTTTATTATATTTTTTATATATGTATTTTGATTTTTATATGCAAACTTAAACTACAAATTTAAGCTACCAAAAAATCTAAATCAAAAACAAGAAACTAGCAAAAAAAATCAATATTTAGCAATACCACAAAAATAAATTTAACCAAAAAGTCCAAATTTAACCTACACAAAACGAAAACTTTATGGAAAACATCAACATTTTACCAGAACACAATGTTACCAATATATCACAAACAAATCAAATTTCACAACAAATCAGAAATTCACATAAAATTCAAAAATTTGAGAAAAATTGTAAAATTAAACAAAAATATTACAAATAAATTTCAATAAAAGTTTTTATAAATAAAAAGAAACTTTTAAAATATAAATTTCACCAACCGAAAATTTCACTATCCCAAAATTTAAAAAAAAAAATCCAATAATTCACCAAAAGAAATAAATTACCAAAAATACTACATTTTTCGAAAAAGCTAAAACTTTGAAATTTCACCACGAATTTCACTAAAAGTATAAAATTTCCCCGAAGAGATTTAATCACAAATTGAGGTTTACCAAAAATATTAAATTTCATTTCAAGTCGAAAATTCACAAAAAAAATCTATAATTCACGAATAAATTTATACATCAGCAAATAACTGAAATTTATTTGTACGAATAATCGAAAATAAAAGCGGTAGTTATAAAAACATAAAGATTCGAAAATATCCGAAATTCATAAAAAAATCCGAAATTCATCGAAAAATCCGAAATTCATCAAAAATCGGGAATCCACCCGCAATCAGTAATTCATTAGAAAAGCAGAAAGTTATAAAAACTGTTACAATTTACATAAATCATAGTAAAGGTAAAAGGAGAGAACAGTTAACTTTAAATTGGGAATTAATTACTAGAAAAAAAAAACTTTGCGTAAAACATTGCATTTTGTTTTAATAATTTTTCTCTAGCATGCAAAAAAAAAAAAAAAAATAACCAGGGAGAGTTGATCACTCATCTTAATAATTACCACGTACTTTAAATATTACCTTTTACATAAGCCACGTTATATCTCACAAAGGCATGTGAGTCCCGTTTGATTTTTTTTATGAGTACAAGATTAAGCTTTGTAATTCTTTGCTTCACATAAAGCAATAGATTTGTAAATCGATCATTTATCGTTAAAAAGTGAAACTCATCGGTCGCTAAGTTTTAATAAAGGGGAAAACATAAATATAAAACCAAAATGAAAAAAAAGTACAGTGTTAAGTGGAAACAAAGTTACATTTTGCAAAGCCTTATCAGCTTTAAATTAAATAGTTTCATCGATTTTATTAAACAGGTAATTAATTACGTTACTTACGAGAAGAAAATAAGAATCTAATTAATTAATGCACTTTAGGGAAACAAGGAAATTTTTTGCTTGTATTGTGAACTCATTTCTCTAAAGTATTAAGGAAAATATATGGAAAATCGCCTCCTAAGCATTCCAAATTAAATCCCAACACTTACTATCTAAAGATTCACCGATTCAAAGTTATCGGTTGGAACATCTACCTAGAACTCTCAGACTAATCTCTCATCATAGAGGTTCTGAGGCATTTCAAAACTAGACGCTCTTATACAAATAAAATTTAAATAATCCTTAAATACTAACTCTATTAAAAGCGATTACTTCGCTTTGCTCCTAAAAATTACATATGTAAATACCTTCTTATTACTAATTCACAGTCCAGTTCTAATTAAATTTCAATCATAAACTAAATCTTTAATATAATTTTTTTGAAATAGTAAAGACACGTCTTTAAAATTCCGGATACTTCAAATATACGATTAAAACTAGTATTGTTAATATTTCTATAATTAACTTAAAAATCATTAATATGTTAACCTTGTTTTAAAACGAAAAAAAGCAAGGAAAACAACTTAATTGAAATATTCAAAAAATTACAAAAAGGCATTTTTGCTTGTAATTATCAAGTATGGTTAACCCTAACTTTTAAATTCCCACGGTATATTTATTTACGTATCTATACTTGAGAGTAATTATTAATCCCAACTGAGTTCTTCCAAATCTAGCTTTTATTCCATTCCTCGGCTGGGCCCAACTAAGGAACGAGAGAAAAAAAAAATAAACATACAACACAATAACTACCAACCTTTACTCTCTGTATGTTTTATTAGTTATTAATGATCAGTATACTCCGATTCCGTCCGCTTCTCTTATCAAAAATGTAGATAATTTTGGTAATTTTCATTATTTTCTTTTATTTAATTACGTTAGTTCACTCAAAGACTTACATTCAATCTTGTTTAATTAAAGCTGCAAAATTCCTTTTTTTAGCATTTAGAAATATATAGTTTTTTACTACATTTATTTTTTTTTCTGTAAATAAGTTTTTTTTGTTTTTTATTTGAAGTCTGCATAATTATTTAATAAATATGTTGTTATGGATTTTTTAAATGTAAATTGCTAAAGCTTTTATTTTTCTTTGGGAATGGCAGACTTAGAAAAACGTAATGTAGGCTAATAATAATCAAGCTAATTTAGGAACAATCTTTAAAACTGTAGGGTATTTGATTGTTAGTGGCGTGTGATTTTAATATCAGAGAGGGAAGAAATGTACCCTATTGGCGTTTCATCTTGCCAAGTTAATTTGTTAATTTTTATGTTTGAAATGCGATTCTGCTTATGGTATTGTATCGTGGCATGAAAGTAGAAATTATTTGTTTACGTGCTTAAAGTTCGGGTTGAGAACCACGTCTCCTTATAGGTAGCTGGGGCAACATCTACATGCATTTTTTAACTGTTTCCTTTTGGGGTCTTTGGAAATTCTTCTTTCTCATAAAAGCACTATTTTTGAGATCTAGCAGCGCATAATATATGTATATGGTTCCCATTTGGGAGCGCGTAATAAATATACATATGTGGCTCGCAGCACGTAACAAAACAAATACAAAAAAAGGAATAAGCTTTCTCAAAAATCTAAACTTCAAAAAACCCAAAATTTAATTTTATCAATCTTTATACCTGGTACTATGATTTTAACTACATCGTATATTTAAAGAGTCAAAGGAAGATGCATTGAGTTACATAGGTACTTGCCTTGCATAGGCCTATGTTCCTGTTCAATGGACTAAGTGCGACGTTGTATTTATCCCCAAGGGAGGTAAGATATCGTATACTAAGGCAAAGGACTACAGACCGATAAGTCTGACATCATATTTGCTAAAATCCCCGGAGAGAATAATAAATATTCAAATAAGCATGTCGATAAACACTAATCTCCTATCTCCCTCTCAATGTGCATATACTAATGGTAGATCAGTTGAGACGCCTCTGCACTCGCTCGTAGAGTATTTGATGAAGGCATTCGAATTTAGCAATTATGCATTAGCAGCTTTCCTCTACATAGAAGGGCCTTCAATAATGTCGAACCGACCTGAATTGGTTAAGCTTTGGGAGTGGTCGGCATTGACCAATTCACAGTAAACGTCATTACGAGGTTACTCACATGTAGGATCATTACATATAATAATGGGATCGACCAGTCTAGTAAAATCGGTCAACAGCGGTACTCCACAAGGTGGTGTATTATCCCACCTTCTACGGAATATTACCATAAACGTGATTCGCAGGAAATTGGACTGTATGGGTTACAAAGCGGTTGCGTACTCAGATGATGTGGCTGGAGCATAGTCCCACCTGAGTCGATCTTTGATAGGGAGGAGATGGCTCTTAAGATGCTCCGTAACTGGAATACCTCAAATGGGCTGAAAGCCATCGCTTCCAAAACGGCATCTATATTACTTACGGGCAGATACAAGATCCCCAACTACAAACTACCCTGAAGTGATTCTGGATAGCAAGCTATCCTGAACTCAATTCTGAGGCTAGAGTTACCATAGCTACATATATGTAAGAAGGTATTACGAACGACTTGTCGTATCAGTCCCGTCAACGTGAACTGGCTATTTGAAACGGTAATTAAACTGGTTCTATTTTATGTGGCCGTAGTCTGGTGGAAAGCTGTGGACTCTTTTCGAGAAAGTACTGCATTGTATGGTAATCCTGATTACAGGACCCACAACGCCGCTTTTTGCCATGCTCAATTGGTTATCTGTGGACTTACTAACAAGAAAGCTGGCACTCAATACGACAGTACGGCTAATCGCCACAAATGAATGAAACCCTACACTTTGGGGTCATTCCAGCATCATAGGGTTTGTTGGTATACTCCTGGTCTCATATATTATACTACTCCGATTCCGAGGGTTCGACTCACTCTTAGTAAGTTCGGGTAGGCGGTGGTGTTTTCATAGAGAAGCTGAGGACCAAGATGTCTTTCCAAATTCTCAATGAATGGAGCCTTCTTTAAGCTGAGAAATCAGCAATTCTAAGGACGGCAAATTGGCTGTGGTATTACAGAAGTTATTCGAATCTTTACCGACAGCCGTGCTGCAATTAGGTTCCTACAGGTGTTTATAAAACGTCTAGATTGGTCCAGGAATGGACATTGTGAAATCGTATGGCGAGATATTCGAGAATAACCCTAGAATGGGTGCGTGGACACGGGACCAATAGGGGTTACTGTGAGTGCAAGCTGGCAAAAAGAGGATCAAGGCCAGGATTCACATAGTGATGAATTCTGTGGCATACCCAACTCACATACCCCTCTCAGCCTGCAAGAGGCATATCTATAATACGATATCGCTATGTTAACTTGTTCAAGTTTATACCAGACTCGAATCATAGCTCTGTTAAGTATTCGAAGGATACAGTTAAAGGACATGTTTGCAACGATGCCCAGACATTGCTTCTGTAGAAGTTGGCGAAATAAGGAGGAAGAGGTACGATACATCACCTCCTGTGCTTCTGTTCGGCCTTGGTGGACAGATGGCTAATTCATCTCGTGCGGAGATCCTTCGACAGCCTCTCCGCAATACCCGAGGTGAGTCTGCGAGAAATCAATACCTATATAAGTAACAGTCCCTAGTTTAGCAGCGACTCGATACCGGCACAGACTTAGTGACATTTCTTAAACTTCCCTAACTTTCTTCTGTCTCTTCTTTTCTACTCACATATCTTTTTAGGGTACCACAAAGGGACCAGATTTGCTCGCCCACGTGGGCTGGCGACATGACTACCTAACCTCACCTACATAGTTACTTATGTACATTATACAAAACCACAAGATGATGGGTCTATCCAGATTTTACGATACCCAAAGATTTAGAATGATTGGAGTAAGTTAATCCGTACCGCTGGGGGGTCAAATTAAAAAAAAAACGGTTTTTGGCTGCCTAGTTACGCCTTTTTAAAATTAATTATGATGAAATTAAATAACAATGCTTTTTTATAACATATTTGACTATGTTTTAATAAAAAAAGTTACATCGTATCGTTTCCCATCACGCCTGATGAGATGCAATAATGAATACTTTACTCTATACAATACTTTACAGGATACAACCTTCGGCATTTGTGTACTACTTGTAAAACATATTGTTTCTGCTCCTCATCTTTGGTGAGAAGGTTATTATGGTGTGTAAAATATTCAATTCAATTTTCGCCATGATCAAAAATATTGTGTACCGCGGTGGTAAGTTTTTTTCGGATAGATTTGGGTTAAAAGCCGGGCAGTTTTTGATGCGTATTTTTAAAATTATTATCAATTGATCTTTTTTTTACCCGTAACTAGACAGGCTATTGACAGTCTCTTCATCATTATCAAACAACGATCTCACCGTAATGCCATCATTTCTATTTTCATATCCATACTTTCAGTCCAAGTTTTTTCAAAAAATCTTCCTCTTCTTCTTGTTGTTTTGGTGGTCGTTTGGTGGTGTATTCGCGTAAAAATTTTCTTTCACTCCTGGAATTGAATATGCCCGATTCAAAATGAACACCATGCACCTAATTCTAGCATGCAATGGGGCAAATCCATACTCGTAGTTGTTCTCATCACTGGTTGAATCGTTCAAATTTTGAAAGCCTTTCTGTACCTTTTTACAAATAGCACATTTTAAAGTTGACGAGGTGTTCGTAATTTCATTAAAGACTTTACCTTCAATCGGTGTTCGAAAAAAATTTATGACTGACAGTATCAATTTTTCTCTTCCTTATTATGATTACTTCCTTATGACTTGATTACTTTTGAAAACTCTCTTGAATATTGATATACTATTGGGCGGCTAAAATGGACTTATGCTGGGGAATGATTTTTCCAGTACTCTGAGGCTTCACTTCTATGTCTTAACCCGTTATGTCCTATTGTTGCCATAAGGCAACACTGTCTGTATCAGTAGTTACTCAGCATTTTCTAAACGTAGGTAACGGTAAATATTAAACGAGTGAATATTTGAGAATGTTTATATGATGTTTTTACTATTTAAAGTAAAAAATCAGTTTAGTTTAAAACATCTTGTTGATAAGCTGTATTTTGGAAGTGCAAAAAATTAAGTTGTAAAATTTTATAAAAAGGGATTACATGAAAAAGTAATTGCTAATATTTTTCAGAACTTGTTGAATTTCTTTAAGTAGTTTGATTACTTAATTTTGTAAGAAGTGTGTTTTTATTTTTGCGTAAAAAATTATATATATTATATGTTGATATCATATATATATTTAAGTTTTTTAATCCACGTTGCCATATGGCAACGGCAGGCACTATCAGCCCAATCACGAATATTCCCTAGGAATTTCTTTCCAACGGAAAATAATTTTCTCGAGAAAAAATTCCTCCAATTACAAATTCCGCGGGGACAAAAAACAAATCAAAGGTGGCATCATTGAATTTTGTAGTCAACTGTTTTGTTTATTTACATTTAATTTTCTTTTTTTGTGTGTTCAAAATTAAATGAATTTGTGATTTTAACATAAAAATTTTAGAAAAAAATAATTGAAATGAATAGTTTAGCTATGCGAGCATTTGTTCAGGAGATTGGTGTTGTAGAAGAACAAGAAAGAAATAACCAAAAGATTATCAGACGGCAGTTGCGGGATAACTCTAATTCGCTTGAGTTGCAGCAGTCACTGTAAGTACATAAATGCAATTAATTTGATCCGATTTTAATTTTTTAGCTTTGCTACAGATTTCAAAAGTATTTTAGAGTAAGTAAACCGGCTTTTTGCTACTTACTAGAAGTGGTGACAGCTCACTCTCTACCAACAAAAAAACAATTTGGAATTCCACCTATAATTAAATTATGTTCTAGTTTGCGTTTTTTCGCCGAAGGTGGCTATCAGACTGGTATTGGGGAAGATTCTGACGTGTCATTAGCACAGTTAAATTTCAGCAAAGTGCTTGAAGAAGTGGTCAAGATTTTTGATACTCATCTCTGTCCACTTTGGATCAAAGTACCAAAAACCAAAGGGGGAAAAAGAAAAATTGCTGTAGCGTTCTACAAGAAATACAATATTCCAGGCGTTGTCGGGTACATTGATGGAACGCATATGCAAATAAACACCTGTTTTATAACAGAAAAGGAAAGTTTAGCATGAATGTTTTGTTGGTAAGTTGGTCAATTCAATATATTTACATACTTACATACAAACATATGTATTTTTTATTTAACTACTTTATTGAAAATTTGCAGCTTTGCGACCATCAGCTAAAAATTCGTTATGTGGATTCATCACATCCTGGTGCTTGTCACGACTCCTTCATTTGGAACACCAGTGATCTAAGAACGTACTTTGAGCAAAGGTATTTGTAAGGCGAAACGAACTTTGGGCTGTTAGGTAAAAAATTTTAAAAAAGGCGAACCTACTATTTATTATAATTTTTTATTCAAACAGGAGATGCTGGATATCCTTTAGAGCCATGGCTCTTAACACCACATCGAGTTCCTGAGGACGGTACGCCAGAACTGCAATTTAACGAAACCCACACAAAATGCCGCAACATTACCGAACGTACTAATAGAGTGTTGAAGAAACGATGGCGATGCCTTTTAGGCGCAAGGGAACCGCACTACACGCCAGAGAAGGTAGCTAAATTAATCATAAATGTGTTCTGCGCTTTACATAATATATGTATCCACTACAACGTAAAAGACGTACCAAGTGATTTAATTGTTTTAAGTATGCCGGAGGAGGACGCAGCACCACTAATTTCTAACCAATACCTAGCCGCCGCTCGAGCTATTAGGGCTAACATTGGACAAAATCTTTTATAATTAAATAGTCAACTTATAGTCAAATATTTTTTTTGTGTATTAAACATAAACAAAACATAAAACACATATTTACATACATACAGTTAAAAATTCTTTTGCAGTTAAAAATGACTAAAAATTAAAAATAAATCATAAAATAAAACAATTCAGTTCACATTGTTATTTAAAAAAATACTAATAATTAAAAATTTACACAACCGGTCGGTATTTTTGTATTTCCAGTCTTGTTTTTCCAACTTATATTCTATTTCTCTCACTCGCAACTTCTCCATAAAGGAATTGTGCCGTTGCATTTCTTCTACTTCCTTCCGTTTTAGCCTTTCCATTTCTTTAAAATATTTTTGTTGATGATCACTTAATTTATCTAGCGATCGATAAATCTTTTTGTTAGTTTGGTCTTGGTCCTTTTGATTCACCACTACTAGTTTTATTGTCTTTAGAACATCTTTTTGTATGACAAGTTCAGCTTGCAACGCGTCGTAGGAACTTTTAAGAGGGTCTTTTTGAATAAGTCCGCTTTTTTTCGGCTACAATCAGCTGCATTCGCAATAGCTGGCCGTGCATTTTCAATAAATGCCTCTTTCTCATCCGTTGTGTCCACCGACACATCCATGCAGGAAATATTTTGCGGGCAGTCTATCATTTCATCGTAAAGGTGTTATTAAGGCCAACGGGCTTCACTGACACACCCTCGACAGAAGACTTCATACCTATGAGGTTGTAGATTGCCTCTTCGGTGAAGGACAACATTTGCTCCTTGTTTGGACAACCTCCTGTGCCCTTTCTATTTTTTAAATTGTTTGCTGCTTTTTGCCTTACATACTTCTTTTGATCTGCCCAGACCTAGATATGTATAATTATAAATATGTTACGGTTATTAATTAATTATTTTTCAGAATGTTGACAACAAACTTTTTTCCACTCAGCAACACTCTTCGTTGGAGGCCCCATGGAGTTGAGCTCGGTTTCAGCGTTCCTCTAAAATCGCACAACTGCCTCTTTGCTACCTTTGTGGAAACCACAAGCAATGTCTGCATTGGCCTCCATTAAAGAAACCAAATGTTGCAGTTGTACTTTATTTGTGCTCTTCGACCTAAAATAACAATAAAATATTTGTTAATAAATTTAACTTTTGTTTTATAAAAATATTATTTACATTTTTAATGCAACTCCCTTCTGTTTTGTGAGTGAAATATTTTTAGGGAAAAAACTAAATTCAAAAGCATTGAGAATAACTACTTTTTTCCCCATTTAATTTTATTCCCCTTCACACGGTTGATAAAAATTTGAAAAAATTAAGAAAAGGGAAAAGTGAGAAATTTCATGGGGAATTTTTATTTATAATTGGATGAATGGAAAAAGGGAAAAAACTCCCACGAAATTATTATTCGTGATTGGGCTGTATATGTTGCATATTTGCATAGTGAATGTTTGAAATCTTACAGGAAGTTAACATTATCTGAAGCCTTAGGCTTCCTGGAACAGCTTGATAGCGAAACTGAAGATGAAGTTACAAAGATTTTTATTAAGCCACCTGAAAATTATATATAATAATAATTATGTGTAAGCGGTGCAGATGACGCTGCAGAAGAAGAAGGCGGTATCCCAGATGACGTTTGTCCTTCTCAGCTGAAATCGAATTGTGAAATAGCTTTTAAAGGTGGACAGCGATTAGGATTAATGAGGACATTGGCGAAAATGATAGCAACAACAATCAAACAACATCTGAAGATATTCTACAGAATTCAGTTGCAAATTCTTCGGTAAGTGTCAACGCTCAACAGAAAGAAACAACAGCTTGTTTAAACAGTTTTACACGCAAAACCCCGTTGTTTCCAACAATTGATAAAGGACAAAAATATGCTTGGGTTAAAAATGATTACGCTCCAAAAATTTCAATATTTCCTGAGAGCAATTATAAAGATTGAGCAGTTTGAGAAGTTTTTCGAAGACTTTTTGATACAACACATCGCTGACAAATCTAACGAATATGCAGTTTTTAAGGGAAGAAAGAACCCGGCCATTACTAATGATGAAATTCGCCGCTTTATTGGTATCCTCCTAATAACAGGATACAGGACACATGCAAGAACAAGAGACATGTGGTCGGTGGAAGGTGGTTTACGAAATAATCTCGTCATTGAAAGTATGCGTCGGGATCGTTTTTAGGAAATATGTAGTTGTCTACATTTTGTAGGCAATGCTCAAGACGACAATGGCGCTGATAAGATGTGTAAACTTCGGCCGATTACAGACCATTTAAAAGTCAACATGCTTCAGAATTTCCATCCGGAGCAAAATTTGTCGTATGATGAGAGCATGATTTCCTATTTTGGGAAACATAGCTGCAAACAATTTATCAAAGGAAATCCAATAAGATTTGGCTACAAAGTGTGGTCACTCTGCACACCAAGTGGATATTTCATAAATTTTGAAATTTACCAAATGCATAGTATGAAAAGCTGTTTGGAAAGTGCGCAGCACCACTAATAAATATTATCGACGAACTTCCAGAAGAAAAGCGAAATTTGCCATATAGTTTTTTCTTTGACAATCTTTTCACTGGTTTCCAGCTGCTTAACTTCTTAAAAAATAGAGGCTATTGTTCAACTGGGACAATCCGCGAAAACCGTGTGCCGAAGGACTGTCCAATAGTCATAAAGAAAGATATAAAAACGAAAGAAGATCGCGGCTTTTGTGACTACGCTGTTGCAAAAGAAGCTGAAATAAGCCTGACGCAATGGTTGGATAATTCTGTTGTTTTGATTGCATCTACTGCATTTGGTGCCACTCCATTTTCAAAGATCTCGAAAGAAGAAAAGAAAAAAGTTAGTATTCAAAGACCATGCGTTGCAGCGGAATACAGCAAGTATATGGGTGGAGTTGATCGACTAGATCAAAATGTCAATTGCTATCGTATTGGCTACCGTGGACAAAAACGGTTGAGCTCTATATTTACATGGTTGGTAGATGTAGGTGTTCAAAATGCTTGGCAACTTCAAAGAATAGAGAAGAGTAAAATGAGCCAGCACGAATTTAAAAGACAAATTGCCGTTTACTACTGTAAGCAGTTTGTAGAACCAAGAAAGCAAATTGAAGCAGTTTCTTCACGCAAACGACGTTACGATGAAGATTCTGCAGGAGATGTTCTACGCTATGATGGTAAAGATCATCTTTTTATACCAATAATTAAAAAAGGACGTTGCGCTGGAGAATCTCTTGGTCGAGCAGCCTGTAGAAAGTGCAACATTGGGCTTTGTATTAAATGTTTTGCTGAAACATTATCATATCTGCTAACAAAATTATTTCATTATTATATTTTGTAAGTTGAGATAGCTCCTGGCGTTGCCATACGGCAACAGTCTTTCCTGGCTCCCGCTGGACCAGGATGAACAAATTAATTATGACGAAAAGTTCTTCTCATGAGTAAGATTGGAATTTGATAATTTCTTTTTTAATTTTTGCAATAAAGTATTCTCGGACTGTTTGATCGGATGATGAAACAACCCCATTTATTGAGTATTATCCGGAAGTAGTTCTGCCTGTTCTCCCGGTAAACTTTGAATAAGATGACTGCATTATGATTCATTAAAGATTGAAGTTTTATTTCTACTGACATATCAGTTTTCCCATAGCCAATTGGAAATGCTTCGTTTTTTGCAATATATTTTTTATGGCTAAACGAATAAAGATTTTATATTGATTTATTTTCTGTGAAAGGTTATATTAGCAGCTGCATATAGACACTATAAAATTTGAAATCTCTACTTTTAGGCTGGAGAAAAAGACTTTTGCTCGTTTGTGCGCAATTTTTGTTGATGCGAATTTCACCTTTTTTGTTTTTACTCATCTTGCACAGGTATGAGTAAGTATCCTTTTTGTCAGTAACAAAATGTTTTGGTTTTTAACAATTGTACGTAGATGTCTTCAATTAAATTATTACACCTAACACTGTTATTACTTGCATAAAATACGAAATGCGCGATACAGTAATTTTCAGGCACACCTATAGCGGTTTTTACCTTCCTGTGCAGCTACGTTCTAAATAAGGTTATTCGATGGAGCGAAACAAATGTACTTGAGTTAAATAACGTAAAATTATTAAAAACAAAAACAATAATTATTATTAAGAAATGTAATTTTCAGACTTAAATACGTTTTCTTTATTCTTTTTGCGAAGGAACTTTACACACTCTTACTTACTTTTTTGTTATTGCATTGTTGTTATCATATGAATTTGTGCTTTTAGCCAACCGTCAATGAAAGCATTGTATGTATTTCTGTTTCAACTCGGCAGATTGTATTTTAGCTAGTATCAAATCGAATACGATGAAGTATGCATGTTTCGCTGTGCACGTCGATTTGTAAATTTATTGTGTGATGTAACAAAAATAACATTAATAATAACAAATCTGGCCTGCTGGCACTCAGCTTTTTACTATATATTGTGGTTATTGTACAACATTTTTATCAGAACCCTTTCGAAACATAGAGAGAACTAAAATAGAATAAGTCGCGACGCCCTCTCTATGTGCGTACAGATTTCTGGCTAGTCAATGCAGTATATTAAGGATACGTAAGACCCGAAGTCGAAGGAGCGGGTACGGCTAACAGTATTAGAAGATGTATAGATTTTATAAATGAATGCAGTTTAACATATTGTTACAAAGTAATAGTCAAAGATGTGTGAAACGACCTATTTTACAAATACGCAATATCATAAACATAAAGCAAAAACAAATTGCGTAGCAGAAATTCCTCGAACCGCGATCCAATGTAGAAACAAAAACAATTTCTACAGCAAGAAAAAGTAACCAAAAGATACACACACACACAAACACATATACAAGCCTACTAAGCCAGCAACTGAAAGAATTGATACGCAATTTCGCGTATGTTCGGTACATTTCAAGAAGCGGCCATGATCTGTATATAAAGGCGCCGTCCACCGCAGAAGAGATAGTTAACCGTGAGATTTTAGAGGGTGAATATCTGTGCGTACAAAAGTGTTAAGTGTACAGTGTAAATTAGTACTAAAGAGTTGTATATAAGAGTCGTAATTGTCGAATGAAGTTGTGAACTGATAAAACAATTAGCACTTTGTATTTTATTATTTGCAATTAAACAAATCCAACAAATTAACATTTATTGTAGTAATAAACGTAACAACTGGCGTCAGAAGTAGAATTGTAAAAATAAAAAGTAAGTAAAAAAAACAGATAAGGTTTGACGAGCTGAAAGTAGACCAGCTATAAAAAGAGCTGAGCAAGTTTGATCTGCCAACGGCGGGCAATAAGGCAGAACCGCAAAAGAGGCTAATAGAGGAATTCAAGGAGCTCGAGATATGTACCCCTGCCACAGACACTAGTATGGACTTCAAAGTAATGTTGGCCGCTATGATGGAGAAATTTCAAGAAGCTTCTAAGACTAACAGCAAAAGACTCTTAGCTGGGGTAGAGGAAAAACTTCAAGAAGCTTCTAAGGTTCACAACGCTGAGGTCAGAGCTAACAACGAGAGACTAGAGGAAAAGTTTCAGGAAGCTTCTAAGGTTAACTGCGAAAGACTCTAAGCTGAGGTCAGAGCCAACAACGAGACACTTCAGGAAATTTCAGAAGTTATGGGCAAGCGAGTGGAAGCTATATAACTGAAAGTCAGTGAGCTTGATAGAAAATTCTCCTGCATAACGGGAGATGTTGATGAAATGTTAACGAGAAGTTTTGACGAACAATTTTCCGGCGTAGACGCAGAACTACATGAGTTAAAGAACAAGATGAGCGATCTACAAATTCGAGAAGAACCGGTAAGAAAAATCCCTGAGAACGCCAACAAGATAAAGGCCCCGAGATCTGATGGTAGCGCACCTTCTAATGTCTTCAAGTTCCAGTTCGAAACGGTGGCTAGCAAAAATGAATGGGATAATGAAGAAAAAGCTATAGAACTAATTCTGCCGTTAAAGGGAACAGCAGCAGCAATCCTTGAAAGCTTACCAGCTGGCAGCAGAAATAGCTACAACGACATAATGGTGGCTTTGCAACGTAAGTACGGTGGCGAACATAAGAGAGAACTGTACAGGATGGAACTATGGGGCAGAGTGCAGAAGCAGAATGAAACGCTGCAGGATTTTGCGATGGAAATTGAACGCTTGGTGCAGCTGACTTACCCAGGCGAGAACCATCCATTCCTGGACCAGGTCAAGATAGAATCATTTGTAAATGGCATACGGGATCCAGATGTTAGATACGCAGTTTTCGCTATGAAGAAGTCGTCCTTTGCGGAAACCATTTCGTACGCGCTGGCCCAGGAGGCAGCAAAAGACATATCGAAGCCACAAGTCTACAAGGTGCGGCGACTTGAGGCTGATATGCCAAATTGCGGAGACAAAAGGAGCGAAATAGAAGAGGTGGTCAAGCAAATACTAGAGGAAAGATGCAAATCTCGCGCCAAATGTTTTAACTGCGGTCAGGCCGGCCACTTCCAGCGCAAGTGCAGATCTACAAAGAAAAGATCAAGATCTCCTTCGCCACCGAGGGAAAGCAAACGGGCGAATAACACCGAATCGCATGTATCACCGTTAAACTAGATCGAGCTAGCGCTGTGGGGCAAGATCTAGCTCCTATAACCGATGACCCCACAATCTCCATTTCCATCATGCAGCAAAAGAACAGCAACCTTACTGCTTGCGGTCTTATCAACGGAAAGAAACAGGTCCTCACCACAGACACAGGAGCATTTCAGTCTATAATTTTTGTAAAAGGAGCAGTAGAACCGCTAAATAATATATGACTACGCACTTCTACTGGGGATTCAGCTTTCGTCTATGGGCAACACTGACTATCGCAAACATCAGCGTCTGCCATGTGTTTGTTGTCGCCGACATATTGGATGAAGTTATTATTGGTGCAGACTTCATGATAGCCCACGGGATTGATCTGTACATTGGTCAATCAAATAATGGTATGGCGCAATGTCGAGATATCCCTGGATGTTGGATATGAGCGTAGGACATCAGTAAGGAAGCTGTTTGCCATTGAACGCCAGAAATTTCCACCTCGGGCAGAAACTATAGTATGGGCACGTGTGGAGGAAGATTGTGGGGATAACCGGTTGTGTCAAAGCCGTAATCATAACAGCTAGAGTCCTTGTGAAAGCCTGAGACGATGGACGAGTTCCTGTAAGAGTACTTAATCTGTCCAACAGCGAAAATACCATCGTATAATAACCTAAACAATGCGTTTTCATCTATTCCCTTACTTCAGTTTTACGATCCAAACCTTGACGTTAAACTTCAGGGGGATGCCAGTAATCAAGCGTAGGTGCAGCTCTTCTACAAAATGAACAATCGGTAGCATACGCTTCAAGAACTCTCTCAAAATCGCAACAAAACGACGCTCAAATTGAAAAAGAAGCAACAGCCATTCGTTTTGCATGTGAGAAGTTTCACGAGTGTATTTACGGCAAAAAACTTTTAATTGAAACGGACCACGAGCCCCTCGAAACGATTTTTAAAAAGCCACCAAACCATTTTGCTACATGTTCTGCCATATTCCCCACACGTCATATACAGAAAAGGAACAGAAAAAAATTGGCTGACGGTCTTAGTAGAGACTGTGACAATAATAAATCGTTTGACAAAGAAGAGAACATCGAAGTTCATGTACTTTCAAAGTTTACTACGACAACAAAAGAAAAAATTAAACCGAAACGTCGAATGACTCTAAGTTAGAAATACTAAAGAAATTTATACTTAATGGATGGCCGTCATCTATAGCTGATTTACCAACAGAAATTAGAAAGTTTTTGAATTTTCGCGATGAACTTACACATGATGATGGTATTCTATATAAATCTACAAAAACGTTAATACCAAAAACATTACAAAAATAAATAATAGATAAAATTCATATTGGGCATTTAGGTATTCAAAGGTGTATTGGTAGAGCACGATCGGTCGTATTTTGGATAGGAATGTTTACTGACATACAAAATTTTGTAGAAAAATGTTCAATTTGCCAGTCGTACCAACCATCAAAACCGAAAGAACCACTGATTATAAAGTCGGATCCCTCATTACCGTGGGAAATATTAGCTACTGATTTATTTCATTTTAGAAACCATAATTACTTGTTCTGGTTTCATGGACTTTGCACTTCTGGAACAATCAACGTCGTATGAAGTAGTTAAACAATTAAAAATATGGTTTGCCACGCATGCAATTCCCTTGATACTAGAATCTGACAATGGCCCACAATTCTCCTCAAAACCCGTTCCTAAAACATCAAGATAAGGCCGACAGATAAAACAGACCGAATTCTACAAGCCTTAAGTCCTGAATTCAGTCATAAAATAAACATATTATTAAAAAAAAACTAAGTAATGAATTTAATTAACTGAATTTTTTATACTTATTTTTATTTATTTTATAAGCAGGGGGATGTCATAATGATACCTAACACCCTGTTTATACATTTCTCCGTTATCATACATTCATTCTAGCTTAATATAAACATGATTTTAACAATAAACTTCAGTTCATACTCAACTACCGTCTAGTTCATTACAGTACAGATGCCAAATTTACAACGGACTTAATTGTCGTGCCCACTTCCAAGATAAATGAGATAGTGAAGCAGTTCCATAAAGGTCGCGGCAAGCTTTAGCAATACAATAGCTGTCCATTCGGCTTTCGACCGAATAGCTGTCCATTCCCTGTCAGTGACGCTGGTAACCGGTATGTATTGATGGTAATAGATTATTTCAGCAAATGGTGGTAGACGCATTTGTTAACAATTGGGTGTGTCGATACGGTGTTCCGATAGAATTGCATATTTAAAGAAATGTGCGACTTATATGGCATCAAAAAGACGAGAACGACACCGCTACATCCACAGTCCGATAGCATGGTCGAAAGATTTAATCGTACGCTGAAGGAATATCTCAGAAAAGTGGTTAGTACAAACCAAAAGGATTGGGATGAGCAAATACCTAAGCTGTTACTGGCTTACAGGTGAGCTATTCACGATTCCACCTCTCGTAGTCCAGCGAAAATCCTGTTTGGAACGGAACTGAAACTGCCAGCGGACTTAGAGTTTGGTGTTAAACCTAAACCTGCGTGCGAAGACGATGGAAACACTCTTCAGGCACAAGAAGCCCTTCACGAGCTTCATGAATTTATCCGTAGCCGCATTAAAATGTCCAGTGATAAGATGACAGCCAGGTATGATCGAGCAGCAAACACGGAGGGATTTGCCGAAGGACAAATGGTTCTACTGTTTAAGAGACTGAATGACGTAGTTTCCAAGATACAGAAGTGCCATAGCCCGAGGTCCAAAATGAAGGTGCTTGAACGACTAGCCAAATAAGGAAAAGGTGATGTTGAGCCTGTTCGGGACAAAAATGCTTAAGTGGGCGGCAGTGTTACAAAGTAATAGTCAAAGATGTGTGAAGCGACCTATTGTAGCAAAAACAAATTGCATATCAGAAATTCCCCGAACCGCGATTCAATGTAGAAACAAAAACAAATTACATTTCAAGAAGCGGCCATGATCTGTATGTAAAGGCGCCATCCGCCGCAGAAGAGATAGTTGACTTTGATATTTTAGAGAGTGAATATCTGGGCGTACAAAAGTGTTAAGTGTACAGTGTAAATTAGTACTAAAGAGTTGTATATAAGAGTCGTAATTGCCGAATAAAGTTGTGAACTGATAAAATCATTAGCACTGTGTATTTTAATATTTGTAATTAAACGAACGCTTCAAAATAACGTTTATTGTAGTAATAAACGTAACAACTGGTGTTAGAAGTAGAATTGTAAAAATAAAAAGTAAGTAAAATAAAACAAATTAGGTTTGACGAGCTGAAAGTAGATCAGCTATAAAAAGAGCTGAGCAAGTTTGATCTGCCAACGGCGGGCAATAAGGCAGAACCGCAAAAGAGGTTAATAGAGGAATTCAAGGAGCTCGAGATATGTACCCCTGCCACAGACACTAGTATGGACTTCAACGAAATGTTGGCCGCTATGATGGAGAAATTTCAAGAAGCTTCTAAGACTAACAGCGAAAGACTCTTAGCTGGGGTAGAGGAAAAACTTCAAGAAGCTTCTAAGGTTAACAACGCTGAGGTCAGAGCTAACAACGAGAGACTAGAGAAAAAGTTTCAAGAATAAACGTAACAATATAAAAAGGTTATTTTGATATCTGAATAGAAATATGATTTCGCCCTGCATTTTGGCAGCCTGAATTCAAAACCACGTGTCGTGTCCACTCAACACTAGAAAAATGATGTTCAATGCTCCAATTTTAATTCTTTGTAGACTTTGTAAATGGCTCCCGAAATTTTCATTAAATAGGGCTAAGAAAACTTTCTGGAGAAGCCACTTTTAATAGTATTCGAGGAATTTTATACAAATAATATAAAGTAATATATAAAAGATCCTCAACACAGAGGCAAAAGAATTGTGTAGCCAATTAAATTTCTAATTAGTAATTTTAAATTTTTTAATGTTGTGTTTGTATATGTTCGAATTTGGGTTTAAGATTCTGAATAAAATCTTATTATTAGTTCTTTTTACATTAAGCTACTGTTAAATGAATGTGTTAAAATATACTCTAAATTAACAAACAATTTTATCAGTAATTATCCAATAATATGAATTATGTGTAGTTTTTCGAACATAGCCAAGGCGAATTAAGGGTATGTTTATGTAACATAAGCGGAGTGATTGGTCTAGAAAATTTATGTTAAAAACGCAAATTGTTTTTGTTGATTTATGTACAATTTATCTAGACAAGCACATCTGATAGCTTTTGCTAAACTGATTAGATGTTAATCTCCATATAAAAACTTTTTCGCTATTTCCGGGACTTTTTGATATGGAAAGGTTTTGAATTTTGCCGTGAGTCTACCTGTTATCAGTTATAGCTCTTAATGAACAATTATTAATTTTGCGAAATACTTATAGATATGCTAACACTGTTTCAATAAAGCGTTTGATTTTAAACAAGTATGGCAAGGTTAAGCCTAGTAAAAAACACATTGCACATTTTGTCGGAGCAAGGACTATACCGCACTTTTGCAACAATAGCTTTCAAAAATTACCTCAACTTTTTTTCATTTTCACTTTATAGGAAAAATCAAGATTTAGTATTCATATCCACCCACGGCTCTAACGATTTGTAGCACAGTCAATGTTTTTCGATCTATAGGACGTGTGCTTCCATAGGCCACATAGGTTATAGAGGCACTCTGACTAGTTGCCAAGATATATTGAACCCCATATTTTATCCCCCCATTTTGGATTAACGCAGTTTTCTGGAAAGCTGGGCAGCGAATTTTTTGCTTTTTTATAGCACATATATTATAGTGTAACACTGCCTTGTTTCCAAAAAGTAAGGAAATCCACAATGTATCGATTTCGTTTATTAAATCGATTTAAAAAAAAAATATATTTTTTTATTTTAGGTCATATACATTGAGTTGTAATTAATCTTTTGGTATTAACCAAATCTCATGGAAGTCCAGTAAATAAATATATTTCCGAACCGTTGCTAATTTTCGTTGCTGGAGTATTCCCAAAATCCTTTTTAGTAGTATTGCCATTGATTCCTAAAAATGTGCTAAAATCCATTTATTTTCATTACCGTCGTAACTATCTCATCGTTGCTGTCTTGCGTACGTTGATCTATTTTCATGTGGAAAACCACAGCTGCTTTCAATACTGGTAACCTTTGATTTTATATTTCTGTAAAGTTCTTTTTTTAAGAAATGATGAACGTAGGCAAAAATAACCGATATAATTAGTCTATATCTAAAGTTAAAAAAAATATATATTATTAAATTATATTAATTATTATAAATAAATGAATGAATTGCATTAGGAACGCAAGCCGATATTAATAACATATAACTCTCTTCCGTTTGACGCAAAGAAAGCAATTTAGGTATTGCAAATATGCTGCATTCCGTTCCAATAGTCGAAAAATTGAATATTTTGTGCATCACTGGCTGTTTTTTCCAGTTAGCATTGAAACTATAATGGACGTAACAATTTGAATTGTTTTGGAACCCAATTCTTATTTAAAATTTATTTTTGAACAAAATATTTTGCAGTTCTTTTTGTGTTTTACTTACGAAAATACTTTGAAAATCAACTGTTTTAGGAAGTTTATTTTTGTTTTCAACAACATGAGGTTGTGTCATATGTACGTAACATCAAAATTAAAAATCGTATGTTAGATTATGAATTTTACATACACTTGAAATTCCATATGAATAGCAATTTTGATATTCGAAATGACTTGTACACGTAATGTAAACACAGATTTACAGGGTTGCATTGAATGTGCTATTCTCTGTATACGTGAGGACAGTTTTGCCTCTTAAGAGTGGCTGTGTGCAACGTGTACGAAAATATGAATATATGATAAGAGTATAAACATTTTGAATTTCGCTTTGCTTCGTAATTTGTAACTTTTTATAATATAAGACGTATTTAATAGCTTGAAGAGCAAAGAATATAATTGTGCAGTTGGCACTATTTTTCAGTTAAGGGATATCCATTTTTTGGTCTGAAAAGTAAAGCTAAATAAAATACACGTAAAGCTATGTTTTCGATAATACTTTTATTTCATTATTATGCTTGGATGTCCAAAATACTATAGTATTTAAATGATCAACTAGATTGGTTGCAGCAGTCGTCGCTTTTGAGGTAGTTTCGGTCACTAACAGTGTCATATCGCATGATAATGGTGGCCAATTGACAGCACCAAATCGTGAAATTACGCCTTCGGGAAACTTCCCATGCAATAAAGCCAAACTCAGTCGTGTTGTGTAGCTTATTGTACCGTCTTGTTGGAACCACATATCGTGCAGTTCATTATCTTCATCCACGGGCCAAAAATAGTCGGTTATCATTCGGCCATAACGCTCTGAATTGATATTTTTTCTGATGCAATGAATTCTCCGCAATGACTTCTGTGTTCTCCGCGCCCCATATGCGACAATTCCTGTGGTCAGTCGGCTTTAATTGCTGCTTGAAATGTCTCTTCAAACTTCTTTATAAGCCAATTCCTTGCATGGTCGACCGAATATGACGACCATAACCTCCCTGTGATGCTCGAAAATTGATCACGTTTACACGACCACGTTGTAGTAAGTTTCAAATATTTGTACGCGTTCTTCGGTTGTTAAACGATCTATATTCCAAAAGGACAAACCTTTCGCTCAATAAATTACACTTCAGATGACAGATATTTTACAGCTGACAGCCTTACTAGTTCGCCAATTTTGAAACCACTAAACGGATAACTCTTTAGTACTATTTTTTGTACTATATAATAGTTTTAAGCCAAAGTATACGTTGTACGTCGAAATGATTAAAAGGATTTTACTATAAGTATTCGAATCTTATCTCTAAAATATTTTTACGTTTATTACCACAATAAACGTTAATTTGTAGGGTTCGTTTAATTGCAAGAATTAGAATACTTGGTCCTTAATGATTTCATCAATACACAATTTTATTCGGCAGTTACGACTCTTATTTTTAATGCTCTAAACACATAGACCACAGCAGACTACACAGCTTCATGACTACAAATGCAGTTGACTTCATATGTCACCGTGTAGTCAGCTATTTAATTTTTTTGAAGGCGGCAGCTTCGTCATAAACAGGTGATAGGAAGATTGACGTTGCATTATTAGTATTTGTGTTTGGCGAACAATGTTGCCACTTCAACATTTTTTTCCTTAACGCAAAATTACTCATTTAAGAAACTGAAACATAGAAGAAACTGAATACGGTCAAAAAGAAAATCAAATAAATAAAAGAAAAAATTATTTTAACAGGTCTGGCCTAAAAGTACTTTTTCCGCACCTGCCATGTGGTATTTCAGGTAAAATAACTTGTTTTTAAATGTAGATAAATATAATTCATTCCATATATTCAAGCTGATTTTTTTCTTCGCGTTCTTTGTAAATTGTCAACACTTTATTTGTCAATGTTCGTCACTAAAAATAGAAATTACGGGGTGTGGCTATTAAATAACGAGACTGACGCTGTAAAACATTTTATTTTTATTTCATACATTTTTACTTATTATCACCTTCAATATAAACCCCTCCTCTATCCCTACAACGCTCCATGCGATCTTCCATTGTTCGAAACAGTGCGGAAGTATTTTTCTGTCAACTCCATCAGGACGCGTACCGCTTTCTCTTTCACAGCTTCAACAGACTCAAATCTTGTTCCTTTTAATGCAGATTTCACCTTAGGAAACAGATAGAAGTCGCACGGCGCAAGATCCGGCGAATAAGGCGGATGGGATGCTGAATTTGGCTAGAAACCTCTTAACAGTTGTTCAATTGTGAGAATTTTAGGCACCATTTTGGCACACACTTTTTGCATGTTAAAATTGTTATGTAATATTTGCCGTACGGATTCTTTATCAATTCGTACAGTTTCAGCAATCGCACGAATACTTAACCGACGGTCAGATCGAATCAGATCACCGATTTTTTTGATATTGTCATTCGTTTTCGACGTGGAAGGGCGACCCGGGCGTGAATTACCTTGAACGTCTTCTCGGCCATCTTGAAAACGCTTCAACCACGCAAAAACACGTGCACGCGATAAACATTCATTGCCATACACGTGTTTCAATAAATTATAAGTTTCAGTAGCGGTTTTTCCAAGTTTCACATGCAATTTCACAACAATTCGTTGCTCTACTGTTACACTTAACATTTTTCCGGCGAAACAAAAAACACCTCTAATGCGAACGAAGGCTACGGCTGTACTGATTTGTTCACAGAAGCGAGAGGCACTACATTCGGAAGAGAAGGCTTCGCGATAACAGCTGTTGGTTGCTGGCGTTTGGCGCATGCGCACTTCTTCTATAACAGCATCAGTCTAAAATTCAACTGAACAAGTGCAAAGACAAAGTGTATACGAAGAAGAAAAAAGAGCAGAAATATACAAGAATAAACAACAATAATATATATATTGAGTGTCGTAAATCATAACAAATCGTGCATGGCAGCTTAAACCAGTTAAAAAATTCAGAACACTAAAAATAAAAGTTCTAACGTGCATAAATATTCATATGCCTACATCTTAAGAGAACGTGCACAGACAACCCTCACGCATAATTCGAGCTCAATCGGGAATTTAATAGAAACAACGAATAATGTTTCTGCAAGTTTTGCTTAGCGAAAAATGAACGAGTTGAAAATATGCTTCTTGAAAGCTAACGGGTTCTCCCGGCATAAATACGAAGTACAACATTTCATGATAACACAAGATATAGAGTCTGAAACATGCATCCCTACGCTTTAGAATTAATGAGGTTTTTATATATGTATTACACCAAATGCACCCAAGTGAGAGAGTATGTGATCGCACTGCGATTATAATCCGAAAAAAACATAAGGCATTTTCCAATACAAGCCACGACTATAAATCTTACTGATTTGAAACTTGCAGTCATGTCAATGTATTGACCGTGTAAGCACAAAATCGAACACTATCAATTTTCCAGGTTCACTACACCAGGACAAAAGGTTTTTGCAGCTGGTGATTAAATTGCAAATCACAGATATTGGGGTTTCAGAGTCCTTTGTTTTATTGAGGTAGGAAATTGTGTTATACAGTTCAAGAAAACCAGCTAGATGTATTATCTTGTGGTAAACCTACCTATTGGCCAACATATTTTAATTACTAACTTGTTAATTTTCCTAATGTAAAAAACATTAAACGGGATCAACTGGTACTTAGTTCATCATATTACCTATCTTCTGATCATTCAGCTACTATTGTTGCTGTACTGTCGTGTACAGTTCTGTCGCTGCACCTTAGAAGGTAATGGCAAAATGTCGTTCTCCAAACATAAAAGTGCAAATGGACTTGGGCCAAAAAACCTTAAGTTGCAAATTGAGACAGAAATATGAATTCGCTGTCGACTGTTTTTTTTAGAAACTTTGATCCAACGAAAAACACGGATTATAGCCTGTGGAAAGCTGTATGGCACTTACAATGTCGTATTGCCTACGAATTCTCACTAAGACTTGAAGACCGTACTTTGCCGTACTACCGTGCGCTAATCAATCAATAATCAATTAGAGAAGGTTTTACCACCACCACTCCCCTTCCAGTTCCACCACTCCAATTATAAATACAGATATGAGGAAATCCTATTACAATCGTATTACAGGATCAGTGATAAAAAAACTTACCTAGTAAAGCTGTGAGAATTTTACTTTTCATATTTATTGCCATGGTGCGCGTTGGCTTCTTCCCATGCCCCATAAACCAAGAAAGGACTCAAGTCAGATTACGTCGTAATCTCAATTTTGTAAAAGCTATTTTAAAAAGTATTCGTCTCGAATGTAACTTCTTATCGTAATGAGCAAAACCATATTCCAGATAATCAGCTTGGTTTTCGAGCAAGGCATGGTACTATTGAGCAAGCCCATAGAATCGTTACTGTGATTACAGCAGCTTTTGAAAAAAGAATACTGTTCGGCTGTATTTATAGACATAACCCAGGCATTTGATAAATCCTGCCATGGTGGGCTACTCACTCAAGTAGCTCGTGTTCCTTTCTGAAAACATCCACAAACTTCTAAGGAGCTATTTGACAAAGAGGACTTTTAAAATAGAGTCAAAGGTTCAGTTAAAAAAATGGGAAAATCTGTGTAGAAGTACGTCAAGGTAGTGTACTACGGTAGCATCCAACCAACTTCAGTCCCATATTCATGAGCTAGAAGGCTGGCTAAACCAGTAGGGAATAAAAGTAAACCCACAGAAATGTGCTCAAGTAACGTTTTCCGTGCAAAATTATCCATCAATAAGAATAACAAACAGCATAAGATTTGAATATTTATTCTCAAGTTCTTTTAGTAGAAATATTCAATAAATTAATATTAAGTTAAAAAAGAAACACTATCAAAAAAGTCTACGTAATCATCAACACTCAACTGGCTTGCGTTAAAGTTTTTAATGTATTGGACTTAGCAAGGTGAACTAGCCGAGCCGCACAAACACAGAGGCAAATGTATAGTTATTAATGACATTGGTTGATACTTGCAAGAACCCTTAAGAAGTGTTAAGTTGAAAAAATTAGCATTTACTGATACAACTTTTTTCGGGATTTGCCAGTTTTTGATGCGTTTTCTTAAAATTTAGATTTTGATTGAATTTTTCTTCCTTTTTACAGTTTAGTACATTAAATATAATATTCATATCCACACGAGTAATTTAAGTAGTCATGTAATCGTTATCAAAATGATCGCGCCGTATTGCCATCATTTGTACTTTGGATAGTCTACTTTCAGTCCAAGTTTTTAAAAAAAATACTTCTTGTATAGTGTTATATACTGTTTTTCCTTTGGTGGTGTATCATGAAAAAAAGTTTCTTCCACCCGTGCAATTGTATATGTCAGCTTCAAAATAAACTCCATGAACCTAATTCTAGCATGCAATGGGGGAATTCTAAATTCGTAGTAGTTCTCATCTTTAGTTGAATCGTGCAAATTTTGAAAGGCTTTCTGAGCGTTTTTACAAACAGCACATTTTAATGTCGATGAGGTATTCGTAATTTAATTCAAGACTTTACCATCAATCAGAAAAAACAATTTTCCCATTCCTTATTTCAAAAACAGGAGGGATTAGGTTTATTAATTTGATTTTTAATACTGCTCACTATAGACTTGATTACTTCTGAAGACTTCGTTGCATATTGAAATAATTTTGGGCGGCACAAATGAACTGGTGATGGGCAATGATTTTTCCAGTACTCTGCGGTTTTACTTCCAAGTCTTAAAGGGACTACAGAAGCAGTAAACATATTACCATCTGTGGTTGTAATGTCATTTGTATTTATTACTTGTTTGCAAGCGCTTTGACTGGATGATCCATCACAACCAAATTTATTGAGTTTACATTTATCCGTAGTAGCTCTGCTTGTTCTTACGGTCAACTTGGAATTAGACGTATTGTACTATGATATATTAAAGATTGATGCTTTACCTCTGCTAACATTTAAGTTATATCTAATCCAATCGGAATTAGCTTCTTTAATTGTTTTGAATACAGCAGAAGATTTTCTCATTAAATTTTCTTTGTGCGTTTAGATGCCTTCTATTTTTCCTTCAATAAAATATACAATGAATGAAGTCTAGTTTTGAGATCCTCGTCTTCTTCCGCCTCCGTGAAAATGTTTAACAACTGTTTAGTAGCCGGTTTAAAAGTACCTACAGCATCGGAACTTCTAAATAAATCAGAAAATTCTGAATTTTTCAAGGACATCTTTTAATCTTAAATATATTAATATATTGTTCTTTGTGCTTTTTGTTTATTTGATACTTTTTGGCAGAGCTACCACTTGATATCAATTTAAATTAACAGAAAACTAATGATGTCTACTGTCGTTTACGAGCAGATAGTGAATCACACAATAGTTACTGCAAGCCCTTTTTTATAACTGCGTCCAGGGGCCCAATGTTTCCATTTTGTTGCACTTCTTATCGCAACGTTCTAAGCTGCGTCTTCTTCATTTGTAGTACACACTCGATCTATTTTTCTATAACGTTCCAGCTTTCTTCGCTTCTGGTCATTTTGTCACTGTAGTTTGTACCTGCAATTTCGCCAACTTGCGCTTCTAGTTCTCAACGTCTCTTAAGCCAACGGCATGCTGCATTTCCCCCCTTTTCTGTAAACAATTCCGAAAGTAGCCATGTCCGAATATCATATGTGTTATGCAATAATTTACTTTCGTATGCTCGGCTATTTTTGTGTATCGCAGTTATGTGTGGAGGTCCAGCTGCCATGTTTTTCGTTGTCCCAACGTGGTTGCCACTTATCTGAAGTTTCCTGTTTAATATCTGCTATTTATGGAACTGCTTGCTGGTTTCTTTGCTTTATATTAAAAATTTTTTGCCGCTCTAATGCCTGCAGGTCTATCTGAATCATTCCTGCTGTTGTAATAACTACGGATACTGTACGATACGCTGACGTGACCCGTAGTGCATATAGTCATATGGAGCAAACTCTCCTAAAGTAAATTAGCACTTTAATATATCTTCGTTCAGTGTATCTTGTGAACGAATCTGCCTGATAAGCAGATTCGTCTCATCCACATACATGACTTGCAACCCGAATACTTAAAAACAAGTGTTCATGCCCAACGTACATGATGTATGCATGTGTTTGGTAATTTGATGAACGCTTCTGTTGATCGTGTGAATTTGCACCGTCAACGGAATTCTTTACTTTTAAGTGATACGTTTAAGTTAGCTTGTACGCATGAATAGAAATAAAATAAACAGCAGTTAATAAAGAGACATCAAAAAGATAAAAAGTGTTCTTTTTATTTACTCGCACACCAAAACTATATGTTTTCTGTGCCGGTAGTAGTGCGTTTGATCTGCGCCTGTTCTTTAATGTCTGAGGCCAACCTTCGCTTCCGTATAGAAGGATGCTGTTGCAAGTATCCATTAGTAACTTTCGTTTGCTTGGCAGTGGTTCGCCGATATTCGCCATTAGTCTACTAAGTTGTGCAGGCTTTGTCGTTACGTATTGGATTTGATTTGAATTGGTCAGCTCTGCATCCAGTCTTATTTCTAGGTAGTTGACCGATTTTTTACTGGGTATGACTATATCGTCGTTTATTATTATGTATAGTTGTAAGCCAAGTGAGTTCAACCAGCACTTGGTCCTTATCATTACCTGCACTTTTTATGTCCAAAGTCGCTACAAGAACAAATGGTTCCATGAAATTACTCATCTGCTGAGCGGCTGCAACAACATCTACTACATATTTTAAAGCTCCTTTCGTTGACTCTTCTGGCCGGAAACCTGTTGCCTTCTCGATAGGCCTCCCCCAAAGGTGATAGTTTCCTCGAGTCGGGGTTTTATAAGTTCGGCTTCCGCTGTTCCTCTGCGCTTATCTCTAGTGCGTTTTCTTCTTAGCCGGATGCAGTTTCGTCTGCATTTATTAAGTCGCTCCACCAGAGTACTTCAATTTTATTTATTTTTGACTTATTATGGTCATGACACGTCTTACAGTTGTTTTAGCAACTTTTTCAAGTTCTATTTCTTCTGTTAGTCAGAACACAATTTTTGAACTTTATGTATTTACCTTAAAATAGTTTAAATTTTACTTAAATTGTAATCATTCTTTTTTTTGAAGTTTACTACTTGTAAAGTTTTAATCAAAAATAATAAATTTCACATACCCCATTCTATAGCTCGGGGGTCGAAATCGTTTCCCGCTATGATGTATACGCCATGTTCTCTCGCGATATCTTCAATCGCGTCGAGTTTCTCTTCAAAATCGCTGGCAGTGAGGTAGCAATTTATTAGTCTCATATGGCCAAACTGCTTCCACACAAATACATTTCTATTGCCGTTATTTTGGTTGTATATAGGTGCTGCCAGGAATCCATATTGCGGCAGTTTTTGAACTATCTACATCTTTAAGTATTGTTCGCCGGTAATTTCCAAGTCTGCTTATTTCCCTAAAATTATTTGCGAGAGGAGCATTGCGCATTTTCCTTATTTTCTATGCGACTTCTTGAGCCAGGCAAATGGTGTACCGTGCTCTTTCCTTCTTGTGAGCAGATGCAACATTTCCGAGGGATCCTTTTAGCTTGTGAACTTTTTCGCCACATCTTATGAATAGCCCTATTCCTTTCCTCTCGACCCCTGGCACTTTTACTGCATATGGCCTGTTCCGAAGCATCGGAAACAGCGTTTCGTCTCTTCGCGATATTTAATTCGGCATATTCTCATACCGACTTTTATTCTCTTAGTTTCGAGAAGTTCGATTGCCGCTATTACAGGTAGTTCAACGAAAGCCCTTCTTTATTCCCTACTGTTTGTGGCTGTTAGACATGCCGTTCTATTTTCTTCTGCTATATTTGTCGCATTATTTACAGCTTCGAAAACTTCTTCTACTGTAGAAAGGGAATCGAGGTCTTGTATCTCTATTGTGGCTTTGGACTTAAGAGCTCGAACAGTAGCTACTTCTTTTCCTCTAATAGCATCGCAGAACTTATTTTATCTTCCTCTTCTTCCCATCTAAATCAGGATTACCCCCGTTTTTGTCTTTCGAATTGATAGGACGGCTAACTATTTCGCAGCTATTTTTTTCTTATCTGGTTTTCCTACATATTTGCCTTTTTTGTGGTCTCTTTCTTCTTTGTTTGAGATTTCTTTTTCTGCTGTCTTCAGTATCTCCGATAGCTTGCGATTACATCTATCTCTTCCAGGTCGGATACTGTATTCTGAACGTCCATATTGACGTTCCTTTGTTAACTAATTATTATTCGCAGTGTTCTTTGGCACTTGCCAAGCGCTTCTTCTTTGGAAAATCTCGCCTTCAAGATGACCTTCTGTTAAGGTGAGCTATGTTCTTGGTCGCTCTTGTGAAGTCTGCTCTCTGATTCAGTGATTTTGTCGTGAGGTGTTGCAATATGTTCCTCCACGGCGTGTTCCATGACCTCAGCTGGGGGTCGCAGGGTGATTGGAGATCTCATCTTTCAGCATTTTTGGGAGTTTCAAAAGCTAATGTCATCTTTTCTATATAGGTCCCATCCTGAAGCCGTTATCTATACTCCTAATGCAGCTGAATTTATAGGAACTCGAGGGTCCTTTTGTAAGCAGTGAGGTCCCCGCGACGGTTGACACAAATTTTTATGAGTACTTGTGTACAGAGCCAGGTCGCGTGTTAACGCAGCTGTAACATTATTTGAAAGCCATCTCTATGTGATATCACTCCCATACACTAAGGTAAGAGAATATCACAGCCGTCAGCCCAAATTCATACTATTTACAAAAATTATTCAAATCATAATTCCGCGTCGGTTCCGGGTTATCTTCGTATTCAATTTCATCATCCTGAGAGCACTTGGTAAAGCATTCTTGCAACTAGTCGCTGTAAGTCACGTTCGAGTAACCTGAGCTTTATCTATCTGCATCCAATTGACATAGTGCTAGATTTTGGTCACCCCCAGGTATTTTATTTCCCTAGTCGCCCCCCAGGTCTTAACTTAAATATGGTGAACATCCCCAAAACAACAAATGGGAGATGTAGTGTGTTCAGCTGTCAACTTTTGCCAACCTTACGTTTTATAAACGACCTCTACCAACCTTCAGTAGGTAGGGTGTTAGATAGCAAACACACTTAAGCAGCATTACTGTGAGAAACGCTTAGATCAGCGTTCTCCCATACATACAGTTAGGCTGCCGTAGTTGCATGCTTAAACAAAGAGGGCATTAAGTTACACATTCTTGATGCCCCTCTGTGTTTGGCTAAGACAATTAATAATTTTAAGTTAATATTAAATTAGAAGAAACAACAGAAGAGTTGTGCTCTGCTCAGATCTTAAATAAAATAAAGATACATTAAATAAATATAATTAATACATGGCGATCCTGCCACTGTGCAGACAACTGAAAAGAAAGAAATGGTGCAAACTTTGGATTATTTTAAAGGAGTTACGTAGTAAAAATCACAAAGAACATTTTTAAAATTCTGAACAACATCTACAAGAAAAATGTGAAAGTGAGAGAAAAATATTGATGGAAAAATTCAAAATTGTAACAACAACAACAGTTTACACTAACAATATCTCTCACTGGCCCCATGCCTAACCCACCAACTAAAAATCAACAACATTGATGACTAACCTTTTTGCGAAACCACTATAAATAATGCGCTGCAAGGATTAGAATTAATTTAAAGGAGAGTAAAACAAACCACAGTGACGACTCAATTCAGCTAGTAATACAGCAGTTTTTCAACATTTGTCCAAGAATATTCAGCCTACTCAATAGCATGTCAAAGCCATACCAAAACCACAACAGACAAAATAAACAGTAAGTTAGTCTTTGAAAAAAAAGCACAACAGCACCATAATAAAAGAGAAACATTTATAATTTTTAATTTTAATACTTATATAGATAATAATTTTATATCTAAAAATAAAACATAATAATTTTTTCAACAAAAATCCTTGTTCATGAGTAATGTAAAAATAAACTAACATAGTTTTAATTATTTAACTAAACTAACAAAGTATTACTGCGGCACTCACGAGTCCTTCCAGTAATATCTAGATTAAGATACAAGCCCGGTTCGGTCAAATCAGCCATTGACCGATGCATGACAGCGCCTGGTACGACGGTACATAGAAGTGTACAGTATGCCACGCGGTGCCATACATCCCTTTAATATATAAGCAATAACACGACCCCCGACACTTTGACCGACTAACCTTCACGTTGTTGTATAGGCTTAGTTTAAGTAAAGTATAAACTTATTTTATGTTTGATGAAAATTAAGTAAGTTTTTGGATCGACCGAACTATTAAGCAACTCTTCAATGAGTTTATATTTAATCAGGTCATCCCTAAATTTCTTCTGGTTGTAAATAAACCAGGAATTTTCCATACAATCAATTTTGTTTCGTGGTTTCTACCACTAATTTAGACTTTAAGTTTTTTCGATTTTTCAAATTTTGTGCTTCTGAGGGTTTGTTCAGAATTGTGCTTCTGAGGTTTTGTTCAGAATCAACAATATTTGTTGACTTGTGTAGTTTAAATCCTTCCACAAATCGATAACCAAAAAATTTTCTCTTTAAGGGAGGAAGCAAATTGCTATAAAAACTTTCGTTAGGAAGTGTTTTACAAAACACAGATTTTTTTATAAAAATAGTTTCAAACCTTTTTGGTTTTTGCAAATTTTAGAAGCTTACCTTATTTTTATTGAAAGTGACCTCAAACAAAATCACAGCATGGGTAATCGCGATTCTAAAATAGATAACCCAAATGCAAATGTGATTAATGAAGTAAAGGTTACTATAGAATACCCAGTGGTATATTTGGGAATAATAATAGGAATCCTAGCACTACAACTACTGATCACGTTATACCAACTGCATAAGAAATCGTTAAGGAAGAATTATCTGAGACGATCTATGCCAACAGATATAGATAAGGTCTAAAGCTATCAATAAACCAATAAGTCTCAAAACGAAACAAAAATAAAATTCTTCACCTTCGGACATATTTAATTTTTACTTACCTACCTACTTAATACATTTTGAAACCCATGATACTTAGTAGCTACTTGAAAATTGTGGGTAATTACCACCAGATCTTGGAAATTTATTTATTTAAGGCCAATCTTTTTAAACGTGCGTAAAAACGGACAGAGAAACCAAACAGGAGACAGTGAACAAACACATTAACGTGCTTGTAGAACAATTGGAACAGCTAAGAGTCTTGTTCAATGTCAATTATTCACGATTGACACAGGCTCATAAAACTTTTGCCGATTCCTTTTATCTTGACATACGTCAAATAATGAACTGTATACTTATTGTTAGTTCATTATTTGAAGATTCAATAAATAAATAAATGTAATAAAAAAAAAAAATACGTGAAAAGCTACTGAAGGTATCAACACGCAAGGGTTTAAAAATACGAATACCCCTCCCGGAAACAATTGAAAGAAATCAAAATCGAATACCCACAGTCAAAATGGCACATACAGTGGTCGAATTCTGGAACACGGCCTCCAAACTTATCCCAGACTTCGATGGTTCAGCTGAGAACCTTCAAAGCTTTCTGGAATCCTTAACTCTAGTAGATGCTATAAAAGGAACTCATGAGGCCGTGGAAATTCAACTTATAAAAACAAAACTGCGAGGTACGGCCCGTAATTTAATTTCTAATGAAACTACCCTTACCGAAATAATAACTAAACTTTCGGATGCAGTCAAAGGCGAATCCGTTGACGTCGGTACAGCAAAACTAATGAACGTAAGACAATTGGGCAAAACTGCCTCCGCTTATGCCAAAGAGATCGATCCTCGATCGATCCTTTTATCTTGACATACGTCAAATAATGAACTGTATACTTATTGTTAGTTCATTATTTGAAGATTCAATAAATAAATAAATGTAATAAAAAAAAAAAATACGTGAAAAGCTACTGAAGGTATCAACACGCAAGGGTTTAAAAATACGAATACCCCTCCCGGAAACAATTGAAAGAAATCAAAATCGAATACCCACAGTCAAAATGGCACAGACAGTGGTCGAATTCTGGAACACGGCCTCCAAACTTATCCCAGACTTCGATGGTTCAGCTGAGAACCTTCAAAGCTTTCTGGAATCCTTAACTCTAGTAGATGCTATAAAAGGAACTCATGAGGCTGTGGAAATTCAACTTATAAAAACAAAACTGCGAGGTACGGCCCGTAATTTAATTTCTAATGAAACTACCCTTACCGAAATAATAACTAAACTTTCGGATGCAGTCAAAGGCGAATCCGTTGACGTCGGTACAGCAAAACTAATGAACGTAAGACAATTGGGCAAAACTGCCTCCGCTTATGCCAAAGAGATCGAAGATCTAACTAAAAAGCTTGAAACGTCCTATATAAAAGACGGATTGCCAACTAACGTAGCAACTAAATACGCTACGAATTCCGCAAAAAGGCTATAATAAAGAATGCCTCAAATGATAGAACCAAGCTAGTAATAATAATAATAATAATAATAATAATAATAATAATAATAATAATAATAATAATAATAATAATAATAATAATAATAATAATAATAATAATAATAATAATAATAATAATAAAGTTAAAGGATTTTGAACGGTTTAACCTAAAAAAATATCTTGAGTCGCGCCAACTCGCGACTTCGTTTTAATAAAACACTTTTAAAATATATTACCTTTTAAATGATATTATTATTACTTTATTATTTGAATTTTAATCTAATTTAATAAAAGGACAATTTAATTATTATTTATTCAATTGAATTTTAATTTATTAATAAAAGAACAATTTACATCCGATGTTCGTTACACGTTAGCCAAGACTGCTTGTTCTCGGCCAACCTTGTTGGCTCGTTAGGTTTGATGATCACGTTTGATGTGCAGGTATGCAGACGCTGATCATGCAAAATTACTTTCCAATCGTTTCAGCAGAAAGGCAATTTCGTAATTGGATCGGAAGCGCATGTTGAATTAAAAATATTAAAAGTGCTTGAGTTGCAAATTATTCTTTAGGCGGCAGTATTGCCACTGTTGTTAACTCCTCCCTCCTTAAATGTCTGCGTCCCGCAGATCTGGGAGTCTATGGTTTGTAGTTGAATATTTAGCTTTGGAAGATTAAATTTTCTTGTTTGCCGATACCAAAGCCATCCAATGCAAAAAGTCATTGAGGCAACAATCATAACATTAATTCCAACTGTACCATTGAGTCTTACTCCTAACTGGTTCAATCGGTTTATATTGCTAAGGCTTACCTCATGGACATATTTGATGTCCAGCAGCATGTCATCATGTGTCACATTTACTAGTACTGGCGGTAAGGCTTGAACCTGCGTGATCGAGCTGCTTGAGTAAGTATGACTCTTTATTACTACCGACTCGTTGGAAAGTTGCAGAAGATAGGTGCCATTCAGAAACTCGGTTTTGCCATTCGACTCAATGAAACCTTTGTGGTTGGTCACATAGATAATATCGTCACTCAATAACTCAATGATTTCTTCTTGGGTATGTCTGTATTTACATCTTGCTGACCCGCCTGTAAGAATGCGGTTAAGGCAGTTACCCTCTTCCAATTTAGTTACAGATGCTCTTTTGCAGACTGTCGAATTACTAATTAAAAGGCATTCGCCTGTGATGCCATAGGTTTCCGCTTCATTAACAAGCACCCTCTCAAACGGCAGATCTATTTGCTTCCCTTCAATAATAGTATCTCTAATCAGAAGCAAGTTATAAAATCTTCTTCCGAGCTTTGGTATAGACAGAATGTACAATAGCGATGAACCATTTGTATAAATTGATGGCGCTCCATACTCCACTGCTTCTATTGCATTGCTATAAGGTAACGTTTCCAGCTCGTGAATTACTCTATTGATCTCTGATTGGTTTAACAGATTTCTGTTTATAATACCACTCTTGGCCAGCTGACAAGCACGGACAATTTCATTTATTTCATCCCTCAAAATGATGACGTCGTTGATGGTACTTTGTTCCATTAAGGTGAAGTCCTTACCGTTCATTACACTGTTCACTTTGGTGACAATTTCATTTATCTTCCTAACCACTTGGTTCGTTGCCCGCTGAAGATCTTTATTAATTTTATATTGTTCGTTGTTATTCGTGATGATATTCTCCTGACTTCTTAGTATTTTATTCCAGTCTGTTGAATCAGGACTTCCTGCAACCCACTTCCAAGCCGATCCGATGCAATCGATTGATCTAGCCGTCCTTCTTTTTATATTTGTCAATTCATCAAGGCGTTCTTGTACCTGCAGCATATGGTGCAAAATGAATTCCTTGTTTCTGCTTGGCGGAATGTGCTTCTGAATAAGGGATGATATGTTTGCAGCCATTTCCCTGTACTCTTCTAAGTTGATGACGTGCACTAATTTAAAGTTCCCATCGACTATCCATCCATTTCCAACCTTTAATGAAACCAGTGATATTTTGTACTGGTAGATTTGTACATTAATTACAAAAGAAATCAGGTTGAATCCGATGAAGAGAATAAACTTGAGATGCATGGTTAAAAAAATGTAATTTCTGAAAATAGTATAAGTTAATTATATCGATAAAAATGAGGCGATGTCCTGACAATGAAATGTTTAAATGACAAATGATTAGATTTAAGTTTTAAATTTGCTTAAAAGTACCCTTCACTTTTTTATATATATATATATATATTTTTTCTTTTCTCTTTATATTCAAGAAGTATTGGTTAATTGAGTGAGACGACAAAGGATCTATAATTATTTATAATTGTTTTTCTTTGGACTTTGCCCATTTAAATTCTTTATGTGTTCCTTGTGAATCTTTCTTCCACTTTTTGTCACCACAGTTACCCTATTATCTTTTTCAAGTATTTCTTTTCTAAATAGCGCTTTGTTTTTTCCCTGGATGGTTCTAATAGCTACATAGATTCTATCACCCTTCCTATATTTTTTAGGGCTTTGCCTCTCTCTATTCATTCTTGCCTTGCGAGCCGCCATATTTCTTTTTAGCAAGTGCCTGAGGTCAGTATTGATTTTCTTCTGTACTGATAGTAGGTTTTCGTAGTTTGCTCCTATGTTTCTATTGAAGAATAAGTCACGAGGTCTTTTCTTTGTTGTTGAATGGATGGTATTGTTGTACCTATCGACACCGATTTCAATTAATTCCTTTACTGATAGATTCGGGTATTCGACCCTTAAACACCTATAGATTTCAATTATTGTTGAATGCAGTCTCTCAACTTGCCCGTTTACCTCACTTCTTTGTACTGGTGTAAGGTATAATTTAATACCCAGTGACTTGATGAAGGTTTCTACTAAAGGGCTTAAGAAGCTGCGTTCATTATCAGTAACTAGCATTTTTTGGCACTGTGAAATAATGCAAAATTTAAATTAGTTTTTTCCTCACCTGTACCAATGATCTATCCTTAATACTAAAGAATTTAGCGAATTTTGTAAACTTATCTATGCAGGTAATGAACTTCTGTCCCTGAATTTCCATAATGTGAAATTCTTCACATGGATATTTAGGATCTGCTGTATCTTGGCGATGTATTTGTGGAGGTTTCCTGTCATACTTGCATTTATTACATACGTCGCAACTGGCAACATATTTCTTTATACTAGCGCGCAAATGCGGGAAATAAAACTGCTCCAAAATTTGTTCACCATTTTCTCTGGGATTACGGTGTGCTCTTCTATGTTCAGATTCGATTACTTCGAACTGCCGAACTTTTGAAGTAATGTCTGCAACTAGCTTCTGCGTAATCCTTACTTTATACTTAGAAAAATGATCGATATAAACTTCCTGTATGACACCAAAAAGACTTTCTGGTGTTTTTCCGCCATTAAGGATATTTGGGTGAAGTTTTTCCTTCAACAAAGTCACAAGTTCTTCCTTAGACCAGTTTTTTGAAGAAATAAAATGTCTAGTATATCCACGGTGTGGTTCCTTCATTGCCGTCATATCCATTCCCATTCCTATTATAATCTGGTTCTTAAAGACGTTTATAGGTACTTCTACATGAGGTATCAAGTCAGAAGCATCTTGTTCTTCACTGTGAACTGCTTCCGTTGATGAAAGCTCATCGTCTTCTCGATTCTCTGGAGCAGTTAACGTTTCATCCGAATTCATAGTCATTCCCTCACTCGCTGTATCAGTAGAAGAATGATATATATAATTTGATACGGTTTTTAATCTTGAAAGGTCATCTGCCACGTGGTTCGATTTACCAGGCTTATAAATCAACTCGTGGCTATATTCTTCTATACGTGCCTTCCATCTTTTTAATTTGGCGTTAAAATTACTGTTTCCTAACGCAAACGTCAACGGTTGATGATCAGTGTAGATCTTAATTTTTTTCGCACCATATAAGTAATTTCGAAGATTGTCAAGAGCCCAAACAATAGCCAACATCTCTTTCTCGTTGGTGGCGTAATTCTCTTCAGTTTTGTTGAGCGATCGAGAAATATATGCTATGGATTTGTCCTTGCCGATCTCACCCTGTGACAAGACGGCACCAAGCGCGGTATTAGAGGCGTCCGTCGTTAAATTAATTGGTTTCTCAAAGTCTGGGAATGCCAGGATCTCAGCTGTAGTTAACATAGATTTAAGTCTATCGAAAGACTTCAAAGATTCATCATTCAGAATAATTGGCACCTTTTTGGACTGACTAGCTTTTATTTGGGCATGCTCTCCTCTTGTAAGGTTTGTAAGGGGCTTTGCCACCTTTGCATAGTCGCGAAAAAATCTTCTATAATATGAGGTCATTCCCAGGAAACTTTTCAACTCTTTTAGGTTCGTAGGCGGTAACAAATTTTCAATGGACTTTACCTTGGCAGGATCCGGTCTTACTCCTTCAGACCCAACGATATAGCCAAGGAATTCTACCTTAGTTTTCATGAAATGCGTTTTATCAAGATTTACCTTTAGATTGGCTTCATGAAGCCTTGCAAAAATTGTATCCACGTTCTTCAAGTGACTCTCCATATTTTCGCCGATTACGATTACATCATCAATATAAACAAAACAGATTCCTATGTACTCGCGGAGGACATCATCTATCATTCTCTGAAATATTGCCGGCGCATTCTTTAAGCCAAAAGGCAATCTTAAATATTCAAATTTACCGTTCGCTGTTGAAAAAGCGGTTTTTGGGATATCCTTTGATTTCATGGCAATTTGGTGAAAGCTTGGCTTTCCCTAAACTAGCTAAAGTAGAAGTAATGTCAGGAATTGGGTAGGTATCTGGAATGGTTACAGCATTTAAACTCTTGAAGTCCACTACCATTCGATATTGCTTTTCGCCACTGGGTTTGGGCTTCTTTGGCACGACCCATATGGGTGAATTGTATGGACTTCTGGATGGCCTTATTACTCCTTCTGAAAGTAGTTCCTTTATCTGTCTTTCTACTTCCTCCCTCATACAGACTGGATATGGATAGCTTTTCGTGTATATTGGTTCTTCTGTGCTTGTCCTGATTTCTGCCTGGACATTTGTTGATGCAAGTTCGCTACCATCGAGTGGTCCGAAAAGTGGCTTATACTTACAAATAAGACTTTCTATTCTCGACCTCACTTCTGGCACATATACCTCACCCAATATATAATTTGACTCAGCAGTTAGTTTTTCTTTTAGCGGATTTTTAAAACTATTTTTCAAAACTAAATTATTTTCTTTCCTATCAACTAAAGCACCTAAACCCTTAAGTGTATCATCCCCAATAATACCATCAAATGTTTTTAGTGTCGGCAAGACATAAAATTCAATAGGTTCTTTTATTCCAAAAAAATTAAAAAATGGTCCAGTTACTTTTCTGTCTATACACACATCTGCTCCTACTGACCGCACATTTATTGGTCTTTCTAAAATTATGCTACCGTGTGATAAGCGAGGGCTACAAAAGTTCTTGCTAGAGCCCGTGTCGACCAAAAAACATAAAATATCACCAGTAGCAGAAGGGTACTCTATATAGGGTAAACTTGAGGGCCTTCCCCCATAAAATTTACCTCTCGTACCGTCTCATCATTGCGGGAATCTTCCTCCAGCTGATTTGTAGCTATATGGTCCTCTTCAGAAAAGGTTTCTATGTGATAGAGTCTAGGCTGTTTGTAGCCTGTATTTATTTCGGATGCACCTCTTTTCTCAGTTGTCCTAGGGTTGTTTATGTAATTTACCCGTCGAGATTGTATTGTCCTATCAATTTCCATAGGTTCCTGTTTTATGGCCGGATATCGTGGGGGCAAAGCTGGCTTATAGTTGGAATATTCATTTGTCCGAAAGTTAGAATAGTTGTTGTTGTGTTGCCAATTTCTAGGCCTATAATCTTTATTCTGCCATCCCGAACGCGCAGCAAAAAATTTTGGTGGTCTTGAAGGCCCAGGACGATGTGTTGTCTCCGTGTGGATTGAGTCGTGAGGCTTCGTTTTTGCATAAATTATATTGTTTCACATCGTTAGGTTTTGCAATTCTAGGCAAGCGGAGTATGCTTCAGGGAGCGTTCTGGGTCGCTGTATAATAATCGTACGGGAAAGATCCGGCTTTAATCAGCGTATGAAAATGTCTAACGCTCTGTTCCTATAAGTTCCCACTAGGGCTTTGATGGTTTCCTCACTGTAAGATTCCGTCTGAAGTTTGTTGATAATTAGCGAAAGTTCGTGATTAACCGTCGAATAAAAGTCATCCATTGTCGAGGATCCTTGGGAAAGCTGATTGAGCTGATATTCCAGAGTTTGGATGTCTCGTTTATCAGCGTAGTGGAGTGACAGTATTCTTTTTATTTCTGCCCAATCGCTATTAAATACGTTATAGGATACCAGAGCTGTATCCGCAGCGCCAATAATTTTTTGACGAATGCTCTGGATAATTGCACGATAAATCGGCTTATCCCTGACAATTGCGAAATCCCCCAGTATGGTTTCCACACAATTAACCCAGGATACATACTGGGCTGGATTACCCTCAAATGTTCTTAAATCCCTTACACTATCAGGAAGACGGCTTATATCTCTTAACTCGGTTTCGGTTCGTGTGACCACTGGGACACCCGCGGTAGTCTGCCTACCCTCAAGAAGCGCTAATCTACCCAAAACTTCTCCTATAGTATTGTTACCGAGATTTGATTCTAGAGTTACTATACGTGTTTCAACAGACTTGAGCTGTTCCATAAACCGATTTATGGCTCCAGTCATAGTCGTTAATGTAGCTTTTACATCCTCCATCGTTTTATATTAAGCTGACAAGAAGGAAAAAATAAATTCACTTACCTGAAATATGTATCAGGAACACTTTAAAATAAATGAAAGAGCCTTGACCGTTGCACAGTTTCACTTCACTTCTTTTTGTTAACATTTTTCCTACATTAATTTTTCAATATTTTTTTACTTTCATTTCTCTTTTTCAATTTTACTTTTTAAATTTTCGCTTTCAATTTTAAAAGAATATCTTCTTTTTTAATTCTTAATTTCGTTTCAATTTTTTTTCCAATTTTTATTTCAGGAATCAATATACTATTTTTCTATCTTAACTTTTGCTTCTCCTTTTCAATTTTTAATTTTATACATTGCTTCGGTTTTCAATTTTTCTTTTTTATTTTAGGGATCAATTTTAAAAGCATAATATGCTTATATATTATTTTCTTTTATATTTCGCTTTTCTTTTTTAATTTTCAAATTTATATTTTGTTTCAATTTTACATTTTTTTTTTATTTTTATTTAAAAAATCAAGCACACATTCTTTCTTATTTCAATTTTAACTTTTCTTTTTCAATTCTTTGTATTAATATTTTTATGAATTAAAATTTATCTTTATTATTTTTCACTAGAGAGCCTTGGCTAGGATACGCGTCGCGACCGCTCAAAACCCTTTTGTCCCCACGGAAGCTCCGTATGGTTCCTTTTTGGGCCCCACTTTGATTATCGCGGGAATCTACTGGGGTACGGGTGACTCCACTTTCACTCCGATAACCTTCTGTGATTTTTTGTGTTAGGATCACCAGGAATATCGGTTTGGTGAAGGGGGATTGGTTCTATTTATTGTTTTTATATTATTTTTAGTTTCTTATTAATCCTAGAGTGATCCGTAGATATCGCGGGAGAGATTTTATTTTTGTTCCTGGAGGGCTCCGTAGAGATCGCAGAAACGTTTGTTATAATTTTATTTTTTATGAAGGACCTTTTTTTCAGGTCCCTGCTCGGGCGCCAGTTAAAGGATTTTTAACGGTTTAACCTAAAAAAATATCTTGAGTCGCGCCAACTCGCGACTTCGTTTTAATAAAACACTTTTAAAATATATTACCTTTTAAATTTTTTTTTTTATACTGTATTTTATTTTATTGAATCTTTCTATTAAAAGAAATTCACAATACGTATTCAAATCTTATTTCTAAATTATTATTTACTAGTTAGTACCAACGTAATAACTAATTTTTTGTATTCAAATCTTAAAAATCTATCTTCTATTCTGCAGAGAGAGCCGCCTCGCCAGGCTCAATGTGTCAGTTCTTTTTAGTCTCTGGTGGCCGTCAAATTGCAATAAATTGCGTGCTAGAGTGTTGGGATGTGCGACTAGTTTTTTCACGTATTTGAACGTGTATGTTTTAACTTCTTCGTGGATAGTGGGAACTTTGAGATCCCTATGTATGTTTTCATTTCTTATGTACCAGGGGGCGCATACGATATGACCTTTTAAATGATATTATTATTACTTTATTAATTGAATTTTAATCTAATTTAATAAATGGACAATTTAATTATTATTTATTCAATTGAATTTTAATTTATTAATAAAAGAACAATTTACATCCGATGTTCGTTACACCTTAGCCAAGACTGCTTGTTCTATAATAATAATAATAATAATTTTTTTTTGCGGGTTAGGGATGGGAAAATGCCTTACGCATCTGTCGCTGTCGTCACAGTCGTCGTATGCCGGGCTCCGGTGATACCGGCTAAATCTCCCACCTCCTGCCACCCCAGGGGTTCAGTTCCACCTCGGAACCGCTTTCGCATTACTTCGAGGTGGACCCCCTATATGGTGTAGAAACCAATACATCTGATTTGTGCCTGCGTCCAGGCCCCGCTATTAGATTTTAGGGGACTGCGTCCATTTCAATTTTCTTCTTACGGAGAATATATTCCACATATCTCCTTACTGTTTCCCAGCTTCTTTCGCTCTGTGACATCTTCTGCACTATATTTCTACTATAAACAGCGCCTATCTCTGCTTGAAGTCCTCTGCGTTTATCCGCCCAGCGGCTGCAGTTGAAAAAGGTATGTTCTGCATCATCAAACACGTCTTCCTCTTCGTAGATGCAGTAAGGTGAACTACATTTCCCCATGCGATGCAGATACTTCCGGAAATACCCAGGTCCGGATAGCATCTGGGTTATGTAATAATTAACCTCGCCTTGCTTTCTATTTTTCCACATTTGTATATCAGGGATCAGTTTGTATGTCCATCTACCCTGACTTTCATTTCGCCACCGGAGGTGCCACCTTTCTGAAATTTCCTGTTGGATTGACGCTATGTGCTGTGGTTGAGCCATATTTCGCTGTTTCGCGATAAAAGTTTTTTGGCGTTCCATTGCCTGAAGGTCTATGGGGACCATTCCAGCTATTATTAACACAGCTTCTGCGGATACCGTGCGGTACGCTGATGTCACCCGTAGAGCTGCTATTCTCTGTACAGATAAC